>OX104064.1:233810895-233955662 GCA_944474145.2 Dicrocoelium dendriticum | reverse complement strand
CCACTATCTATGCATAGAAGCAGCTAGTCGTTATAGGCTCCATTCAACTTCGCCCATATCCGGAGATCTCTAGGAGTTACTCTTTTCTTACCATATTTATTCTTGGATTGTTTGTGTCACACCTCTGCTTGTCTCTCTTCCCTCCCGTAGCGCGACGTTATCATTGGTACATCATACTCTTGTCAACTCTTCTTGATAGCACCTAGTTATTGTTGGCTCCATGTAGCTTGCAAGGAGCCACTCCCTGACTCTATGGCCCTCATTTTCTTCTGCCGTCTGTCTCGCCAAGCTTCGCTCGCATGTTGAGTTCTTCATTGAATCTGTAGGTATCCAGTATTGATCAAACGTCTTAGTGATATGGCTACACCAGCCACTGACATTCTTTTCTAGAGCCAATACCTCTGCTTAGCAGCAGCTATTTGCCATAGCTTCCACTTACCTTTGCGGATATCCGGAGCCAGCTCCTTTCTTACATGTTCACTCTCTTGGATTGTTTGCGTCACAGCTCAGCTGGTCTGTTGACCTATTATGTGCCACCGTAGGATACACTAGTAACTGTAAGGCTTAATCTGAACTCCACTGCTAGCCATTCATCTCTCTCCTAGCGCAACGTATTCTGTCGTTTATCTTACACGCGTCAACTCCTCTTGATTTCAGCTAGTCATTGTTGGCTCCATGTAGCTTGCAAGGAGCCACTCCCTGAATCTACAGCCCTCATTTTCTTCTGCCGTCTGTCTCGCCAAGCTTCGCTCGCATGTTGATTTCTTCATTGAAGCTGTAGGTATCCAGTAGTGATCAAACGTCTTAATGAGATGGCTTTAATAGCCACTGATACATTCTTTTCTAGAGCCAATTCCTCTGCTTAGCAGCAGCTAGTCACCATAGCTTCCACTTAACTTTGCGGACTTCCGGAGCTAGCTGCCTTCTTACAATATTCATTCTCTTGGAATGTTTGCGTCACAGCTCAGCTGGTCTGTTGACCTATCACCTGAGCTATCACTTACCTTCACTGGCCTGTTTATACACTCAGCGACCCTATAGGCATACGCTAGTGACCAAGCCTCTGATTGGAATGGCTACATCGGGCCACTTAATCTCTCCTAGCGCCACCATCTGTCAGTCGTCGTAAATTCGGCATCTCTTTTCAGAAGGAGCTAGTGGCACTTGGCCCTATGCCTATGCGATGACCCAGTGCTTGTTAGGAGCCACTCCGTATCTCCATAACCTTTATTCCTTTAGAACATCTGCATTCAATCCTTCCGCTGCCCTGCCACCAATTACTCTTTAGGACTCTCTCGCGGCAACCTATGTATTTTCGCTTATTATACCCTCCCTCTCGGATTACGCTAACTACGTGCTGTTCCTGCACCTGACAATCACTACCATTATTCTAACTCTCTTTGATCTATCCCCACGCAATTGTTAGCTCATACTAAACGGATACTTCGTACTTTACTTACTGGTACAACGACCTTGTCTCTACGCAGGCGTTAGCAATCCACCCATACGGCTAATGACGCTATAGGATATTCAAAAGACATTTTCAGCATAATCATTGTTGCACAGTGTACATGCTTTCGTCTCAAGCCCAAATGTTGTAACTTAAGACATTAACAATGTTCAACTCCATGCCTGTTCTTGCGGTCTTCTCTCGGTTGTCCCTCACTTTCCCTTTTCTCTGAGGTCCGGGACTTCTTGGAGATCTGGGATTGGACTGAGGAACAGTTTTGGCCAAGACGGACGCAACAACCCACATGGACTTACCTGGAGCATGGTAGAACTCCGAAAGGACCGAACTACAATCACCCTAACCCTTGTCCAGTATGGAGAACTGGACATATCCTCATACTTCCATACATTTTACATCTGAAAAATCTGGACAGCGGAAAAGTTGAACTTTTGCTCACCTGGACTTACAACAAGATGAATAATCACGAGGTCCCTCTCCTCCACCGACCTCAAAAACAATGGCGACCCCGATCAAATTACCTGTCCAACTAACAGAGGAAATTGGAAGCCATTACTCTGCGAAAAACCGAAGGTAAAACCAGTCGTCAAGCGGCTTTGCCAGTTGAACATTAATGTTCACGATGCTTTACAGCAGTGTTCCAGGACGTGGTTGGGTTTTCGCCTGGCAAGCGTTCTCCCTATAAAAAGCCACAAATGTCGGTTTAAATACACTGCGACGAGGCGGTTGTCAATTGCCACTGAATAAAGTCACCGCCCACAACTACATACTGGCAAGTCGAATAGACTGACATATCAACTCTTCCCGACACTGTTTCAACTACACACGATGGAACCCGATGTATCGTCGTGATACACATATGTTTTTAAACCTTGATCATGCCTGCGTTGGTGTGTCTCTATGAAACTGAGAATAAACTATTTATTATTTATTTATTTACCATAAATTTACGCTTAGCATACTACTGTCTTTCCCTAACTTTACTCATCGCTTTCAGCCGCACGTCGCTACCATGTTGAATTTAATAACTTCACGCAATGGAGCGATGTAGCCACACAAATAGGGCGCATACGTCGTCCTTCCACCGTACAGCCTACTATCCGCTCACTTCTCAAACGACAGAACCGCAGCCTTGTCATCAAGGACTTACCTAGAACGCTACCGCAACGCGCTGGCTTTTAAACATCTGAAGTTTATTTCCACTTACCGGATTCCCCAGCTTAGGACTTTTGCTACAAATGGCTGCTGAGACTGCTACGCTTGCCCCAAATGACATTCACTTACCCGCCTCTATCACCACTAGTCTTTGCCTTTAAGTTGCGCTACGATTGCCACTGCCTTTTAATTACCTCCGCGCAAGGAGCTAGCCGTAGAAACACTGTCGTTCATTCTCTATTTATTCGGAACGACGGCTTAACTTCCTACCTGCTTTCCGGTACTTAACTCGCCCGTGCTAACCTCAATTCGCAACGCTGTTAGGATTAATAACTACGCGCGACGCAGCAAGATAGCTGTAAACAACTGCAAACGGGACACCAACCCATCCTCGAACCTCCATGTTTCTCTTCCTTTATTCACATCAGTAACACTTTTATGTAAGGTATATAGCAACTACTTCCAATGTGCATAGCGTTTCAACTTTCAGCTTTTTGCATTCAGTTATATATGTTGTACATTTTCGCAGTATTTCGCCTTGGCTTGCCCTTGTCCGTTGCGTCCCATTCCAAATTCCTACAGATAATTTTTCTGGAATTGAGCAATTCTTCAGCAATCGCATGGTCCGAATCGTAGTGACTCTGATACCCCCTTACTGAACACATCGCTCAAATTTACCGGATTGAAACTCCGTGCGGCCATAAGAGAAGGCATCATACGCCAGGGGATAAAAAATGGATAACAGATGACTTCGATTAACGGTGCAATAGCCCAGCTTCAAGGCAGAACATCATTTACTTGCAGCAAATCCCTTTACCACATTAAGCGCTTATTAACAAGTTGTATTAACGTTACGGATCTGTTAAATAACTGAAGCAAATGTTTAGTTCAACCTTATATCATGTTTTGGAACTCACACCGCTGCTCCCTCCCAAGGAGGAGACCAAAGTGCTTCGCAATTTTCTCATCGCAGGTTCGCTTGTATGTATTTGAGCATGTCTTGTTAGCGTGCTTAGTGCAATCACGAGAATATAAATTTATTTATTTATGACTGGAATTTGCATACCTTGCTTTAATACCACCTTCCATTTCCGTAAAGACTACCTTCTCCCCACTTATGCATTATCGCTACTTCTGACGATTGGCCAATTGGCCTGCATTTATTACTGGACGTACGCATCCATAGCATCATTTCTGAATTCGTTGCTTCATACTCCCAACTTTTTACATCAGTCAAGCTTGAAGCTGCATGGTGTGCTTCAGGAGACACGTTACACGTGTGCACGTTTATGCGCTATAATGGTTAATACGTAGGTAATTCTGTATGAATGTAGATTGTGTCTTTGAATGGGCAGCAGAATTTTTGACTGTTTGTTATCGTCAGGAATGTGAGCATAAGCGATTGATTTTCATGGGTTGGATAGCATTTTCCGAATATCCACGGGCCAGTGACTTTAGTTTGCGGCGAGTCACATCCGCCACGTCGCAGTGTTGTTAAGCAGACATTTGTGGCTTTTTATAGAGAGGACGCTTGCCAGGCAAAAACCCACCACGTCCTGGAACACTGCCGCCGAACTATTTGCTGGAACGGGTTAAACCCGAACCACCCAGTTGGCACCACGAGGAAGTTGCTCGGCTAGCAAGCCTTGTTCGGCTGGACTGCGTTCGCATGGACTGCGTTCGCGAGTGAGACTACGTGCTCGCATTTCTAGCGACTGCAATCCTATGGGGTAGTCAAATAAAAGGCATGCCCAGTTGTGTGGAAAAGTACAATTAGGGCAGCAGCTTGTTCTGCTCCGAAGTTCACAGAACGGCAGTCGTACGCCGCAGTCGCTGGAGGTGAAGGATATAATAGTTAGGATATATGAAGAACGACGCGACTGGAAGCAGATTGCTTACATACGGAGCCTAATCCTAAGTACACTCCGCGCGTACCTTAGACGTAATTTCCCACGGGCGCGTGCTCAGCCTTCATGGTAATGCATTCCATTCGCATTGTGTAATGACATACCGCTTATTGATAGAAATTCAGGTTTCTCAACATTAGTAACACTGCAGTTGTCATCCCGACTCCATTGAAATATAAGGATTTCCTATGTTTTCTCGCAACGCCACACTGGAATCATGCGCAAACTGCGTGCCCCAAAAGTTAGTCTGAATGTCGAACCTATGAATTAGCGGCATATAAAAGTGCTACCACCTTTTTCAAGACATACCAAAGTATCTCCACAAAAACTACTCACAAAGCCATCCAATGCATAGCGTGAGCGTACTTCCTTCTTAAATGTTGGATCCGTTGTTAGCAGCGCTGGGGCGTAAAGTAAGTTTACGTCTCGGACACACTCCGCTTGTAGAAGCGCATTCTCTACTAGCTCTTGCTTAGTACACCCTCAGGATTCCAATGAAGCATCTCGGAATATTGCCTCATCATGGCTTGTTTCACAAACGCTTTTATTATGTTGCAGCTTCCTTCAATGGGGTTAAGCGGTGGGGAAAATAGCGCCAGTTACAGGAGTTTGCAACAATAATGCAATTTTCTCCAAACTCCTGTAACTGGCGCTATTTTCCCCACCGCTTAACCCCATTGAAGGAAGCTGCAACATAATAAAAGCGTTTGTGAAACAAGTCATGATGAGGCAATATTCCGAGATGCTTCGTTGGAATCCTGAGGTTTTACTAAGCAAGAGCTAGTAGAGAATGCGCTTCTACAAGCGGAGTGTGTCCGAGACGTAAACTTACTTTACGCCGCAGCGCTGCTAACAACGGATCCAACATTTAAGAAGGAAGTACGCTCACGCTATGCATTGGATGGCTTTGTAAGTAGTTTGTGTGGAGATACTTGTGTATGCTTTGAAAAGGTGGTATCACTTTTGTATGCCGCTGATTCGTAGGTTCGAACTTCAGACTAACTTTTGAGGCACGCAGGTTTCATATGCTTCCGGTGTGGCGTTGCGAGAAAACATAGGATATCCTTATAGTTCAAAGGGGTTGGGACGACAACTGCAGTGTTACTAGCGTTGATAAATCTGACTTTCTATCAATAAGCGGTATGTCATTACACAATGCGAATGGAATGCATTACCATGAAGGCTGAGCAAGCACCCGCGGGAAATTACGTTTAAGGTACGCGCGGAGGTACTTAGGTTTAGGCTCCGTATGTAAGCAATCTGCTTCCAGTCGCGTCGTTCTTCATACATCCTAACTATTCTATCCTGCACCTCCAGCGACTGCGGCGTACGACTGCCGTTCTGTGAAATTCGGTGCAGAGAAAGCTGCTGCCCTACCTGTACTGTCCACACAAATGGGCATGCCATCAATTTGACTACCCCGTAGGATTGCAGTCGCTAGCAAGGCAAGCACGTAATCTCACTCGCAAACGCAGTCCATGCGAACGCAGTCCAGCCGAACAAGGCTTGCTAGCCGAACAACCTCCTCGTGGTGCCAACTGGGTGGTTTGGTTTTAACCCGTTCCAGCAAATAGTTCGGCGGCAGTGTTCCAGGACGTGGTGGGTTTTTGCCTGGCAAGCGTCCTCTCTATAAAAAGCCACAAATATCTGCTTAACAACACTGCGACATGGCGGAGGTGACTCGCCGCAAACTAAAGTCACTGGCCCGTGGATATTCGGAAAATGCTATCCAACCCATGAAAATCAATCGCTTATGCTCACATTCCTGAAAATAACAAACAGTCAAAAATTCTGCGGCGCATTCAAAAACACATGCTACATTCCTACACATTTACTTACGTATGTACACCCATATACTTACATACACTGGCATGCTAAACGGTTCCTGTTGAATAATTTGATTACACTATATTAGCTAAATATGATCATGCCTGTAAAGGTGTGTCCCGCATTGTCGATAATAAAAATTTATTTATTTATTTATGTATTTATTTATAGCTCACACAAGTACACATGTGCAGCGCGTCTCCTGATGCACGCACTGCCGCTTCAAGCTTGACTGGTGAAAAAGTTGGAAGTACGATGCAACGAATTCAGAAATGGTGCAATGGATGCATATGTCTAGTAACAAATGCAGGCAAGTTGGCCAATCGTCAGAAGTAGCAATAATGCCTAAGTGGGGAGAAGGTAGTCTTTACGGAACTGGAAGGTAGCATTAAAGCACGGTATGGAAATACCAGTCATAACTAAATAAATTTACATTTTCGTGGTCGCACGAGACATGCTAACAAGACATGCTCAAATACGTACAAACGAACTTGAGATGAGAAAATGCCAAAAACTTTGGTCTCCTCCCTGGGAGGGAGCAGCGGAGTGATAAACATTTGCTTCAGTTTTTTAACGGATCCGTAGCGCAAATGCAACTTGTTAATTAGCGCCTAATAAGATATAGGGATTTGTTGCAAGTAATTGATGTTCTGGCTTGAAGCTTAGCTATTGCGCCGTTAATCGAAGTCGCCTGTTATCCATTTTTCATGCCCTGGCGCATGATGGCCTTCTCCTATGGCCGCAAGGAGTTTCAATCCGGTAAAGTTGAGCGATGTGTTCAGTAAGAGGTTACCAGAGTCGCTGCACTTTGGACCATGCGATTGCCGAAGAGTTAGTCAATTCCAGAAGAAGTAACTGTAGGAAGTTGGAATAAGACGCAACGGACAAGGGCAAGCCAAAGCGAAATACTATGAAAATATACAACATATATAATTGAATGCAAAGAAGCTGAAACTTGAAACGCTATGCACATTGTGAATTTGTTGCTATATACCTTACATAAGAATATTACTCATGTGGATAAAGGACGGGAAACGTGGAGGTTTACGGATGGGTTGGTGTCCCGTTTGCGGTTGTTTACCGCTATCTCGCTGCGTCGCGCAAGGTTGTTAATCCTAACAGCGTTGCGAGTTTTAGGTAGCGCGGACGAGTAAAGTACCGGTACGCCGGTAGGAATTTAAGCCGTCGTTTCGAATAAATAGAGAATGAACGTCAGTGTTTATACGGCTAGATCCTTGCGCGGAGGTAATGGGAAGGCGGTAGCAATGGAAACGCAAATTCAAGTCGAAGAGCAGAGGTGACAGAGGCGGGTAAGTTAAGGTGAGTTAGTGCAAGAGTAGCAGGCTGAGCGGACATTTATAACAACAATCCTAAGCTGGGGAATCCGGTAAGTGGAAAGTGAACATCAGATGTTGAAAGCCAGCGCATTGCGGTACGCGTTCTAGGTAGGTCCTAGCTGACAAGGCTGAGAGATGCTGTCGTTTGAGGAGTGGGCGGATAGTAGGCTGCACGATGGAAGGGCTACGTATGCGCCCTATTTGTGTGGCTACGGCGCTCCATTGCGTGCAGTTATTAAATCTAACCGGGGAGCGACATGAGGCGGGAAGAGGTGAGTAAAGTAAGGGAAAGCCGGTAGTATGCTAAGCGTAAATTTATGGTAAATAAATAAATAAATAAATAGTTTATTCTCAGTTTCATAGAGACACACCAACTCAGGCATGATCAAGGTTTAAAAACAGATGTGTATCACGACGATACATCGGGTTCCATCGTGTGTAGTTGAAACAGTGTCGGGAAGAGTTAATATGTGAGTCTAGTCGACTTGCCAGTATGTAGTTGTGGGTAGTGACTTTATTCAGTGGCGAGTCACATCCGCCACGTCGCAGTGTTGTTAAACAGACATTTGTGGCTTTTTATAGGGAGAACGCTTGCCAGGCGAAAACCCACCACGTCCTGCAACACTGCCGTAAAGCATTTTGAGCATTAGTGTTGAACTGGCAAAGCCGCTTGACGGCTGGTTTTACCTTCGATTTTTCGCAGAGTAATGGCTTCCAATTTCCTCTGTTAGTTGGACAGGTAAGTTGATCGGGGTCGCCATTGTTTTTGAGGTCGGTGGAGGAGAGGGACCTCGTGATTATTCATCTTGTTGTAAGTCCAGGTGAGCAAAAGTTCAAATTTTTCGCTGTTCAGATTTTTCAGATGCAGAATGTATGGGAGTATGAGGATATGTCCAGTTCTCCATACTGGACAAGGGTTATGGTGATTGTAGTTCAGTCCTTTCGAAGTTCTACCATGCTCCAGGTAAGTCCATGTGGGTTGTTGCGTCCGTCTTGGGCCAAAACTGTTCCTCAGTCCAATCCCAGGTCTCCAAGAAGTCCCGGACCTCAGAGAAAAGGGAAAGTGAGGGACAACCGAGAGAAGACCGCAAGAACAGGCATGGAGTTGAACATTGTTAATGTCTTAAGTTACAACATTTGGGCTTGAGACGAAAGCATGTACACTGTGCAACAATGATTATGCTGAAAATGTCTTTTGATTATCCTACAGAATCATTAGCCGTAAGGGTGGATTGCTAACGCCTGCGTAGAGACAAGAGCGCTGTACAAGTAAGTAAAGTACGAAGTATCAATGTAGTAGGAGAATATAATTGCGTAGGGATAGAGCAAGGAGCGTTAGAATAATGGTAGTGATTGTCAGGTGCATGAACAGCACGTAGTTAGCGGAATCCGAGAGGGAGCGCATAATAAGCGAAAATACATAGGTTGCCGCGAGAGTCCTAAAGATTATTTGGTGGCAGGGCAGCGGAAGGATTGGATGGAGGTATTCTAAAAAAATAAAGGTTATGGAGATACGGAGTGGCTCCTAACAAGCATTGAATCATCGCATATGCATGGGGCCAATGGCCACTAGCTACTTCTGAACAGAGGTGCCGAATTAACGACGACTGACAGATGGTGGCGCTAGGAGAGAATAAGTGGTCCGATGTAGCCATTCCAATCAGACGCCTGGTCACTAGCGTATGCCTATAAGGTCGCTGAGTGTATCAATAGGCCAGTGAAGGTAAGTGATAGCTCAGGTGATAGGTCAACAGACCAGCTGAGCTGTGACGAAAACATTCCAAGAGAATGAATATTGTAAGAAGGCAGCTAGCTCCGGATATCCGCAAAGTTAAGTGGAAGCTATGGTGTCTAGCGGCTGCTAAGCAGAGGTATTGGGTCTAGAAAATAATGTATCAGTGGCTGTTGAAGCCATCTCATTAAGACGTTTGATCACTACTGGATACCTACAGTTTCAATGAAGAACTCAACATGCGAGCGAAGCTTGGCTAGACAGACGGCAGAAGAAAATGGGGGCTGTAGATTCAGGGAGTGGCTCCTTGCAAGCTACATGGAGCCAACATTGACTAGCTGCTATCAAGAAGAGTTGACGCAAGTAGGACGAACGACACAACGGCGAGCTAGGAGAGAGAAGAGTGACCAGCAATAGAGTTCGGAGTAAGCCTTTATTTACTAGTGTATCCTACGGTGGCATATAATAGGTCAACAAACCATCTGAGCTGTGCCGCAAACAATCCAAGAGAATGAACACTGTAAGAAAGGACCTAGCTCCGGATATCCGCAAAGTTAAGTGGAAGCTATGGTGACTGGCTGCTGCCAAGCGGAGATATTTGCTCTAGAAAAGAATGCCGCAGTGGCTGTTGAAGCCATATCATTAAGACGATTGATCACTACTGGATACCTACAGTTTCACTGAAGAAATCAACATGCGAGCAAAGCTTGGCGAGACAGACGGCAGAAGAAAACGAGGGCTGTAGAGTCAGGGAGTGGCTCCTTGCAAGCTACATGGAGCCAACAATGACTAGCTGCTATCAAGAGGAGTTGACGGGAGTAAGATATACCACTGAAAACGTCGCTTTCTGGAGGGAAGAGAGACAAGCAGAGGTGTGACGCAAACAATCCAAGAATAAACATTGTAAGAAAGGAGTAACTCCTAGAGACCTCCGGATATGGACAAAGTTGAATGGAGCCTATGACGACTAGCTGCGTCTATGCATAGATAGTGGCACTAGTAAAGGGGGTACCAGTGGCTGGTGTAGTCATGTCATTAAGACGTTTGACCACTACTGGATACCTACAGTTTCGATGAAGAAATCAACAGACGAGCGAGGCAATGGAGCAACTGTGCGCAGATCTTAAGAGTTATGTTTTGTGATGTGGACAGTCCCAGAGAGTAACGAACGGTTATTTGGTAGGTCCTGCTTCCGAATTTTTGTGGGTTTTCAGACTTAGAGATGCTGTGGGCCATGTTCCCAAAGTTCGTCCTCCGGTATATTGGTGTTAAAGAGCTCGCATGTAGGCAGGGTAGCAAGGTGTCTATGTAGGGCTGATCGGAACTGTGCGGTATTCTCGGATGCCCTTACTTGTAATGGTAGCCTGTTCCAGACGCGAGCGAATCTGTAGAGAAAGAAGTTGTTACGAAAGTTAGTGCGGGCTGTGGGCAGGGTAATGGTTAAGGGTCTATGGCGAAAGGGATACCTAGAGTCTTCGTTTTCTTGGTTAAGTCCTTCAAGGTTCGTATTTGGGTTGTTTATCGTCTGGAATAAGAAGGTGAGGTTGAGTCTCACTCTTCGTAACCATAAAGGTTCAAGACCAAGGAGCTTACAGCGCTCACGGTAGTTGAGAGTGGAAGGGTAAAGCAGGCGCTTTGTGAATGAGCGTTGTACTTTCTCAATTGCTATTCGGTCACTCTTTTTGGAGTTAGTAAATATTATTGAGCAGTATTCCAGAAGAGGTCTAGCGCATACCTTGTATAGAGTGAGTCTGGATTCTGTTACTAGCATTCTTTTGCAGATTTGACCGATGAGGGATCTGGCTTTCGCTACACTGTAGCTAACTTGTTCTGAGAAATTTAGTGAGCTTGAATAGTGTACTCCGAGATCCCTTACGGTTTGACAGATGGCTAGTGAGACGCCATTCAGGGTTAGCGCACTAGGTGGCACAGTGCATCTGTACGACAGAACGCTGCACTTTGCAGGAGAGAAGTCAAGCTTCCATGTGTTGCACCAAGAGTCTAGTGCTTTAAGGTCATTTTGAATATTGAGGAGACCGCTCCTTAGGTTACCCGGGTCAAAGGAGAATACGACTTTGATATCATCGGCGAACAGGTACGCCTTTCCATATTCAAAGACTTGAAATACGTCGTTGAATTAAAGTAGGAAGAGTGAAGTGCCCAGTACACTTCCCTGGAACACACCACTTGTAACTGGTTTTGGTGAGGATTCGAAGTCTCCTAGTCTCACCGATTGTGTTCGACAGGAGAGATAAGAAGAGTACCAGGAATGCAACTGGTCCGATATACCGTAAGAAGCCAATTTAGTTAGCAGTCCATTGTGAGGAACTCGGTCGAACGCTTTTTTCATATCCAAGAAGATGATGATCAGAGCTTTCCTGCAATCAACCATGGCGGTAACGTTGTTCAGGAACTTCAGCTGGCATGTTTGAGAGGATTTAGACGGGAGAAATCCATGTTGGGATTTGTTGATGAGGTTACGATGTGTCAAGAACCGTAGGAGCTCTTCCTTGACGATCCTCTCCATCACCCGTGAAGCGAATGGGGTGTGACTAATGGGTCGGTAGTTTTCAATGCTTTGACGGCTTCCCCTTTTGTGTCTTGGCATGACTACAGCATGTTTCCAGGCGGAGGGAAATGTTCCGTGTTTCATGGAAAGAGTAAAGGTGTTAAGAAGGAGGACGGCTATATCCACGCCACCTAGAATTAGCAGAGCCGATGGGAGGCCATCAGGTCCGGGATGGAAGGATAAGTTGAGGGCTTGAACTTCTCAAATAATGGTACGCAGGTCAACTGGCACTACGCGTAAAGTATCATGGGTGCAACAAGGAATATTAAGGGGCAGGGTCAGGTTAGTAGAGGTGAAAGAGTCGCAGAAGTAGCGGTTCATGACCTCACATATTTCAGCTTGGTTACTGGTAACTGAGTTGTCTGGACGAATAATCGAGTTAATGGAATTCGAGGCGGGGTTACTTCTGCGTCTCATCAGGGAATTGAGGGATTTGATAGGGTTGATGGAGTTTAGGGCAGTTTGTTCTTCGGACATAGTTGCGGTAGTTTGTGAATTTCTCCACTCCAACAGGACTTCATTGATGCGAATAAGCAGGAAGTAATCTTGGGTCCTGCTGTACTTCGAGCGCAGCTTTTTGAGCTTGACGAGCAGTTTGCGAGGGAAGCTGCGTCCTGCGGTGACTGTATTGCTTTTTGTTTCGTTACAGGTGCAAGTATATCTAGGCAGTAAGTGAGATTGCTGTATAGTACAGAAGAGGCAGTGCCCGCATCTGTAGCCAGAAAGAATGCGTCCCAGCTGATGGATCTCAGAAGTAGAGCAAAGTTTGTCCAATTGATGCGTTTGAAGGGCCGAACAGAACACACTGTTCTAGCCACTGGGGGACGAGTGATGGGTGGTTGGAAAGATAGTTTTACTATTTTGTGATCGCATCCAGGGAGATTATCAAGCACGATAGCAGATGCATGTGCAACTCCGTTGGTAAAAAGTAAATCTAAGGTGTTATTGTGCCTAGTGGGTGCATGCACGTGTTGAGTCCACCCAAATGCATATGTGGTGTCCACAAAGGCACGGTATTTGAGTGGCGCAGATTGCGTTTGCCAGGCCACTTGTGGCATGTTAAAGTCACCACCGATTATCTTATAGTGAGTAGGCAATAGGGATACTTCTGTGAAGAGTTCCACTAGATTGCGTATACCGATTGTGTTAGTATGTGGAGGATTATACAGACAGCCAATTAAGATATCGTGCTGCCCCCTACTAGTCTGAATCCAAACCGAGTCTTCCAGAGGGCCGATTGAAAGTTCTTGAAACGATGGCGCCCCGAAATCGTCACGCACGTAAATGAGGCATCCGCCACCTCGGTGGTTGGTACGTCCATTGCTGAAGGAGCTGTAGCCCAGGATTCGCAGATGAGCATCGGGAGTGTTAGCATCATGCCACGTTTCTGTGATGAGCACTACCTGGGGTGTGGATAGGATAATGACAGGGTTGATAAGGTGCATCTTACGTTTGATGGACCTTGCGTTAATGAGAAGTAGAGTGAGTGCCCCATTGCAGAAGTGAGCATCTGCTGCATTATCAGAGACAGAATTAATCTGAGTGGTGTGCGTGGGCATAGCTGCTGTTGTCTCAGAAGGAGTGATAAGAGTTATAAGGTTGTAGAGGTCTGACCGAATCGTACTGTCCGCGTCATCATAGAGCAGGTCGGGTTGAAGGAGTGGGACTGCTTGGTTGCCACGCTGAAACGAAACAGAGGAGACAGGTTTGTGGGTGTGGGGAAGGTTATTGGCGATGGCTAAGGTATTGGCGGGGTTATGTAGTACGAAGGCAGTGGAAGATGGAGTACAGTGGGCGTGCAGTCCTGATGGGCATATTTCTGCCAGTTGTGGGTTGGTTACTGCGGTGTCTGTATCGCATTCCAAGACTCGGAGACGGTTGATGGCGTGTTTGCGTGCAATGGTGAGTCTCCTGGTTAGGTCGTCGGTTGGATGCGTGGAAGACAAGCTCGTAGGTGTGGCAGGAAGTGTCTCAGGGGAAGCAAAAACTTGCGTTGCAGTTAAGCCGGAGCCGTTGAGTTGCGCAGCGGGGGAACTTTTGAGGGTGTTCTCCTGGGGAGATAGGAACTGATAATACATGCTATTTCTGGAATTAGCCTTTAATGAGCTGACGACTACATGAGTTGTTGGAGGGGTGGGCTGCGATTGCTCAAAGGCATCAGTGGGATGTTTAAGAGCCTGTAAAGATGGTAGAGGGCAGCCTCGTCTAACAGTCTCGTGAGTTGTGGCGAGCCGTCGCCCGCCAAATTCCATAAAAAAGGAGCTGGGATGCGTACTGACGTGTTCGGCAGTTCAGTAATAATTGGGCTTATAGGGCGCGGGTGGTTAATCTTTGCAGGCGAGGGTGGGGTGGTGTGATTCGTTATTTCGCGGAGTGTTCTATAAGAAGCAGGATTGTAGCGGGGTACCTGCAGTTGATTATAGTTACTGTCCGCTTGATAGCATCGCGAAATTGCGGCCTTAGGGAGTAAGGTGTGGATTCACCAGCGGACCGTGTTGTATTGGACAACCTAGGGTTAAAAGAATGGTCGGGCTGAGGGCGGTGAAGTGGGGCAGTAGTGTTGCTCGCGTTAGCGCTACCGGGAGCGGGGCGGGAGTAGCGCATGTTCTGGCTGTGGCTGAGGACATTGGCTTTTATATAGCGAGCAGTTGGAGTTGGAAGCAAGTATTGCTTCCTGGGGGGCGGCATTTGTTTGTTGGTAGTCGTGGTCTCCAACAGTGGTACATAATTGTTAGATATTGCCTTCAAAGGTGCCATCTGTCTGTTCTGAGATGAACACTTGTTAGGTAGCGCGGAGGGTGGGGGTTGCCTGTTTTCCTTTGGACGTTCTCCGGGTTGGTGTCTCGGCACGTCGGAGTTGCAAGAGGCAGGCTTTTTGATACGCCTTCGTTTTGGGCGGTTGCGTGAGAGTTCCTTAATAGTCAGTGGAGTGCTTGTCATAGGTTCATTGGATGTGTTACCGATAACTTCATCTGTCTGAGGTTCGTTATCAGTGTCACACATGTCGGAATCGTTCGGTTTATCTACCTCAGCCTCGGCTTGACCGACAGCAGCTTCATATTGCAATACCGAAGGGGCTAGCGTCTTCACTCTGCT
This sequence comes from Dicrocoelium dendriticum, assembly GCA_944474145.2. Classification (NCBI taxonomy): domain Eukaryota; kingdom Metazoa; phylum Platyhelminthes; class Trematoda; order Plagiorchiida; family Dicrocoeliidae; genus Dicrocoelium; species Dicrocoelium dendriticum. The sequence goes on along the minus strand of OX104064.1, from coordinate 233,940,571 downwards.
GGACGAAGTTAGTTCAGAGCTGTAGGCCTTTTTCACGTTTGGGTCCACGTGCTGTTGTGACAGATCAAGGTCTACTGGGAGTGAGGTAGCAAGTCCAGTCGCGGTGGGGGAACCTTCCGCACTTTGCCTAGGCGGAAGTTTAATGGTTGAGGCAAATGCTCTCTGTAGAGGTGTTTTGTCCGGTTTGATCACGATAGGCCCTAAATTGGCTGACTCTCGCAGCACGAATCGTTTTGCTATTAAATTCTTGGCCAGTACTTGTTCTCTAAAAGTGATAAGTATAGGGCACGATTTACATTTGGGTGATTTTCGTAAACGTTTAATTTCGAAGGAGTCGGGAGTCATGTTACAGAGATTGGTGAGCGAGCGCTTCACCTTCGCTAATTTGATTTTGTCGGGGACATTGAAGATCATTACGTTATTTTTACGGCGAATTCGTTCGGAAACTTCGCTAGCAATGTGTGTAAGTAGCTCCCCTGCTAGTTTGAGCTCATTCACATCATTGGTCTGTGTGATTCCCGAGAGCTGAGCTAGTGGCATCATTTTTGATATAGTTTCGCTCAGTACAGAGATGTTGCTTTTGAGTGCGCTCAATTCGATCTCAAGAAAGTTAATTTTATCATGTGCCTCTTTCAGTGGATCTGATAGGATTACTCTGCAGTCAGAAGTTGGGGCTGCGTGAGTATTATCAGGTTGTGGCTTAGTTGGTTTGGCCAATTTGTTAGCAGGTCTGTGCACAGACTGCCTTGCTCGCATTGTCTTACTTGGATCTGACGGGAGAGTGGTAAGTCAGGTTCGGTTATCAGTGTTTACTCTAACACTATTGCCCACGTTAATTCTCCCTAGAAACAAGATGGGATGACAAGACAGGTGGTCTAACTATTCCACTGAATAGTAACAAAGCTTCAGAATAACCAACAAAAAGTCGAAAACGAACAATTTCAAACTTCGCGCTGTCAAGGTCACTTGTTAACAGCAGCGGGCATTTAAGTGCACCATCGCAATGAGGCCGGACTTACCATGGTGCGATGGTTTGTGTGCCTCAGTGATCCATTGAGCTATACTGGGTGGTGCAGTTTTGCACCTACAGAGCCACACATACCAGGTTGGTTAGTGGTTAGATGCCAGACAAACTCAGCCTCCTGGTCCTCCAGGTTGGGGGTTGGAATGTGAGTGGCACCATATCCTTAAAACGGACTCCTTGTGGCTCATTACCAAACCCGCTGCCTTGCGGTAAGGTTAATGAACCAAAGGCTTTGCTTGAGCACCCTAATCATGCCTTTACAGATGTGTCTCGTTTTACTGAGAATATACCGTTTATTTTATTTAATCGTTCTCCTGTCTAGGCCTGGGCAACCTGACAGTATCCTGCACACGCAATACTATGAATCTCACTTCAAACAATTTCCTGATGCTCTGGTCACCGCAGAGGCGAATCAACGGTGCCCTATCTGCTACATCGGGCAGGGTAGACAGGGGTTTGGATTCTACTGCTCAAGCCTCCTGCTTATTACCCAGCTTACGCATTTTCACCATTGTCGTCCCGTTCCAGCTTCACTTTTACCCCCCTTGTTTTCAACCCCCAATTCTCGGCCCTCCCTAACCTTGCTTCAATAGTCGCTTGTCTTTTGGTTTCAATGCACATGTGAATGCGGAGTATCATTCCTGCCCTGTCAACATGCCCATGTCCAAGCAAGCGGTCAAGCGCAGTGCATCGGCTTCTGTTTGGAGCCCTCGATCCTCCTTCAGATTGGCATGCTTCAATCTTTGCACATTGCTTCAGCTCGGTCAACAGGCAGCATTTACCCGAACATTAGAGACCCTCTCGATCGCTATCTGCTGCTTATCGGAGACCCGCCTACAAGTCTCGAGCTCGGTGCACACTCTGCGATCCCCTTCAAGTGACACTAGCAGCACTTTCTCATTGCGCCTATCCGGTGACGATGCAGCTTCGAGCACCGGCCAAGCCGGGGTTGGTATTGTCCTGAGTCCCCGGGCTGAAGCTACTCTGCTTGATTGGATTCCAATCAGTAGCCGGATGCGTGCGGTCCGATTGGCTGGCTCGTTCAAAGCTTCGAAGTCACGTGGGACTAACAGGTGTCTATTCGTTAACGCTGCCTATGCACCGACAAACCGTAGCGATGACTCGGTAAAACACGACTTCGATCATCAATTGAACGAGCTCCTTAGCCACAGAAGAAGCTCGGACACGGTTGTGCTGGCGGGGGATATGAACGCACAAGTTGGAAAGTTGTCCACTGATGAAATGCGTCTAGGCGGTTAGCACGGTTTAGGTTCCCGTAATGATAACGGTGCGCGGTTACTTCATTTGTGTGAAGATACTCGCTTATTTCTTGCGAGCACTAATTTCAGACACAGCACTCGCCGGAGGTTGGCTTGGTGCCCACCAGCCTCGAAACAGCTGTGGACAAAAATCGATCACGCTGCGATGAGTTACTGGTGGAGAGGTTGCATTCAGAACTGTCGCTCGATTTGGAGCACAGGTGTGGACACCAATCATGCACTTATAGGTGCTGACCTGCGAGTGCGCTTTGGCGGAGGCCCACGACGACGTTGTGAGCGCATCGACACCAGCCAACTGGCGAAACTAAATGTTCTGGATGCCTATCAAAGTACACTGTCATGCGAGTTGGACAAACGCTCAATGGATGCAATCGAAGGTCACTGGTCTCATATTCACCAGACCTTACTAGCAGCAGGAAAATCCCCATGTGGAATGTATATTCACCAACATGGACATTGGGTCACTTCACAGTTTCTGGATATTATAGATGTTTGCCGGCATATTACGGCTGGAAGCAAACACAGTGGAACTCGCAAAGAGCTCCGGGCAAAACTTCGTGCTGGCCTGAAGAGAGACCGCCAATCCTGGTGGTCGCATCGTGCATCAGAAATGTAAATGGCCGCTGCACTTGATAACCATCGTAAATTATTCCGGCTGATACGCGAATAGGGTAGCAGATGACCTGATGTCAGTGAAACAAGTTGTGGCGAGAGTGGACATCCTATCCACAACCTGTCAAAATGCTTAGAGCGTTGGGCTGAGCTCTTTGAAAGACAATTTAATTGGCCGGAATTGCTAGGTTTCTCGCCGGCTACTTATCGCCCCGCGCCGTGAACTGTCTATTTGGATCCATCCTCTCGTTCAGAAGTGGAATGTGAGATCGAACTGTTGAAGTTAAATAAATCTTCGGGACCAGATGATTTGCCTTCAGCCCTCTTCAAATTCTGGGGACCTGCTCTTGTGGATAATTTACCCGAGTTATTAGTCAAACTGTGGGAGCAGGAAACTGTCCCAACCGATGGTAGCCGCTCCGTCATAGTCCCAATTTTTAATGGAGGTTCAGGGTCAGAACGACAGCCATAGAGGCATCAGTCTGGTCTCCAGTGTCTCCAAATTGCTTGCCTCTGTCATCCTTCACAGAATGACTGGCACTCGTGAAAGCCAGATTCGTGAGGAGCAAGCCGGGCTTCCTCGAGGTCATGGCTGCATTGACCACATCTTCACCTTGCGTCAGTTGTTGGAGCACCGTCACACATATTGGCGGCCCACCCTAGTCGTATTCCTCGACATCATAGGTGCATTCGATTGGGTGGATGGACTTGCAATTTGGGACAGTCTACTCAGGAAAGGTGGCCTAAAAAATATGTAAATATTATCCGAGCATTATATGCTCGTAGCTCGGGCAGCGTGAGGGCTTACGGCGAACGGTCGCCGCCTTTTACAATCTCCAGCGGTGCGAGACAAGGATGCCCGCTGTCACATTTCCTCTTCAACTTCGCTGTTGACGAAGTCATGGAAATCGCTTTCACAGAACACGACTTAGAAGGTGTGGTTCTGCTCCCAGGTGAACGACTTCTTGACTTAGAGTATGCTGATGATACTGCCAAAATCTGTGACAGCTCCCAGACGTGCCAAACGGCACTGGACAGGGTAGCACTAGCTGTCCGTCACTTCGGGCATTGTTTCGCACTCACGAAGTGCAAAGCGTTCCTCCAAGATTGGTCTGGACCGCCTCCTGCGCTGACCCTTGGTGGGCATCAGCTAGAAGTCGTTCAGAAATTCAACTACCTGGGAAGTTGTATCAACGCCCGTGGGATTGAAGATGAAGTCAAGAATCGTATAGCAAAAGCTCGGGGCGCTTTTACTAACCTTCGCCACTTATGGCGCTGGCGCGACATCACTCTTGCCCTGAAGGGTAGAGTGTACAAAGCAGCGGTACTTTCGACCCTACTGTATGGTTGTGAAACTTGGCCGCTTAAAGCAGCGGACCTGAAGAGGCTAGTTACGTTCGACCACCGGTGCCTTCGTAAGTTAGCTCAAATCTGGTGGGAACACCGCGTGAGCAACGAGCGTGTTCGACGCCTTGTTTATGGCCCAGAAAAGGAAATGAAACCGTCAGCGCCGTTAAATCACGCACCAGGCTCCGATGGCTAGTCCACGTGTTACGTATGCCAGCCCGCTGACTTGCGCAACGTGCATTGTTTGTGCACCGGGGATGTGGATGGAAGAAGAGGAGGGGTGGCCAAGCGATGACTTGGTCCAGAGGAAGGAAGGTCCTCACTTCTGAGCTGGCCTCGGTTGGAGCGTCTCGGCTCAGTGGTTGGGGTACGAAAGACGATGAACACGTTTGGTTAGGCACACTTGCTGATGTGACTAGGAGCCGACCCCAGTGGCGTTCGTGCTGTGCGTTACTTTGTCCCACCCCATCCCTCTTAGCCTCCTCTCCAACCGCGATCTCATTAGTTAGCCCTATATAATTTTGCATAGTAATTGTTTTCTGATGCACAGTAGCCGGCTGGTAGATTTCCGGAACGATGCCCATCCGTTACCGGTAGCTCCGCCGGATTGCACCAGTAGCTTTTTTCTCCTTTTTCTTGTGGATGGCAGCCCAGTAGCTGAGGTGATCCCCACCTCTAGCTAACGTGCAGGAGGATGATGATTTAAGTGCAAGTTTAGGTGACGGAAAACCAGCGGTGTTTAGCAGCCCTATACTATCAAGCTAAGTATCCGTGTTGTAAGGAACTAAGGAGACAACGACGGAAGCTACAGCGCACTGTAACAAGTTGTAGGGGCGTTCTGGTGGGCCAGAGGAATAGAGCTAACACCAATTTAAAGCTGAGTGTCGATGGGCGCGGTAAGCACATCATCACGGTGGTGTGACAGACTTCGCTCTAGCATTTATTTAACGTCAGTATTTGGGTGATGAGGATGTTGCATCGTTTGGAATGCTTAAGTGTAATAACTTGGCCAGCTGAGGGTAGCAGTAGCAATTTAAGTAGTGGAAAGCCCGTGGCATGCTGTGCGCCGATGTGTGGCAGCGAGCAGTAACAGTAGCAGCAGCTGAGTGCAAGGTTAGGTGACCGAAAGCCACTAGAGAGTTCAGCGGCTCTTTCCGACCAAGCTTATAAGCCGCGGTAGCAAGTGAATAGAAGGTTATCGTCAGGATCTGCATAGCTTTTATGCTGCGTCGCACGTTGTAGTTTCGTTATACTTGACCAGAGCATGAGAGCTAACGCCAATTTGAAGGTGAGGACGGACAGGTATGCTAGACGCTTGAATACAGCGATGTGAAGATGCTTTGCTGTAGAATTGGATGAATGACAGTAGCTGGGTTGATAGGGAGCTCTATCACGCGAGGTTATTTAGTCTAAAATTCTTGCGAGATGAATGTAGAAGAGGTGCGTCAAGTTATGGAAAGCCAGCGGCATATGTTGCGCATATTTGTGACAAAGATGAAAAGCAGTGAGGTCAGGTAAGTGCAGGTTAGCAGACTGAAAGCTTGCAGAAAGTTTGGCGGCTAGGTACAGTAAAGTTTATAAGTCATGGAAACCAGTAACTAGGAAGTCAACGTCAGAAGCTGCATGGATACTGCGCTGCGTCACGCGTTGTAGGTGGCATTCTCGAGGACCAGCGAAAGAGAGCTAACAACGACTTAGGGATGCGAGCTGATAGCGGAGCTAAACAAACCAGTACAGCGGTGTCATGGAAGTAAGTGAACTTCAGTGTCTGGGTGGATGGGGCACTGTATCACTCTAGGTTATTAAGTCGTACAAGGTTGCGAGATGAGGGTAGAGGAGTTGAGTAAGGTAGTGGAACGGCAGTAGCATGCTGTGCAAATATTTATGGCAAAGATCAAAAGCAGTGGGAGCAGGTAAGTGCAAGGTTAAGTGACGGAAAATCCGCAAAAGGTTTGGCGGCCACATGAAGTCAAGATACAAATCCGAAGAACAAGGAAATATGAAGGGAAATGCAGAAGTTAAATAGATACAACGCAGCGTCACAATTTGTAGGTGCCGTACTAGTGGCCCAGAGTTCAATGGTTTATTGAGTGGCAGAGAGCAGGAGGGAGGTCCCGAGCCAACCTCTTCGCGTCCCGATCTTCAAAAAATTGCGGGCGTAGTAACTGTGTCATAGCTCAGGAGGTAGTATAAGCCCTGCAGGATCCTGGAATACTCAGTATGAAAATGATTAGCAAACGTTTGAACTCGCTTCTGACTGCGCATTGACCATCTGATCCGACTGCCATTTCCAGTCATTAATTACTCGAGTACAGAGAGCAACATCTGAGCAGACTTTGAATCCCCTCGGTCTAACCAGCTTCCAGCTGTGACCTCGGGTCGAACTGCCAAGTCTTAGCCCAAAAAAGTGCCTCAGCTCATTTCCCAGTTCTACTCGTAGGATACGCCTGCTGTAAGTAAGGTCTCCACGACATCAACTAAAGTCTAAGGGGAAAGTTTCATACTATGTAGTCGGGCGGGCTACGGGTGTTCGCCTAGCCCAAGGATAAATGTGGGTCGCGTCGCTGCGTGTTTTCTATCTTGTAACATTCATGCTTTGCTAGAGGGACTAAGGCCGGAAGTCGGAGTTAAAGGATGGGACGGATGTGGGAAGTGGAAAATGTCTAAATATCGGCGGCGTCATTTTCGAGGATGATCGCCTTATGAAGCTTCACATCCTGTTCGCCGCAGCAGTTTATTTTAATGTGTCAGGGGTAGTTTTGAGGTCAGAGGATACTAATGTCCCCAGGTCCTTGTCCGGTCTGGCAACTTTGACTAGGTGCCCGCTAATGTGGTAGAACCCCAGTAGTTCAGCCACACCTACGTAAAGGACAAAGCACTTATCTTTGTTGACCGGCAATCCCCACTTAATAGGCCAAGAGTGTAGTAGATCAAGCGTATCCTGTAATCAGTCGACGTCTTCCAGGCTGGACACTTCCGACCATAGCTTGAGGTCCTATGCATAGATCAGGCAGTCCTTTTGTAACATACTTGGTAGGTCATTGATATATATCTTGAACTATTCCGGTCCGAGAACGGAGCGTTGTCTTACGCCAGAGAAAGAGAGCTAACGCTAATTTGGGGATGAGCGCAGCTAGACGAGCTAGATGCCCCCGTGCAGCATGTGATAAACTTTGCTGTAACTTTGCTGCGACAGTAGCTGGATTGATAGGGCGTTGCAACGCCGGTCGTTATAAAGTCCAAATGGGTTACGAGATGAGGGTAAATGAGGTGAGTCAAGTAATGGAAAGACAGTGTTGGCACATAAACAAGATAACGTTAAGCTGCAGTTCCATTGCTTCGCTACACATCCTGTAGGTTACTCATAACTATTATGGCTGCAATGATCTTTCTACTTCTGGTAATTTCCGCCGTATTATTGGTCCATATTTTCCATCCTGCTCGAAGTGTTCGGCGCAGCGTGGACTGTCATGGCAGATAACGTGTAGAATAATGGTTTGCTCACGGTGTTATTCCTGAGTGCTGCCGTGGCCATACAAGGTTGCCGATATTGACCTCAATAAACACCCAGGGTCAAGGACTTTCACACGAAAGGACATGCACGGCAATTTCCAAACGTTCCAATCCCATTTGAACTTGAGCATAAACCAACAGCGTCGAGGTCAGACAGTTTTTAAGTCCATTGAAGTAGATGCTTTTGTGCATATGGACATTTGATTGACCGTGCTGCTATTCGCGCGTGCGTGCTTGACTCTTCTAGATTCCAGTTATCACGGACGAATAATAACCTAGATCAATGCCGCGCCACGAAAGGAAAGTTCACTGGAATTTAATCTACCCTTCTAGTACCACCTGAACTTGAACTTGTGCTTGTTAGAGTGCAGTCTGGTTGGCGTTTATAAGCATCAATCAATGAGCTTTCACTCGCGCAGTATCTAAATAGCCCGCCAAGACGAAATAATCTTCCGCACTAACAGTCTGTCAACAATACAAGCCAGCTAACCTGGAAACCGGGGAATTCGCGGGTGGCGGAGATTCAAAATATTGGGCAGTGTCTCTGGTCTACTAGTGAATGTCACACAGCTATTACGCATCTGTTATTGTTCATGGTATACACCAAATCAGAACATTGTGCTACGTGCTTGAACAGGTAACACATTGCGCACCGTTACTTCTTTTGGCGTTAATATAATGACTCACATGAGTGAGAAACCAATGGTGTGATTAAACAGGAATAACCCTGAAACATAACTACAAGCCATAACCATTTATATTATTATTAATTACTTTAGATTATGCGTTTTAAATGCGGTGTCCATACGACCTAACCCTGATACCTACTGGTGGTCCAACCCCAGCATCCAGCCTCGCCCTTATTCCTGGCTTTTTGCACTTGTCAATTCTACGGCTTGCACATGGTTATCTTTCTGCACCTCGACGTTTGAGTTGATTTACTTGCCTATGCATAAGAAGTGGAGCTTTTTCTTTCTTTTATTTTTCACTTGTCCGGCAACGCGGGGACTGCTTGTGCAAGGCACGTGGGCATTGCTTGGTTGACCATGTGAATCGTGTGTGTTGATTTGGCACCCGTTTCCCTGTTGCATCAACGGACTTTTCCAGTGTGGAACATTCGTGGGATTTTCCTACTGTTCCTACTGCTTTGGGAGGCGACTGTGTTTGGATAACTTGGAATTGGAACTCTGGATTTGGCATTATCTGTTGTGATTCAAAGCGTCTTGAAAGTCTCAACACACACGGAATTCTTCCTGTTCCTTTTTCCTGCTTACGATTTTTCATCAGTTTTGAGATTTTATTCGTGCAAACTGCGATAGCAGTGGTTGAATAGCACTAAACTGAAAATCTAACTGTCACTCTTTCTTCTGATCCAAAGAGACTCGGAAGTTCCAACATCATTGGAGTCCATCACCTGCCGGCTTTTCGCTGCTTGTCGTACTACGGCGTGCGTGCTTCTTTTCCCTTAAGCGCTTTTCAGTACCGAATCATCTTGGGATCAGTGATATACGGTTACTTCACTTCAGAACTCGCCCGCATTTTCGCTCCAGAACTTTCATCCGTTTCTTCGATCGATTACGTATCTGCGAGTTCTCAAATTGTTGATAACCTTGGATTACGATCATACGGATCCATTGTCCCTTTCTGATTCTCTTTTGTTGCTTCTGCTGGAGAATCACACGTGACGTCGCTGTTCTCATCCCGGAGCACTGCTTGTCCTACATCACCTTAGGCCAATGATTTGCCTTGTGAATTCCAACCTGTTTCTTTGGTAAGTTTAAATCCGTACGAACCATTTACGTCTGGTAAGATCCGATTGAGTCATTCGTTTTTTGCGTAGTGGGTCTGCCAACCAATTCACACTTCACGTTTTCTTGTCCTCTTACTTTCATTTCCTCTTGTGCTGGCTAAAGGATGTCCTAACTAGTCTTCCAGTCTACAATCATCTGACTCGGAGACACAATATGGTAAATTGCGACGCTTAGAACCCGTGACCAACTCCATTGTGACAACTGCTGTCGCTAGTTTGACGAAAGATGCACTGGTTTGAGTACAGAGCAGTATAATGTGACAGCGAATAGTGAGTGTGCTTTCTAGTTGTCCCACTTGTTGCAAACACTTAGATGTGGTTCGCTTTTGGATGCGAAGTTTTCGGCACTTGTTTCAAGATTAGGACGCATAGCAAATCTGCTTTCTTTGCTGGCTGACCTGGACTGCAAAGTGACGACAATTGTAGCCTGGTCTGCTGAATATCGAGGGTGTGTGCGATTCCTCGGACGAGCAATTTGACGATCTTACCGACTTCGGTAAACGCGTCTTCTGTTACTGGCGACTTGTCAGACGGTATCTTCAACTCAGCACCTAACGCGAAAGAGTTATAGGCTCATACGCTCGTCAAAAGGAAGCGAAGGAAGACTGAGGAGACATTAACCACACCTAAGCTAGAAGCGAATGGCGCCGAAGTATGTATGACAAGGCCCCCACGTACAAAGCCACCGGAACTGTGTTCCATCGCCGTTCCGCTAGCTCCACAACCTCCGTTTGGCGCAACCAGTGATTCCAGCTCGGTATGGGATAAGTTGTACATGTTCCCACCCAGTGGTTTTGTAACACGCGGTGTAAACACCCCGCGTCGGGAAGACATGTACACAGATAGTAGCGTAATCTTTAGAAATGTTATTGTGTTCTCTACCTCATCTTCAAAAGAAAAGATGTTACATGATATCGAATAGGTTAATATTCTCGTTACTAATCTCATGCCTCCTGGATTCACCGGCGTGGCTTTGCATAAGCTAACCAAGCTTGGATGCGTACTGGTCAGTAAGCCTACCACAAGACGATTACTGCAAGCGGTCCTTACCACACCAGAGGAGCGATAAGCATTTATGTAGTTTACTTTTAACCAAAAGGTTCTGGAATCAGCATACAGTGGAACCTCCTTCTAGCGGACAGGGAGGAACTAAAAGCGGCCATCTAAGACCTTAAGGCATGTCGCGCGGCGGGGGAAAGCGCTCTGCGGTTGATGGGTTTACGCATGGTGCGCCGGCAGTCCACTTCCGTCATGCCTGAACCCATTCTGGTGGCGCACGATCCTGGACTCACCATACCAAGACCCCTAATGTAGTAGTCAGTAACATACGTAGCCTGCGTATCAAGTAGTGCGAGGTTGGCGCTCTTGTGGACCACTGTCACGCAGATGTCCTCGCTTTCACTGAAACGTGGCTGTCAGCGGAAGTCATGGACAGTGAAGTATTCCTATCTGGGTACGCACTGCTGAGGTCCGGTCGCCCCTACGACCGTTATGGTGGTGGTGATGCACTCTACCTAAAGTGTAGTTTAGGTGTCCTCAAGACATTTAAATTCCACTCAACGGATATGACCGTGGTAGCCCTATCGGTTAAAGTGTGTACCCTGTTTTCGCAATTTAAAATGGGGTTAGTGTATAGAAGTCCTAATAGTGCTTCTACAAGTTACGTTGATTTTATTCGCGCTCACTCTACAAACCGATGCTTGGTGATGGTGGACTATAACTTTCCAGAGATAGATTGGCGCAAACTCTTCTGAGAGACGGCGACTAGGCTTTGGTGCAGAGCTCGTGGAGCTGATGCTCCAAACATGCGTTTGTAAATCTGCCAACAAGATTTATGGAGGGACCGTCTCCGTCTATTCTTGATCTTATTTTCGAAAAACCACTTGATTTCGTAACATAGTTTACAGTCAGCCGCTTGGAGCTAGTGAACAAGCCTACATTTCCTTCGAGTGCGCTCTCAATAGAGTTCAAGAGAAATGCGTGACTTGACGCCCAAACATCTGGCATGCTGATTTTCAGGCAATGCGATCCAGAACCGCCTTGTCACTCTGCACCACAGATGATACGCAGACGGCATGGGAGAAATTCAAGGTATTCCTCTCTGAGGTGTCCCTTCCCCACATTCCGCCTTCATTTGGAAGTAAAGCAAACTCTAAGCCACCCTGGTTCCATCTAACCGCACCTCAACTGCTACTCAGGCGGACCAGATCTTTTCGGGTTGCCTTTCGACTCTGTCAGATGATGCCTTGCGGTGTTATCGAGCTCACGGAACAAGCATAGGTAGCACCTAAGGGATGCCAGGCTACGTTACGAATTGGAGCTAGCAAACAGCTTCAAGCAATTTGAAGCTATTTTTCGCTTACGTCAAAAGACGATGCCGTGTGGACCCATCCATCCCGGTGTTGCACGGACCTGATGGAGTTATTGCACATACCGACCACGATAAGTCCTGTTTTCTCGGCGTACAGTATGCGAAAATATTTACTCTCAAGTCTCCTTTGCTAATTATCCATTTGGATGAGAAGGTTCCGACATACTTTTTTGACCGATATCACCGTGTCAGAGGCCCTGGTACTTTCACTGCTGCGAGAATTGAACCCTGCTGAAGCCGTTGGTGTTGATGCCATTCATCCAAACTTGTTATATGAATTGGCAAGTGAAATTTGTGGGCTCGTTGCTTGCCTGTTTGTGAAGTCTTACCAATTGCACCTTACCCACCGACCGCAAGGAAGCTGTAGTTTGCCCCATCTTGAAAATGGGAGATAAGCATCTTCCTGTAAACTACAGGCCTGTCAGCCTAACCTGTGTGCTGGTTAAGTTGCTAGAAAAGCTGGTGAAGGATGCCCTCGAAAACCATTTTAGTATGGTTGGCCTTCTCAGCCCGTCTCAACATGGTTTTCACGAAGGGTATTCCTGCCTAACTTGAAGGTTACTGGGGAAAGTTATGCGGTGTCTGTCGATCACGGTCAATCAGTGAATTTACTGTTTATTGACTTATCCAAAACGGTTGACTATGTCCCGCATACATATCTTTCCCTTAAGCTCCGTTCCTTTGGAGTTTCCGGGCACGCGCTTCGATGCTTATCCGCATTTCTTGAAGGGCGAGAGATGTGTTCAGGTGGGCTCGTCTCTTTTTCCGACAGGTAGTTCTGAGCGGTGTCCCGCAGGCATCAGTTCCTGGTCAATTGATGTGTTACGTACGTAACTGAACTGTCAGAAGTGCTGGGGTTGCCTACCTTCATGTCGGCCGACGTCTTGAAGTTTTGGTGCGCGGTGACCGACCCCGATGGCTTCTAGGTTCTTCAACAGGCTTTTGACAGACTCCTTGATTGGTCCGTTCTGTTGCAGATGCAGATAGACCAGCAAGTGTTCAGTTCTGCGTATAGGATCAAGTGGTCCGACAACGGACTATACGCTTGGCGATAATGAAATTCCTCACGTATTCCAACAAATTGATTTAGGGATCACTTTGTCTCAGGACTTTAAATCTAGTGAGAACCGGAAGAAAGCGTTTTTCGAGGATTTTTGATCCCTCTGATTGATCTATAGATCATTTTTGATCCTAACGGAAGCACTGTTTGTTAACTCATTTACGACCTTAGTTAGACCGCACCTGGAGTATTACGTCCAGGCTTGTCCTCCTTGTCTGACACCTGACAGGATGGCGATAGAGCGGGTGTTCAGACTCGGAACCAAAATGGTCCACGGGTTGCGGCACCTGTCCTTTTCTGACAGGTTGCCCAAGCTAAGGATGTTTTCGTTACATTATCGTCGTTTTCGTGGAGACCTGGTTCTCACTTATTGTATACTGACGAGGCGGATAGGTCCAGACCTTTCTTGGATTTTTCACCTCACACAGTTACCTATTCTCCGCGGACATCCGATGAAGTTGCACAAACTCAGATCTGAACAGGTTTGGCTGACACTCGTTTGTCACGCCGTGATAGATTCTTGGAACGCGCTACCTGAGGACGTAGTCTTGTCATCCACGGTGACAGAGTTTAAACGTCGCCTCGACGCCCTCAACTTGCATCTCCGAATATTCCCCTCCTCCACTTAATTTAGTTTCTGTTTGCTCTCCAGCTACCTTCCTTTTCATTCACTCTTACTAACTTCCTCTTCACTGTCCTCTTTCGTACTCATCCGCTTATATCTAGTCTACAATTTTTTTCTGTTTTATTTCACTCGGCCTGCGCAGCGGAGTCTGATAGCGCAGGGCACGTGGGATTTTATTGGTTGACCGTGATTTGATTTGTACGTGCTGATTTGGCTCCCACAATTGGCCGATCTTGCCACGCGCATTCTAACCTGGATCAACGATGCATACAGGATGGAACGACCATGGAAATTTATTTTTGTTCCTGTCCCATTTGAATTTGATATCTGGTCGCGCCCTTAAATAGCTGTCTGTTCTCCTGGAGCATCGCTGAACCATTGTAGGGGACCGTTGCCTAATGAGTTCTAGTGCTGGGGAAAAATGCAGTCTTAAGCAAAAACACAAAATAGAGGAAAAATCAATGCACTTGCGTTATAGTTCCTTCTTCAATCGATGTTAGTCCGATGCCGACTAGAGGTTCTAACATATAATCCGAGTAGTGGATAGACGTGGCAGCAGCACAATCACAAGCAGCAGCAAAACCGAAAGCAGCACGGCGCGAGCGCGTGGAATTTGTTGTATTCGAAATTTGTGAATTTAAACAAATGGTACAAAATGATGAGTAACGGAACTGATAAAAACAAAGATAAAATACCGTGTAATCACAACCACTACAGAACTCCCCCCCCTAGAGCTTGCGTTGGTAGGCAAAACTCGATAAGTGGTTCATGGAACGTATTGTGCTAGAGGGGAATGAAACAACACGACCTGAACGTGTGTGGACAGGGTCGCATGTTGGGGGGCACAGGGATCCCGGGGTTTGGGAATCGGTTATGCGTTTGTCATTGGGCAACGGCCCAGGCACAGGAGGCTTGTGAGTGATAGTGGTTGATTCGGTACCATCTGACGTTGGTTCGACGTATGCGGGTTTAAGACGGTCGATGCTCACAGACTCCTTGGATCCATTCTTATCCAGGACGAAGTATTTCGGTTTCCGCGACAAGACCTTGAATGGACCTTCATAAGGCGGTATCAAAGGTCTTCGAACCGCATCGATTCGGATAAAGACGAACGGACAAGTGTGTAAGTCTGCATGTATACGCTGCTCGCGCGTGCTTAGTCGAGGTGGAGTCGGTTTAATGGATCGAAAATGGTGCTTTAGGCGTTCAGCATAGGACGTAGGATTCAGTTCGCCGGTGGTTCGTGAGTCTAGTATCATCTCGCCTGGGAGTCTGAGGGTGGTGCCAAAGACAAGTTCGGCTGGGCAGCATCCGATATCTTCTTTGACGGTATTGCGAATACCAAGAAGAATAGCTGGAAGGCGTTCAGACCAACGGGCATCAGACGAACTAGCTGTAATGGCAGCTTTCATTTGTCGATGAACTCGTTCGACAAGGCCATTGGCAGCAGGATGATATGCAGTCGTCTGGAAATGAGTACAAAGTGATGGGTAACGGAAATGATAAAAACAAAGATAAAATACCGTGTAATCACAATCACTACACCATGCCCAAACATATGGTGTGCTAACTATCCGGCCATGCGTATCAAGGCTTCTGGGTTGCGTTGCGAAATCTCGGTGGCCGATACAGTTCAGGCGGCCTGGGACAAATTTAAGTCATCTCACGGTGTCCACTCCCTACATCCCGCTTATGTGGAGAAAAGAGACACGAGCACGGCTCCCGTGGATAGATGCCACTGCCGTGTATAGTAGTGCATGTTGCTCCTCATCATTTACCCAAGGAAAAGAGAACTCGGTTCCGTCCGTACACGGAGCTCTCCCTCATGACGCCATGAATTATTCTCTACCTATTCAAGGCTTTGAACTGGAAAACCATGAGATATAAAAACGCGATTTTTATTTGTCTCACATTTTGAATATGCTGTAAATATTATACGAAGGAATTGTAACACTTCTCATGCTAGAAAAAACCCGGAGTATATACGTTTATTACTTATTATTACTATTAAGCGTTTTAGATGCTGGAGGACCTACCGTGCAGCTCCATCAACTAGCACCTATGATAGGTCCTGCGAGCCTAGAATTAGATGTAAACATCGTTGTACGAAAAGGGATTAACTGATGGAACTTCTTAAAATCCGAAGTTCTTCGCTTATGTTAAGAGGCGCTGTGATTCAAATTCGGTGATTTCAACTTTGATGCGGGCCGGTGGAACTCATGCGTATGCGGACTCGGACAGGGTTCGTGTACTTGATGGACAGTATGCAGGGGCTTTTGTACGTGAGGCTGCGTTGACTAGCGTTAAGCTTGTTTCCAGAGTCTCTGAGGGCTCTTATTTAGCTGAATTTACTGTGGTGGAAATGCAAGTCCTTAGGCTGCTGCAAGAACTGAACCCTTCTAAAGCAGCTGGGCCTGATTCAATTCCCTCAAAGCTTCTGCATGAGTTGGCGGTAGAACTAAGTAGACCGCTGACGATGGTGCTTCAGAAATCACTTGCCAACTGCACATTACCATCTGAATGGTAGGAGGCTGTCGTCTGTCCTATCTTCAAAAATGGCGGCAAGTCTGTTGGCCAATTAAGGGCCAGTCAGTCAGACTAGCGTCGTGGTCAAACTTTTTAAAAAGCTGGTGAGAGATTCGTTGGAGGGTCACCTGAATAGGTTTAATCTACACAGTAATGCACAACACGGATTCGGGAAGGGGTTTTCCTGTCTGACGAATTTGTTGGTTGCTCGTGATGTTTGGGCCGAGGCGGTAGACAATGGCCACGTAGTGGATGTGCTTTTCAACGACTCCTCGAAAGCATTTGATAAGGTACCCCACTTGAGGCTATCACAAAAGCTGAGCTCCTACGGTGTATCTGGCCGGGTTCTTCACTGGGTATCTACATTCTTTCTTGGAAGAGAGCAGTGTGTACGTGTGAGTCGCAGCCTATTCATTAGGCAAGCGGTCCTTAGTGGTGTCACACAGGGCTCGGTCCTAGGACCGATGCTGTTCTTCATCTACGTAAACGATCTCCCTGAAGAGCCTGGGGTATCATCGCTATTGTTTGCTGATGACCTTAAGCTATGGAATGTTGTAAATGTTCCTGGGGGTTCTGAGGCCAATCAGCATGCCCTGCACCGACTCTTGGATTGGTCTACTTTGTGGCTACTGCCCATTAATCAGGCTGTGTTCCGTCCTTCGTATAAGGGAAGCTTTCCCATATTCAAGGTACGTGCTCGGTGGGAACGAACTCCTCCCTGTCTCCAACTAGGTAGACCTAAGCGTCGTCTATTCCTCCTCTTTGCATTCTGATGACAAATGGAAGAAGGCAGCGAGTAGGGGTTTCAAAATACTAGGGTTAATACACCTTTCTTTCGGGGGTCTTGCCCGCCGACATATTTGGTGACCCCGAATCCGGAACAATCTCAGTGCCGGATATTTCAAACATTTCTCCGGTGAGCTCGTTCCATTTATTTTTCATATTTTCCGGTTTATTTTTGCATACGGTAGCCTATTTTTCGCGTCATTTTTTAAGCCATGGAATCTGTAGACCATAAGGTAGAGTCTCTACTAAGCGTTGTATCTCTCTCTGTGCCACCGTTTTGGGACATGGATCCTCTTTTGTGGTTCGCTCATCTTGAGGCCGAGTTTTACAACCACAGAATCACTTCCGATTACGCGAAGTATTGCAAGCTCCTGTCCTATCTCCCCAAAGAGATATCAATACAGGTTCGTGACGTCATCATTTCTCAGACCGAAAACCGCTATGAGGCCCTCAAGGAAACCACGATTAAGCATGTTATGCCCTCTGAGAAAGTTCGCCTGCAGCAGCTTTTCAGGGATTTGCAGCTGGGCGACAAACTACCCTCAACCCTGCTACGAGAGATGCAGCAACTCCTTGGTTCCTCAATCATGGACGAGACTTTACTTCGCGAACTATGGCTACAGTGGCTACCGGAAAACACGCAAGCGATTCCCGCTACAGTGAGCTCCGTTTCGCTCACTCAACTAGCAGACTTAGCGGATCGAGTTATTGAGTGATCACAGCCACAAGCCGACGCCAGCAACATGAATGCCGTCGCGTCCTAGGGCACTTCTATCACTGGCTTACAGTCAACTATAGAAGCCCTCCAAACACAAGTTGCGACACTTAGTCGCCAGGTGCAACAGCTTACTATGAACCCTCGTCGTCATAGCCGATCAAAATCGCCCTGCAAACGTTCCAAGTCTAGAAACAGGCAGGCTAGCTGTTGGTACTACCAGCGTTTTGGTACCGCAGCTCATAAATGTGTCAAGTCTTGCAACTTCGCCGAGAAGCAGGGAAACTTCTCGGCCGGTCCGTAAGGGCGACGGACGCGACCGGCCAACACCAAAGTCCCCTCATCCGCGTTAGGGATTGAACTTCCGGCACCGAGTTTCTAGTCGACACTGGCGCCGAAGTTAGTGTTATACCCCGTAGCCCAGATGAGGTCGTCTCACCATCGCCGACCAAGCTGCTTGCCGCCAATGGCACACCAATCGCAACTTTGGGCGAAAAGTTGCTAACGCTCAATTTAGGCCTCCGGCGAACCTTTCGCTGGCCTTTCATAATCGCTGCTATGCCTTTCGCCATCATAGGCATAGACTTTCTTCAACGCTTCGACCTTATCGTCGACGCTAAAAGGAAGAAGCTTATCGACTCTAGGACACAGCTCAGTGTTATCGGGACTAGCGCCAACGTGGCTGCTATCACTCCCATTCGTGTCCCACCTCAAGCTTCACAGCCTTTCATAGAACTTTTGAACAAGCATCCTAAACTCGTTCGCGTCCTGAACGACTTGCCTCCTGTGACGTCAAACGTCATGCATCACATTTGCACTAAGGGCCTACCTGTTTCGGCCCGTCCTCGGACAAGCTCAAAGCTGCTAAGGCGAAAGTCGAGCAAATGCTCGAACTGTGAATCATCCGCCCGTCCAAAAGTCCATGGGCATCACCATTACACTTGGTACCGAAGAAATCCGGTGACTGGCGCCCCTGTGGTGACTACAGGGCACTTAACAAACTTACCTTCCCGGATAAATACCCCATTCCGCACATGCACGACTTGACCTCAGCTCTAGCTGGCAAGTCTATCTTTAGCAAAGTCGACCTAGTTCGCGCCTACCATCAGATACCTGTCGCGCCAGACGACATTGCTAAAACAGCGGTCATCACGCCATTCGGCCTATTCGAGTACCTCAGGATGCCTTTCGGCCTCAGCAACGCTGCCCAAACTTTTCAGCGTTTCATTCATGAGGTAACGCGAGGACTCGAAGGCGTTTATCCTTATTTAGATGACATACTCATCGCCAGCTCTTCTGACGAGGAGCATCATCACCTCGACGCACTCTTCCAACGCTTGGTGCAACATGGGGTTACCGTCAACCCAGATAAATGCGAGCTTGGCCAAAGTTCCATCGACTTTCTTGGCCACCGCATATCCGCTTCTGGTATTGAAGCTCTGCCAGACAAAATCCAGGCACTGAAGGACTATCCTGCTCCCAGTTCCTTCAGACAGTTACGCCGATTCCTTGGCCTGGTAAACTATTATAGACGCTTTATACCTAACTGCGCGAGCATTGTTCAACCAACGACTGACTTGCTCCTCGGTAAACAAGTCTTCATTTTACAGACGACGCTAGACGGTTTTTCGAGAAGCTCAAAGACGCTATCTCCAACATAGCGCTTCTCGCCCATCCAGACACATCTGCACCACTCTCCCTGACGACTGACGCATCCGACACTGCCGTCGGTGCAGTTCTTCAGCAACTCATCGACCGCCGATGGATACCTCTAGGTTTCTTCTCGAAACGTTTACAACCTGCCGAATCGCGTTACAGCACCTTCGGTAGGGAACTGTTAGCTATCTACCTAGGTATCCGACATTTCCGTCATTATCTCGAAGATCGAAATTTTATAGTCTTCACTGACCACAAGCCATTGATCTACGCAATCAATGGCGCAACAGACAAGTATTCTCCGCGGGAAACTAGACACCTAGACTACGTTTCTCAGTTTACGACAGACGTACGACATGTCTCAGGTGCTCTCAATCCCGTCGCGGATGCGCTTTCACGCATTCAGCAGATCAGCTTATCGCTTGGCACCAACATTGATCTAGCCGCTATGGCTGCTGCCCAACAAGCTGATCCCGACATAGGCAAGCTACGACGCAACACCACTGAGACGATCAACATCGATCGACTCAAGCCAGCCTTCCTCGACAAGTCTGACTCTTCGGTGCAACACGCACCTTCACTGTCTGCGCCATCACAGCTCACACCGCAACCTCAGACGAGTCAGTGCGCTCCAGCAGAACCGACAACCTCAACCGACAGCACTCCTACTCGCCTTACTATCAATCGACGCGGTAGGAAGCTCAAGCCTCCCGTTCGTTTTTCGGACTTTGTTAGCATTCACTATTTTACATAGAACATGCCACTGAGATTTTTTTGCTCCTACCAAACGTTTTTGAAAATCCACAAAAAAGATCAAAACGTTTTGAAATTACCAAAAAAGAGCAAAACCTTTTGAAAACCCAAAAACAGCTTTGCATCTTTTTCGCTTTACACTGTTTTGTGTATGGCTTTGCATTTATGCTGCTTTTTCATTTTGCTTTCCATATACACCCGCCGGTTGTTTGCACCTCGGTTTCACTTTTCGCTGGATCTCCGCACGTCAATTGCAAGTGGAACGATTTTCCTGCTCAACCGCCTACGTGAACTTTACTAACTGTCCCCCACAAACAGTTTTTTACCGTTTCGACACCGTAGGGAGGACACGGGTGGGAGCCCGCTAGGGTGCGATTGCATGGTTCTCCCCCAGCAGCTGCATCAGGTTTCACAACCTGGTCTCGCAGAAGGCTGGCCCGCGACGGACAGTCCTCACGTAGATCGAAGGACTGCTTACACGGTCCCTTCTGGGAGAGGGCTATGTAGCAGTCTGGAGATTCCCCGGTTTGCCTGTGTAAAATACTAACTAAAATTCTTTAATTGTACACCTAAGCGACCGGCGTGGTTTGTTGAATTGATTGCTGAGTTCAAATGCTTAACTTGCTCATCGCCATTTTTGCTTGACGCTCGTTTCGGTTGCAACTCGCGACTGACCTATGTGCTGTGCATGCTCCATTCCCCTAGCTAGAGCGTCCACGGTGTCGTTCATTTATAGCTAGATAACAGGGAATCTTTTACTGTACCAATAAAAGTTTCCCTGCAACTCGATCCGTCTTCTCGAATCGCTCTCTGGGCTCCCGATACAGGCGACCCTCTAAAAGCTGTTCTCAGCTTTCCTTCGGCGCCATCTGCAATACCTCGTTCAGGCTTACCCGCCCTGCCTTGTTCGGGACAAAATGGAACTCGAGAGGATTTTGAGAGTAGGTACCAAATTGCTCAAAGGGTTACGGGGGCAAACGTACCCCGAGCGTATACTTAGCTTTGATATGTGTTCAATGCACGACCGATCGCTTCGAGGAGACCTAATCCTTACCGCATTTTAAAAAGGATGGTTGGACCGGAATTGAGCTGACTATTTAGCCCGACCAGGTTGCCTTGTATTTGCGCCCATCCCATGAAGCTACACAGGCCGCGTTCTGACCGGATCAGGGCGGAAACTCGGTTATCGCGTCGAGTTATCGAGCGCTGGAAGTCGCTTCCAGAAAATGTAGTTAGTGAACCTAAGGTTGAGGGTTTCGAGCATCTGTTAGACGCTTTTGGGTGGCAACACGAAACCTTTTGCTTCTCCTGACCAAATCCATCTTTCAACTTTGTGTTCGAAATCGATGCGATAATCGTTAATAATCGATTAATCGCTAAAATAGGGAATTTCCAAGGCAATTCTTACTTTCTCCCGGACACTCTCATTCTCCTGACTGGTGTTATGATTCACTTAAATGACTTTTCTTCCACTTTATCCCATTTTCTTTCTGCGTCTTCCTTACTTCACGTGACCTACACATCGGAAACTACTAGTGCAGGTAAAGTGAGCAGTAATTGGTTGACTATGGTGTGGTTCGGGTGTTTCCTTTTAGATCCATCAAGATATCGTAGCACTTTATCACTTCTTGGCTGAACGATCCGCTCGAGAATTGTCACTCAAGAGATCTCCCTATGGTTCCAGTCCCATCTGAATCTGATCATTGCGTACGGGTGGGGCGTAGCCTTTCGCTCTAGCAAACTGTCCTTAGTGGCGTCCCGCAGGGCTCGGTATTGGGGCCATTGTTATTCGCGATCTATGTAAATGAATTGCATAGGAACTAGGGGTTTCATCACTAATGTTTGCTGACGACCTTAAGCTCTGGAATATTGTGGAGATCCCGGGGGGTTCTGGGGCAATTCACGGTGCCTTGGATAAGCTCTAGGAATGGTTTACCTTGGTTGATGCCCATAAATAGGGTCTAGTGCTATGTTCTCCGAATCGGAGCTGGTAGTCCTCCCACCCCATATGTTCGGTGGTGGTGAAATCCCTGTTGTCACTCATTAGCACTTTATTCTGGCGACAATTGAAAGAAGGCTGCTTGTCGGGGGTTTCGTATGTTATGGTTTATCCGCCGCTCTTTCGGAGTCCTAACGGCCAATTTGTTTGTGAAGCTGTCCTCGGCATTCGTCCGACCCCGCCTGGAATATTGTATCTAGTCTTGTCCGCCATGTCTTATCCGAGATAAAATGGACTTGGAGAGGGTGTTACAAGTGGGCACTCGGGTAGTGCAGCGTCTACGGTGACAGACGTATCCTGAACGCTTGCTTACTTTGGGGATGTACTCCATGCGCTACCGAAGGATAAGAGGGGACCTGATTCTCACAGCGTATTTTGACGGGTAAGACGGGTAGAAAGAACACGCCGTGCTAGGATGTGATGTATTGAAAAACTGACAGCTGCACGAACGAAATTCACAAACATCACTAGATCAATCAGCCAACTAAATGAAAGCGCATAGTCCTGAATGCTCAACGGTTTAACTCTGAACGACTACCATGCGTGCGTCCAACACAGTCACGTGACAGGACAGTCACGAATGTCAAACGATCTAGCGGTGAACGACTGTCAAGCGTAAGCCCGTCTAACAACCTCCTTTAAACTGAAGTGTATAGCACGCCACGGTTGATTGGTATGCTTGACGTCTTGGGTTAACCTTGAGTCTCTGCACTAGGGCTCTGATTCGCGTTGAATATCTTCGATCTGGTGTTGCGTTTTCTGTTTGGGCGACGGATTCTTCCGACGGGGGAATTTGATATGTATCCAGCAAAATGTCCAACGTTATTGAAGCTCCCTGGTTTCGGGGCGTCTCTCGCACTTCAACACGGGGTTTAATATGGTTTGCACGTCTAGTCCATATGATGGAATCCACTTGTATTCTGTACAGAATACTTGAAATCCGTTCAACGACACGACCAGGGACCCAGGATGATCTTCTGTCACGAAAATTCTTAACGTACACACTCTCACCAGGCACGAAATGGCGGAGGCGTGCTCCATGATGACGAATAAATACCAACTCCATTTGAACATTGCGCTCTCCCTTGAGTAGCGATGGCTTTGATGCATTAAGGACCGTTCTGACACGCCTACCGAGAAACGTTTCGGATGGAGATACGTTTTGAGGTACTGCTGGACCTGGCGTCGTACGGCAAATCTGCACCAGTTTGTCGAAGACTTCCTGGATATTCCCCTCTCCCTCCACTTTAATCAATGCTCGCTTAAACGTATCGAACAAACGTTCAGCCTGTCCGTTTGACTATGGATGATACGTTGGGGTGCGTATGTGTTCCATGCCATGTGAGTTGCAAGTCAGAAAATTCTTGAGAAGTGAATTGGGTACAGTTGTCCGAAACAGTCGTTTCGCGAACACCGAATTCTGAGATAAGATGGCGTAGGTGTAACAAAGCAGTGGAAGTGCTTGAGTATTTCATTTGAAAAATTTCGGGCGACTTTGAGTATGCATCGACAATTACCAGGTAGTGAAAAGCCTCCAGGGGTCCGGCAAAATCAATATGAATGCGAGACCATGGTCCACTTGGAGTTTTCCAAGAATGAATCACACTTGACAGGTAGGTTTGCTGCCATAGCACAGCTAATACAGGAACTAACAACATTTTCCATATCTTGGTTCATGAATGGCCAGTAGGCATAGCTGTGGGCTATGGATTTCATGCGACTGATTCCTGCTTGATCTTCGTGGAACTGATTGAGAACCTTCTGTAGAATCGTAGAAATCATACTCGGTCAACTAACATCTAGCAACCGTCAATGCTGGTTAAGGCGAACTTCCTTCTACGAAACTGGTCGCCATAGATGTCCAAGGGGCGTGCAGACCAACCAGTACTAAGGTACCCAATAATACGTTTTAATGGGGGATATTTTGCTGTTTCCACTCGGACTGCCTCTGATGTTACTGGAACTTGACTTACGGATGTCTAAAATACTTATCTAATTTCCGGATTCAAGGTAATGCTTCATACAACAATGTCTTCATCCGGTGTCTTAGACTTGCAGTCGGCAATCAGTCGGGATAATGCACCAGCGTAACCAAGCGAAGACGTACTTTAAAACGTGAACTCGAAATAATATACTACTAGGGTGGTTGCCCAACGCTGTAATCTGTTCTGCCTATGAACGGGGATTCCTCATTTGGTGACAAAAATCGATAGCAAAGGTTTATGGTCTGTGTACAAAGTAAACTTGCGTCCATCTACATGAAATTTCTTAACCGCAAAAACGAGCTAGTCCTTCTTTCTCTTTTTGACTGCAGCTCTTTTCTGCTGCTGTCAACGAGCGAGAAACGCACCACAGTCTTTTGATGTCCATTTGGGAATTGTGATTCAGCAAGATACCACCGATACTGTTTTGCGATGCATCAGCAGCGACAATTATTGATACTACCGGGTCGTAATGGGTTAAAAGGAGATCAGAGGACAATATTTGTTTAACGTCCTCAAAGGGTTTCTGACACTTCGATGACCAATGCCATACTGACTCGTTTACCATTTAGTGGAGCCCTGAGTTCATGCATCTGACGGACAAAGTTGTGATAATCGTTAACTAGACCCAAGTAAGACGGCAAAGTAGCTTTGTTCATGGGGTATGGCATTCACTTGATGGCTTTTATTTTGTTTGGGTCTGGCCGACGACCGGAACTGTCGATCACAGAGCCAAGGTATGTGATATTGGACATCATGAGCTCGCACTTCTCTGGACGTACACGAAATCCATATGGATCTGTTCTGGAAAATACTTCGTTTGGGTGGGTGTAATGATCTTCAGTGGTGGAGCTTACAATTATTATGTCATCCAGATAAGTCATGGCACACTGTAATCTGGATAGCATTAGCGTCCATCACTTGTTTAAAAATCGCTGGAGCACATTTTACTCCGAAAGACAACCGATTGTAACGCTAAAATCCTCGATGTACATTAATAGTCAGTTCTTTTGGGCGCTCTTCAACCATTACTTACAAGTACGCATCAGCAAGATCAATTTTAGCAAGGATCTTTCCTCCATTATGCTTTGTGAATAAATCCTCGGGAACAGGTAAGGAATATTGATACTCTTCCAATGCGTTATTTAATCTTGTGGAAAAATCAGCACAACTTGGCAAACTACCATTAGCCTTCCTGATGACTACAATAGGGGCGACCCACACGGAGTAGGTCACAGAACTGATGTCGCCCATGGACTCCAGTCGACTAATTTCGGCATCCACAGCCTCAACAGCAGCGTACTGCACTGATTTTTTGGGACAAAATACTGGACATACACCGGCACGCAGATACAACACAGCTTTTACCTTAGAACACATTCCAAGACTTTCTGCAAAATCCTTGGGATACTTAGTGACAAAATGTGATAAAGCTTCTACACTATCTTTAAACGTTACGGGTGCAGCCGAACACTGGAAATCGGTGGGACACAGTGAAAAAGTATTTGGGTTATCACAAATACTGTTCAAAGATGTTACATAAATTAAGTTTGTCTTCCCAATCAATGCCTAACAAGTTCAAGTGTCCATAACGTGTAACGTAACAAACACCATTAGCATGCAAATTGCGAGATGCAAACTCACATTTGAACTGTCCAAGAAAGCGTACTGCCGAACCGGATGCGTCTTCAGCGACGTGTGAAGTTTAAACACATGCGGGTTTACCGAACTTACTCCATGTCGACTCAGAGATTATTTTGGTATCGTAAGCCGTGTCCAGTTGAAGCTGCACGGAAACACCGTTTATCGCAATCGTAACATACTTCGCATTGACTAGTAGTTCGGCCTAGTGGTTGAAAACACCACATTCGAAAGGCGACGTTGCAAATTTGGAGTTTCGGCAAAGTTTCGTGACGGTCTTCCAAAAATCTGGTTTCCTTAAGTCCCATTTTCTCAC
Organism: Dicrocoelium dendriticum; assembly: GCA_944474145.2. Taxonomy (NCBI): domain Eukaryota; kingdom Metazoa; phylum Platyhelminthes; class Trematoda; order Plagiorchiida; family Dicrocoeliidae; genus Dicrocoelium; species Dicrocoelium dendriticum. The sequence goes on along the minus strand of OX104064.1, from coordinate 233,914,555 downwards.
AACGCTTACAAACGTATTGTCTAAATTCACAAAATCGAATGAAATGCTACTGACCACCAATTTGAGGCTTTCATTGTGGTTTCCTACCAGCATTCTCAATCTTGTGGTTCCGATGCAGATGGGAGGTACCATGGAGGCGGCGTTTTTATGGGACGAGAAGGAAAGTGAAAGGGGTTGACGAAATTGGAACCATCAACCAAAACCCGACGAGTAATACACAATCATGCATGATAATCCAGAATAATGCAGCTCAACTTCAATGTTGGACTTGAAGAACCCGCTCAAGTTATTTGTGAGTAAGATCAGCAGTACGCCGGTACGCAGTACTGGCGCTTCGCTACTGCGCAACCACTGCCAGTCGCACGTAAGCCAAGGTTACTGCGATGGTCGCCCGGTCCCTGCGCATGCTCGAACCCGCGCCCTCGGATTACAAGGCAGACTTGTGCTCCCCTTAAGGTTACTGGCTAGCGAGTAGCAGAAACTCGCTAGTTGGTGCAGGTTTACTCAGATACTAAAGGAAAGAGAAAGCTAGAACTCATTCATCAATGTAGCACCATATGATTTTTCAAAATATCAGCTGCGTATGCACATAAGAGGGAGTTAAGGCAGTGTGAGGTGCCTGAGCATTCCTAGATTTAGTTATCGAATTTACTTGATCAAGCAAGTTATGTTATGTGCTACGGGCTTGTTGAGATTGTAGCTCGTTGGCTTCAGCCTTCACTTATAGTTGGGGATTTATGGCTTACGTGGCTTTGCGACTGAAAAGGTACTGTTGAAATAGGGATAAATAAATAAATAAGCGTTTATTCTGTACAATGCTGGATACACTCATCAAGGCATGATGAGTAAATTACGGTATTGTATAAAATATCGGACACGGGGTGATTAGGAAAGCGTACAGATAGCTAACCGCTTTTTGGCATACAGATAGGAAAGTAAGGAAAGGCACTATAAATAAAATGAAGTACCTAGTTTGAGGAATAAAATAATGAGTGATATCGATGAGCGAATAGGAAGGTATAAATGAAATAATCAGAAACAAGTGTCACAACAGATTTAGGCTAAGAGGTAAGTGTAGCAGGAATGATCAAGCGAAGTACTACGGTCATCCGTTGACTCTCTTTGGGACCTGCTTCCATGCCGGTTAGTCCCTCCACAGGTTTCACCCGCTGCTCCACACCCATTGTACTCATGTGTTTGCATGCCTGAGAAGCACGCTAGCCGCCACCGATTTTAGTAATCATTTGGGCTTCTTTTTCGTAAGCTGTCCACTCAAGCCAGTCATAGTTTTTCGTGTGTGCATGGTGACCGAATTCACCGGAATTGGCGGTATATGCCAATAAGTGTGAATTCAACACTTCATAGTGTAATGTTTTTTAACTTCAGCATAGTTTTTACGTTGGCGAAGGGGTCTTTGACTATCCGCCTCCTGTAGCAAAACATTCTGCTTGAAATCTTCATACCATCATCTCAATCGATCGGCCTAGTTGTGATCAACAAAGAAACAACAACCAAACCGAAGAATATGATGAAATCAGTCCCTCTACCTTGAATCCTCAGTGTCTGCGAGAAACCATTCCCTGAGTTTCCCATGGCAAGTGAGGTTCGCCAGCATTGTTTTATGTTCCCTTTCCTCTTCAACTTTGTTATCCAAATGACCATGAGTGATTCTGTTCTGACACTCTCTACCGGAGTGGGAGTTCTGCCTGGCGATCGACTGACAAACCTAGGGTATGCGGACGACATAAATATTCCTGGGTCTGACTCAGTTGCTATACAAACACTGCTGGATAGACTGACGCGTAGCGTTGCACGCTTCGTCATGCGCTTCACACTTCAAATTGCAAAGTATTGCTTCAGGAGTGGACCGATACACATATCCGGTTCCAGCTATCACCGAGCCGCCACTTGAAGTGGCGGATCGGTTCACTTACCTTGGTAGCTGTGTCACCTCTGATGGTCACATCACTGATAAGGTTATTTCGCTTATCAGCAAGGCCCGTGTAATCATAAGAATGATGCGTCAGCTGTACGCCGTAACGGCGCTTCGCTGCCGCGCGACCACCACTAGTCGCGCGTGGGCTGAGTATACCGCGAAGACGCCCACGTCTACGAGGATTCGAACCGGTGACTTTATGGTTACAAACCAGGTACGCAGACCACTCGGCCACCGGCCGACCAAGGCCCGTGTGGCTTTCCAGGGGGCACAACCATCTAGGGAGCCGGCGGGATATCAGATTGTCAGTAAAAGGTAGGGTGTATAACGCTGCAATAAGGCTTGTGTTACTGTATTGACCAGAGGTGGCCATTTCACGGCGGCGGCATTAAACGCTTGGCCATGTTTGACCACCGGTGCTTTCGTTGTATTGCTCAAGTTTGGTGGGAACACCAAGTGAGCAGTGCTGAGGTCCGCCACTTAGTTTTTGCAAAAAAACCTGTTTCCTCACTCGAGCGTTTGTTGAATCTTAATAACTTACCTTGGCTTGGCCATGTCTTTCATGTGCCCGTTGATCGGCTTCCTCGGCGTGTATTATACGCCGTGGCTGCAACAAATTGGGTGAAACCTTGAGGTGGTCAGTCCATAACGTGGCATAGAGGCCTGAAGAAATTGCTTGAGAGGACTGGTCAGGTTGTTACGTCCCCTTTTCATGAATGTTGGCCTCGGGACAGTCCACACTAGTGGTTAGAGACCATGTCAGACATGGCGCAGTCACGAGGTCAGTGGCGTTTCTGCATTTCGCTTCTTTCATCTGATTGTTAATTTTTATTCCATTCTGGCTAGTCCTACGCATTTATTTCTTGCTTCCAACTTCTTTACATTCTATTTGCCTTTAGCCACACTGGCTTGTCGTTGTGATTTCTTGTTATCCTTGCGATGTAAGTCGTGGCAACTGGGTCCGCCGCTCTTTGATGCTCGGATCCCAGTTGATCATGTGAACTAATATAATGAAATAAGATAACAGAGAAGTGGTAAGAGGTAACAATGAAATAATTAATCAAATAACCTATCTGGCGACAGTGCAGGATGCCATCCTATTCGTTGGTATGATAAATGTTTACAGGAATTAAGAAAAACCGGTTTCAAGTTGTTAATAGCTTTTTCTTTCAACACATACATAGTGGTGCGAATTGTTAGGTTAGCCTAGTCCAGCAGAATAGTGAAGCATTTGATGAAAGTAAGAAGTCAGAGATAAACAGTTTTCTTCTTCACCTGCGGGGCTTGTCAATCCCGAGTAGAACAGGAGGTGTACTGGGATCGGCTGAGCCTGCATCATCTATCACACACTATTTGGGTCAGATGCAATTATCACATTTTAAACCACTTGAAAACCGAATGTTTTCATTTTATTCGACAACACCTTTCCTTGCAAAAGCACATCTGATTATCTGCTTGATGCTTTTGGTTGTTGGCTTAGTGAATAGTGTGTAATCACTTTCGAACTTCTGGTTAATACACTTGCGTTATCGTATTTCCTATTTTTTTCTGTCTTTACAGCCTAACATGAAACTCAGAACGTTGCTTCCACTTGTGTTGTTAAATTTCATACGTGTTTTGAACTTTGTCGCCGCTTTTCCTGCTGTGTACGGTATCCTTCCGGAGACTTATGCGTCTATTGTGGATAACGTCTTCATCATACAATCCAACCATCCAGTGTTGGTTAATCTCTTCGGAACCGACTTGAAAGATATCACCCACATTGGTTTTGCGGCCACCAAGAAACCCGGAAACACTTCGTGCGAGCACGAGCGCGTCACGGAATCCTTCAAAGTTGTTGCTGAAAGTCAACATGTGGCAACCAGCGTGGTTACACTTCGTGAGTTATCAAAGAATGAGAACGCATTTTATCTGTGTGTACGGACTACGCCCCCTGCTCTTACAATCTCAGCATCAGTTGGTGATTTTGATAGCAACACATCTGATATGTCCCAGCTTTGGTCATATGCAGGTGGTGCGGGTTCGGAAAGTCGCATCATGTTACGAACCACAAGCACTTTAATGCCAATCTGGGTTCAAGTCATCCTCATCGTTATCTTGTTCTTCCTGTCTGGATTATTTAGTGGCCTTAACTTGGGTCTCATGTCTCTGGACAAAACAGAGCTCAAGATTATCGAGAGTGCCGGCTCACCGGATGAGAAGACTTACGCAAAAGCGATTCGTCCTGTTCGGGAAAAAGGAAACCTCTTACTTTGCACTTTACTTTTGGGCAATGTGCTTGTGAATACCTCGTTAACAATTCTGATGGATGATTTGACCGGAAGTGGCTTGTTCGCTGTAATTGCTTGCACCATTGGAATTACTTTACTTGGAGAAATAATGCCTCAAGCTGTGTGCTCACGCCATGGGTTGGCAATTGGCGCCCGGACGTTGTGGTTGACTAAACTTTTCATTTTCCTGACTTTTCCTGTGGCTTTTCCTATTAGCTTCGTGCTAGATAAAATACTAGGCGAGGAGATGGGGCAAGTATACAGTCGTGAAAAGTTGGGCGTACTGATTCGGGAGCAAGTGAGTTTTAATCTTTCATATTTACGGTACGGGAGCTTGCCTTGCAATTTAATACTTTCATTACTAAGTAACCAAGCGCGTCTACTGTTTGATTTAGTTTTAAGGTTTACATGTTTTTTGTTGATGCGCAATTAATGCATCGTCACCACAACCTCGGGTGGTTTGAGTTGTCAAAAGCGCTTCGCTCAGAGTAATTTTCTCTACTATGGTCCATACCCATTTTTAACTTACCCCCTTTTCGATTCATCCAATTTTGCAAAAAGGGTTTCTGACCTTGGACTGTCTAGTATGCCCTATTCCTTATTAGCCTATGTTTATTACTTGGATATTTACTCAGATGATCAGTAATTCATGCGTTTTGTTGGGTTTGAAGTCGTGTTTCAGACGATATTTGCAAGCGATTCCAGGATGTTTGAGAGTCCAACTTATTATCCGATCAGCTTTAGGTTATGTACGTTGTACGTTACTCGGTTCAACCGTGTTTTGGCTTAGCAAAACGCATATGGGACTTTAGAGCTGCCTGATACATGTGGGACACTGCAGTTGGGTTACGGGACAGCTAAATTTCACTCATCTGAAGTAGTACAGTTGCATGCATTTGAGGAATTGGACAATAATGGAGATTAATGATACAGGAATTGAGTGGTATGTAGATGGCGCGTAACTGAAATGAACGTGTTACTAGAGCATCAGTCTTTCGTGTTACCTACGGAGGGTTCAATACCGAGTTTCAATATTGGGCGACCTGCTACCCGGATTGCCTAGGTCAAAGTAGGGGTAGTCTTAGGAGGCTAACACTCTAAGACCTTGGTCGGAGGTTTGCCTATTTGGCAACATAGCGATATAACGAACTCGTACTCCTTGGTGTCAGTGACCAAATATTCAATTCCTACTTCGAATTACTAGAAAGCATACCACTGGTCCACCGGTTCTTACATCCGGGCAATATCCGATGATCAGATAATGTGCCAGTGTACTAGGTTGGTGTTTTTATTTAGAAGTGAGTCACATCCACTGCGTCATAGTGCTTTAATTCAGCTTATGTGAACTCTATAGGAAAGACGCGGGCATAGTGGAAGCTCAATAAGCCTTCAAATGCTGCCAAAAATTGTCTTTGATTTCTTGTTCATCTCCATAGGAAGCAAGTGAGACTAATACTTCACTGTTAACCCTACAATAAAGGCACCGTATCCAGTCCGCAATCTTAGGACCACACACTCTTCCGTTCCCAGCTTGGCTACAGCTGAGTAGTCGCATATACACGAAGATGTAACTCAACCACTTGGCTAAATGAACTGAATCATAGGTTTGGTTATATTCAGTATTAGTGGTTTTCAATCTCAATTCTGATAAATGCTTTGCGAGTGCTAAGCACTTGCCTAAGCATGCAGCGTTAGTGACGGTTTAACAAAAACCGGCCCAAACAGAACTACACCATCCGCTTACTCCAAATGTAACAACGGTCGGTCAGTTGACAGAATGCTTACCACGAGCAATGTTAAAGAGGGCGTTATCTCGAGTGGCTCATAATGTATGTAGACGCAGAATCTATAAACTGCTCAACTTCGCTATGAAATCGAATCAGTAAACGCAGCTTCAATTAACCTGAAATGCTCTTTTGATTATGTTAGCAAAGGGAACAATGGATGAAATTATGTAAATCCACACATCCGGACATTGCAGAAACCTGGTGAAATTATCGCGCACATTGATTATGTCAACCTCACGCTAAGGTTAATGTTGCATTCATGATGCTCCTTCACCGCAGTTGGGCTAAACCAACTTAGTCTCAAGCTAGATCTTTTTAATCTGGATGAAAGTCATTCCATTTTATTTGGTTTGTTTAATCCTGTTATTCTGCCGCATGTTCTGTGTCAGTTTTGTTTGTTTGCTTTCTCTCAAATTCTATGTTGGTTGCTTGATTCCCTCGGTGTGGCTGCGCTTGATGTGCATGTTGACAAGGTACCTACCTGTCTAACACCCTCTACCTCGATTACTGGCTCCACGGGAATGAATCGTTGCTGGAGGGGGGCACGAGATTCACGGTCCTCGTAGCCATGCTTGGCTCAAAGAGTGGTTTCATCCAGTGTGGAGCGGATCATGTCCCAGCCAGCGCCTTTATTTTCGCCTGGTACGCATGGTTCCCTACCTAGATAGACAGGAATGCTGCATCTACGCTTGTTGAAGGAATGTGGGCCGGCTCCGTTGATGAAACGTGGCTCCCATCCACATGCTTCCCGTTCTTATTCCTTCAGGTTTGCACTGGGTATGAGGTATGTGGATAGAGCTGTGGGCGGTGCAACACGAGCCACTCATGGTTTCTCTGTAGGCGTAGTCCTCCTGTAGCTCTCCTATGGTGGCCTCAGTGACAGGCAAATCGCCGCCAACCCTGTGGGAACGTTCCTTCAGTCAGTTATCAGTTGTTCGTTTTTATGCGCGAGTTCTAGTTAGTTGCTTACTTAATAATATCTCCGTATCCGAGTCCCAAATGGTTTAACTACTGCGCAAGCTAACTCCTACAAGAGCTGCTGACGTCAATGTCATTTATCCCAGTTCTTTCTATGGACTGACATATGCAATTTTTGAGATCGTACCGCGCTTGTTTACGAAGTTTCTCTGGTTGCACCCTACCTACTGACTGGAAGAATGGTTTTAAAAAGAAATTAGCAATAGTACTAGTATTAGCAACAGTCTGACGAGTAAACATAGAGCCATAAAACTCCATGGAAACCAATAGAAGAAGATAGGTCGGGTCGTCGCATCGTCATCATGGCACATTACCTGATGACAGGCAACACACTTCAATTATTGTGTCGGAACAAAAAAGGAACAATTTTTTGTTATTCTGTGCACGCCCTTTTTTCTTTTTTGTCCTTTTCAATTATTAAGCATTATTCATCTGTATCTAAGCAAGTATGTATAAACAAGATAAAGAGGGACCCACGACTTTTCACTTGTCTTACAAATGCATGAATTTACCACCAGAGTCAAACACGCGCAATTAACACGACGAGAAGATGAAGAACATACAGCCCTACGGTCACGCTGCAAATCCAGGGAGCTTGTCAAAATACTGCATCGTAGAACCAGTGACCGCTTTCCCCTGATTACCGAAATTGTTGATGGTGAAGGTCACTTACTGCATGACCCAAATGAAATCTGTGAAGCATACAGTGACATTTTTGCCACTACCATGAGTCACGAAGCTGACCCAGTGCCTGTGTGCACAGAGCTCACAGAAACAAACCCCTTAAGCAGAGTCGATATCTCACTCAACGCTATCCATCAAATTTTCAAATTAATCAGGCCATCTTCCAAGCTGGGATCTGATGGCATTTCACCAACCACCATTAAACTAGGAGGACCTGATATACCATTGCTACTGAGGAGCATGTTCACTCTATCGGCCGGTGGCCGAGTGGTCTGCACGTTTGCTTTGCAACCATAAGGTCACCGGTTCGAATCCGCGTAGGGGTGGGCGTCCTCGCGGTATACTCAGCCCGCGCGCGACTGGTGGTGGTCGCGCGGCAGCGAAGCGCCGTTACGGCGTACAGCTGACACATTATCATTATTATTATTATGGCCACTTTCCAGACCAATGGAAAACGTCATTTATTATGCGTCGGTATAAAAGAGGTCCCAAACAAACGATTGATAACTACCGACCAATCCACCACACTCCGATAATCGCTCGGCTATTTGAAAAGCTGGTCAGAATGGATATGATGAACTTTGTTGTTTCTATTGGCCTGATCAACACCGCAGCATGGTTTCATCAGTAAGCGATCGTGCACCAACTGTCAACTGCATTACCTTAATCACATTTCAGAATCAATCGAATCCGGCCATGCTGTAGTAATCTTGTTTCTTGACATACACCAATCGTTCGACCGAGTACCGCACAAGCGACTGCTGCAAAAGTTGGAGAACATTGAGATCCGGGTCCCAATACTAGGTTGGCTATCGTCATACCTGGGTGATCGTCATCAGGTAGTCACTTTATGTGATTATCCCTTTTCCCCACGCTCCATCATCAGTGGAGTCATTCAAGGGAGCGTGTTCAGTCCATTACTCTTTTTGCTCTACATCAATGACATCACCACATCTGTACAACATAGTACATCATTTTTATTTGCTGACGATATCAAACTAGTCTAAAAGTTTCGGCGTGACGAGATTCACGAGACGCTACTGCTCATTCAATATGATTTACATTCCCTTAAGTCATGGTGCTGCACATGGGTGATGAACCTCTCGGCTAAGAAATCAAGCATCATGTCTTACGGCTGCTGCATCCCCGAAGGATCTATTACCCCAAACAATGAACGTGTCCCTACACACTTGTCCACGTGAGATCTTGGAATTAGGTATTCGTCTACCTTCAGTTTCTGCGAACAGGGCCCATACCAAGTAGCACGTGCCAGACAGCCTATGTTCAATATATCAAACAAAATACACACAACTCGTGCTAGAGTTGAGCTTTTCAAGCTACTCATTCGCCCCATCCTCGAATACTGCAGCATAATATACAAAAGAATGAGCAAGAGTGACAGAATTGTTGTGGAAAACCTTCAGAGCTCATTTACTAAACATCTGATTGGTAAACACTCTGCTATGAGTCATCGAGAACGTTGCAATGAACTTCGTCTCGAACCACTTTGGATTCGACGATTGAAACACAACTTGTTGCTGCTTTTCAACATGTTACACATAAGGACCTATTCCAACCTGCCTACACTCAATTTACAAATTGTTCAATTCGAGCGCTTCGCAACAAAGATTTTACATTGAATATACCGAAGGCTAGAACGAACGTCCGCTCTAATTTCTTCCTAGTCAGCTAAAGCTATCTGTGGAATAAACTACCAGTAACGCTCAGGTCATGTGACAATAAAACAACATTTAGTAGCAGACTCGTCAATTACCTTGATCTAACTACCCTAAGCTCTATATTCACATGGGAAAAATCCCTCGGTGAGCTATTCCAAGTGGGGCCCAAAAACATATGAGCACCAATGTTTTCATAACTAGACTGGCCTCAATCATCCGCCAGAATGCTAATACATGAAACGCACATCCCAATACTCCACCTATGCATGTCACCTATGCAAGAGCATGGATTCTTCTGTACAAATTGATTTGTGCCGCTATAGACAGTTTCTCTCATCAAGAGAAATACACCTATGATTATTATTATTATTAAGTATGCCCCATGCTGAGGCTGATGTTGCATTCATGATTCTTCTTCACCGCAGTTAGGTTAAACTAACATACCGTTAAAGTAGTACTTTTAAGCTGGGTAGCTTTCATTCCACTTTATTTAGTTCGTTCTGCCTACCCGAATAATCTTCTGTTAACTTGCACACATTGCTTACGCTAATTCTGCTTATCTTCATTAACTTTTTTGCGTTTGTAGCACTTTTTAAGTAACTTGTGAACAATTTGTACTTATCGCGGGTGCGTTGCTAACCAACTTACTTCATATGCTAATCTAGCGAAGTTAGGTCGGCATAGCCGTATGTTTTAAGAGATATATTTTATTTGATAATGTCATTTCAAGTGATTGGCTGTTTGACATCTCCGGTGTGACAAGGTACCTACCTGTCTATTACCCACTACCTCGTCCACACTGGCTCCAGGAGACAGTTGGTCGTTGCTGAAGGGGACGGGGTGCACGGTCCTTGTGGTCGTGCTAGGCTCGAAGAGTGGTTCCATGCAGCCAGTGTGGAGCGGACTACGGTCCAGACACCGTCTTGTGTGAGTCTGATTCCCCAAATACAGCGTGCTTGTGTTTGCCTGTGAAGGAGTGTGGGCCGGCTCCGTTGATGAAACGTGGCTCCCATCCACATGCCTCCCGGTCTTATTCCTTCGGATTTGAATATATATATATATATATATGGTTGGCGGCATCCGGTCTCGGGTTTGCCTGTCACTGTGGCCACCCACAGGACGCCTGCGCCTACACAGGGACCTTGGGTGACTTGCGCTGCACCACCCACAGCTCCATCCACATACCCCAAATCCAGTGTAGACCTGAAGGAATAAGGCCGGGATGCATGTGGATGGGTGCCACGTTACATCAACGGAGCCGGCCCACACTCCTTCACAGGCAAACACAAACACACTGTATTTGGGAATCAAGCGCACACAAGGCGGTGGCTGGACCGTAGTCCGCTGCACACTGAGTGCATGGAACCACTCTTCGAGCCTAGCACGACCACAACGACCGTGCACCCCGTCCCCTCCAGCAACGACCAACTGTCTCCTGGAGCCAGTATGGACGAGGTAGTGGGTAATAGACAGGTAGGCACCTGGTCAACATGCACATCAAGCGCAGCCACACCTGGGATGTCAAACAACAGCCAATCACTTCAAATCACATTATCAAATAAAATATATCTGTTAAAGCATACGGTTATGCAGACAACTCTACCCTAAATTAGCATATGAATTAAGTTGGTTAGCAACGAATCCGCGAAAATTACAAAATGCCCAGAAGTTACTCAAAAAATGCTACAAACGCAATAAAGTTAACGAAGAAAACCACAATTAGCGTAAGCTACGTGGCCAGTTAATAGAAGATTAGTCAGGTAGGCAGAACAAACCAACCAACCAAGTGGAATGAAATGTAGCCAGCTTAAAAGGACATAGTTTAAGTGTAAGTTGGTTTAGCCCAACTGCGGTGAAGAAACATCATGAATTCAACATCAGGCTCAGCATGGGGCGCATATATATATATATATATATATATATATATATATATATATGTATTTATATATTTACCGACAGACGGTACACGGCCCCATAAGTGGGAGTGATCATTTGTATAGTGGTTTATGAGGCGTAAATCATAATAGTATAGAAAAGCGTAATAACAGAATTTCGGATCATGGTTTTTTCCTCGGATCCTAGACACCTGCACCCAATATGTAAAAGTTACTGATGTTTGTATCATCATTTTCTAGTTTATGGGGCTTAGGACTAGATAATAAATGAGAGGGGCTACTAGGCTGCACAGACACAGGATTTGGTATTGTAGGTAATGACATGTAGTGCGTAAGCTAGTTGTAAGCGAATATCTGCTCATATGTTTTCTATGCCAGCTTCCGTCAATGTTTCTAGAGTTTGCTGTGAGTCGAATATCTTCAACACATTTGGTATAGTGAAGAACGTCTGAATCTTTTTCTTGGGTGCCGTATGCACCAAGTCTTTCGGGCCTCGCTGTTGGCTTTGTCTCTATAAATCTACGTGGATAACCATTTGCAACGAGTGTTGTGGTAATTAACTCTAGCTCGTCGGCTAGACAATCAGCGGAGCAAATTCGTCTAGCACGACTAACTAGAGTTTTCACAAGGGTCCGCTTGTACACCGCACTGGTGCGAAGCTGGTGAAGTGTAGGTATTGGCCGGACCAGGTTGCTTTTCTGTAGAGAGACCTTCTAATGAGCCCGTCATTGCGACTGATGAGGATGTCTAAGAATGGCAGACACTTCTTCTGTTCCACTTCGCAGGTGACCCGCAAGTTGGTATGTGCGCAGTTGAGTTGCTGCACCAACTGGACAGTCTGCTGCTCCGATGAACAAAAGGCCAATATGTCATCAACATAACGCTTATGGTATGGCAACGGGGCTATTTCTGTGGATATGTCTCTTCCTACCATCAGCATGAAGAAATCAGCAACTACAGGGCCTAGTGGGCTACCCATTACCACACCATCGAGTTGCCATTCAAGGGTGACTTTACTGTATTGAAAATCACGAAAAGTTTAATCTTTGCTACGCAGAAGTTACTGTGCTGCTCAGGTTGTGGTCATCAATAGAACCTGTAACTTGCTGGTGCCTCCAACGAAGGAAGCTCAACCGATAGGGGCCAACTCACACTGCATACACAAATTCGTATGCGACTGCGGAGACAGTTACATGGGCAGAACCAATCGGTCTTTGACTTCCCGAATAAAGGAACACGTGCCAAGGTCGGTTCAACGTGAAATTGACCAGCATCCCTGTCCCACTGAAGTTCCGTGCTTGCGCAAACCGCCAGCTTCCTCAATAGGTAAACACGTACTGACTACGCGTCACCGGATAGAGCTGGGATCAACGTTCACACTTGTATTACGTCACCCTAATCCCGGCTTCCTCCGTTTCGCCGAGGCCGTTGCGATAAGCCGGATGAAGCCGGCCCTCGTTGTTCTAAAGCAATTATTTATCAGTTTAAGACTGCCGTGGACATAGTGGTGGAACTTCCGTCATTCATTTTTCACCTCATGCTTAATCGGTCACACGCATATTTAATTATATAGTTGCATACCGGTTATAGTTAATGGTACTGAGGAGAATACGAAATGCACGCATCTACCAGTTTTCGTCTTCTTACCATGCTTTTCAAATTTCTGAAGGAAACTAACTGCTATATATATATATATATATATATATATATATATATATATATGGCACGGATGCCGCCAACCATGTATGACATAATAATGAACTTAGACGTTGACATCCGAGTGATCTGCAAACAGAGGGAGTCACATGTTTCATAAATTTCTGCACCTTTCCTATGCGTTTTTTGTGGTGCTTACCTACTCACCTGCAGCACTGCGTGCGAGGTACATAATCGGTGCTCCGCGCCAGCTATTGGTTATGCATGCACTTCATAGACATGCCACCGTCATCTTTATGATGACGGCTCATTAGGTCCGTTAGTTTCACCGTTCACTTCTCAGTCAATCACTTACCCTCACCCAGCTTGCATAATATTTTAACCCCTTTTAAGGCACTCGCTGGAACCGTGGCAGCGGACGAGATGAACATAATCACCGGAGCGCTCGCGTTGACCACTAAAACAGTGGCCGATGTGATGACGCCGTTGTCCGATGCATTCATGCTATCGTATTCGGACATTTTAGACTTCAACACCATGAATAACATATATTCGCATGGATACACGAGGATACCTGTGTACGAAGGTGATCGACGCAACATTCGGGCAGTGTTAAACGTGAAAGACCTGGCATTCATCAACACGGATGACAATGTACCCGTATCCACTGTCTGTGACTTCTACAATCGATCCATTATCATTGTACTGGATACAACCAATTTGGAGTCGATGTTGAAAGAGTTTCGTCAGGGTAAGCATTTGTGCTGAAGTCCATCGCTGATGTCTACTTTATGTCGCTCCGGTTGTCGTTGCTGCTTTTCCTTGCCTTTAGTGTCAATCACACATAGAATCATTTCCGTCTACCATTTGCATTTTCAACCTGACATAGCAAAGATGGCATTAGCCTTCCACCGTGTGCCCCATTCGGCTTTGTGTTTGCTCGTGGTTTAAATACTTACATAAGCAAATATCTTGTACTTGATTCACTGTTTTCCTCGGTGTACACTCTTTAGACGTTCCGTTATGGCCTCGCATCTTCTTGTCCGTTATCTTCAGATTTCCGTACTTTTTCATAACTAGTATATGACCTGTAGACAGGGTTACTCAGGTCGCAGACCGCGATCCACTTCGTTCTGTCTTCACTGAACCTCGGAAACCCGTCTTCCTATAACCCTCAAATCTATAGTTTTTCCTGCGTCTAAAGCATTCTTCCTGAACACTACCTCACTAGTACTGTCGTTCATACGATCTTGTCTGTTTACTGCACACTCTCGATTCGAGCCCACATAGGTACAGACGAATTTGCGATATTCTGTTCTCCGCACGCACTGATGATACTTGCTACGCAGCGAGACGTCTGTACAGACTTTTTGCGGACTTTCTGGGGCCTTCACTCACAATCCTTTCCGACCGCAACAGGTTACCGCGCTTTCGCTGTTATCGACCATGGAAATCCATCTCCGAAACCCAACACTGCTCCGCCTCCTCCTTTATAGGGGGCGTTGCCACCGCCTCAGTAGCTCGCAGTGTATAGCAACTTGACGTCTTTTATCCAGTCGCAGAGTTTGCTTTCAGCCCACTGAGGCACCCTGTTAGTTTACCTACTCAGTGTTCTAGATTGCCACCCCCACTATCTGGGAACTGTATTCAAAGCGGCTATCTTTTCACTTTTCAATCAGCAAGCACGTGAAAGTAGGGAAGCGCACTTTCAGCGATCACACGTTTCCGTTTTTCGCTAAATCCTCATTTGTGCCAACGAGACTCCATTTCATCACTAACCCTTATTCTCTGCATCGCCTGCGCGTTGTGGTGTGTAACATCATGTTCACCTCAAGTACCGATGAGTTTGGCACCACCAGCACTAGTTGTTCCCACTTGACCACCGCATACCGCTTGGTAATGGAGCATAATTGAAAGATAACAACAGTACGCCGGTACGCAGTACCAACGCTTCGCTGCCGCGCAACCACCACTACTCGCACGTGGACTAAGGATACTGCGAGATTCGCAGGCTCGGACCGGCGCCCTCGGATTACAAAGCATGCTTGGGATCCTTCAAGCTACGGGCCGGCACACAACTGAAACGGTTATAACCAGTTGCTCGCCTTTTTACCACTGATGTCACGGTTGGTGTGTTAGTTCAAAGCGTTTAGCATCACGCTGCGTGGCAACGTAGTACTCGCAACTTCCCGAGATGTTCGCTGTCCAATCCGGTTCTCCTCGGCAATATTGCTGGGGAGAGAATGTTGAGGTACCGACGCTGGTAATTTCAGAGGATGTATGGTGGCACTCGATATACACGGGTCTGTACAACAGCTTAATCAGACACCTTTTATTACACGTACGACCTCAGTTTGTTAGTTATAATTGAGGGGACGCCTCTTGATATGATTGCGTAATTGCCTGATAAGATTGTCGCTGACACGGTTGGAGCACGCCTACGGCTTGTAACGCTGGCCAGTCGAACGGAGTTGCGCTGACCTGATGACGTTGGCTTAGCCGGTGAGACGGAAATTGAGCGAGCGTGTGAACGATCCTAGCCGCACGTGTTCGGATAGACGCTGAGCCCTCGGAACGGACGCACACGAGAGGGGGTTACGATAGACGCGCGCAAATGACTTAGACGCGAACGCTGGCCAGCTAACGACGCACACAACTCACGTGACCCGACCGACTCCCAAGTAAGGCGAAGAGGAAAGGAAGACAGGCGGTCCTCTGAAGGCTCTTTTACGACCAACAAAGGGCGAATCACAGCCAATGCTATGGGTCATTAAGTAAGGGAAAATTTCTACCATGACGAGGTGGTAGTTTGTAAAAGGCCATTGTCAAAAGGTGCGTAATTGGGCCGCGTCTCGGAGTGGCTGATCACTGCAACGTTGTGGGGAGGAATTGAACCTCGCTTTCCACAGCCGTTCTGCCGGGGTTCTGGCGCGCTTTTGCGGGAATATTTTACGGGCCCGCAACAGTTAGATGTAAACTTCCCGAGAGAGTCACAAATAAACTCAATGTCAACCGAAATTCTAGTCTTCTTCTTGGCTTACATGTAGACTGATCTTGCACCCATTGCGTTGGTGCCTTGTGACTGCGTTCGTCTGGGTTTCACGTACAGTAGCGTACATTCTACTGCACCTCCATGTATACAGCAACCGGTCCTCGCACAGTGGCACTCGACTTTTTTTCCTAACATCATTCCCAGGGGTAAACCGGTCACACGAAATACACCCGTGAAAGCGAAGACGAGATAACGAACCGCATAGCGAAAGCTCGAAGTGCTTTTGCTAACCTTCGCCACCTATGGCGACGGCGCGACATTACTCTCGCCCTGAAGGGTAGAGTGTACAATGCAGCGGTACGTTCGACCTTACTGTACGGTTCCGAAACCTGGCCCCTAAGATCGGCGGACATGAAGAGGCTACTTACGTTCGACCATCGGTGCCTTCGCAGTTTGGCTCACATCTGGTGGGAACATTGCGTGAGTAACGAGCGTGTTCGACGTCTTGTTTACGGCCTAGGAAAAGGGAATGAACCGCTCAGCACCGTCATTTCATTCACCAGGCTCCGATGGCTGGGCCACGTATTGCGCATGCCAGCCCACCGACTCCCGCGACGTGCGTTGTTTGCTCACCGGGGATGTGGGTGGAAGAAGAGGAGAGGTGGCCAAGCGATGACTTGGTCCAGAGGAATGAAGGCCCTCACTTCGGAGCTGGCCTCAGTTGGAGCTTCACGGCTCCCTGGTTGGGGTCCAAAAGACGGTGAACACGTTTGGCTGGATACACTTGCTGATATGGCAAGGAGCCGACCTCAGTGGCGTTCCTGCTGTGAGTTTCTTTGTCCCTCCCCATCCCTTTAGCCTCCCCCTCCATCTACGATCTTATTTCGTAGGGTAAAACGTAATTAAATTTTTGGTTTTGCCTAGTAGCCGGCTAGTAGCTTACCGGAACGATGCGTATCCGTTGCTGGTAGCTCAGCTGGCATTCAACTGTCGTATTTATTTTTCCTTTATGTATTGTATGTATGTATGTATTTCCTTTGTATTGCGGTCCAATAGCGGAGGTGTTTTACCATCTCTAGCTGACATGTATAATGATGATGATGATGACCCGTGAAAGCAATCAACGCATATTTTCGGTTTTTGATCTCGGCATCGTTCTCAACGGTCGTTTTACGCATTTCACAAGGCGCTTGCTTGCATCACACCCTTAGTCCCAACGTCACTTCCTTTTTTGTGATTCCCATCATTTTACTTTCTTTGTCTATAGGAACAGTTTCCATACACCACGCTGTATCTCAGTCCAACAGGTCACATTACAATGCCGTTGTTTGTTTCCAAGGGCTCTTACGCCTGGAGTGAACACTTACTGGTTTATACATTTGTGTCATTCTTGTATTTTAGCAAACCATTGCTGTTTACCTTGGCTTTCGTTCATCTCCCGTTTTAGCCCGAGTCCGTTTATGTCCACATATTTAATATGTGACTGATGAAAGTTAGATTTTACTTGTATGACTGGGCGGTAACCCAGTCTCCATTTGGTTCGCGATTAAAGTTGCGTCCAGCCTCTGTCACTTCGGTCACCAATACCTTGTCTGAAACAAATAGATGTTCGATGTTGCCTGTTTGTCACACTGGATTGGGACCGATCGCAATGCGTAGTGTTACGAGCGGTCGAGGTCAACCATTAATCTATTTCGGACACGATCTTATTGACTAACTTTAACTGAGGTTTACTTTAGCTCTAACCTCGCGATACGTACTAAGGTTGCCTTTCGCAATTCTTTTCCACAGTGAATTCTTCAACTGAGCCCACAACTTTCTCGTGAGCCGCTTACTTACTATAGCTTACCATACATTTTGTGTGCACTTAGAAACTCACTGCTCACTGGATAGCTAGATCTTTATGAATGCGTCTGCATCCACACCACTTGAATTAAGCCTTTTGTTTTCGATAGAAATTCGGCATCCAATTAACTTTGCTCTCTTCTGTACTTTGACGGGCAGCCTAATGTTGACCGTCTTTATTTTCTGACGCAGAATATGTTGTTGTTCCACAGGGCGAACTCACATGGCATTTGTGGAACACTTGGTCACCGACGGCGACGGAGACCCGTACCGTGAGATGATTGGCCTCGTCACTCTGGAAGATGTGATTGAAGAAATAATTCAAGCCGAAATAGTGGATGAGACAGATATTCTGAGTGAGTTGAATTACCACACATACTCATTCTCGCTCGTACTCGAACTAGGCTCCAATTAGATTCGCTAGTTTTCCACTCTTTCATTACTTAAACGATTACCGATCCATTTTTAATACCGTTTCAGCCAAACTCATTTTCTCGCTGAGCTTTCCTTCTCAAATTTCGAGATTGTTTCCCGGTTTGCTCGCTGTTACGAGCACTTTTCAGCATGGTATATATTGTTCACCAGTTCTAGTCGACACAGCGCTCTCCTGCTGCCTTACTCTTGTTCTTGATCTTATAAGACACACTCTGCGTCGTCATCTATTACAGCTTGGGTTTGTAATGCATATTTCCACCTGTTCATTGATTCTAACCGAACCACTGCTGCAGATTCTTTGATGGAGATTGTGTATTCTCACCGTTAACACGAATCAAGACGAGAGATCAGTTCAGGGTTAAGACTTCTTTTCTGTTAACTCTCCTCCGACCCAAAGATTTCTATAGTACAGGTTATTTGCGGTAAGCACCAACTCAGACGGGATTGATTTCTAAGTTGTTTGAACCATCAACTCGATAGCTTAAGACTGGGCCAGATGAATTAAGAGAAAATTAATGCACAAACCTCATCAGTCTGAAGAAGGTAGCTAAGTTACCAACCAGTGTGTCTCGGCCACGGTAGTGATATCGGCTGTACGAATCGTTTTTGCATCCAATTCCGGCTTCAGACAGTGCATATGGGAAGCGTCGATAATAGACGGGAGTTGCTTCGCACTCCTTCCGTGAATCGTTCAGGCAGTGAGTGGGTGACTTTGAAATCATTATCACGACATCAAAGAATGGGGGGTACATCGCAGAACTCTATGACATTCAGAATGTCGTGGCTTTTGACGTCACCCGTCTAATTTCGTCCACAAACTACCAAGGTAGCACGCCATGAATTTTGAAACTTACCTTGGCTGCACGCGAAACGGTATCAGTGGCAATCCAAGCATAGCATGACAATAGGGAACTTGGGCCACCAGAAGTATGGTTAAAACCATTCCTTCATATACTACAGACCTCGGATACAGATGAGCCAGCCTCAATTGGACCTATCTCAGATCAGCCAACCGTACAAACAGCTGTTTCAAAAAACTTCAGCAGACCGGCACTATTTGTGCCGGTCACTCACAGCGAACCGAGCTCTTGATGCGTCGACAAACACCATGCTGCTACCCCAACACTCAGGGGTTGTATCCTAAGCTCTCGGAACTGCACCATCGACATGAAACAACAATTTGGGACCTCATAGCAGTTACTGAAACTTGGCTCTGAAACGACATACTCGATCCAGAGATGGAACTCAGTGAGATGTCAGTCATTCGAAATGACCCTCCATCTCGCTTTGGCCTTGTGGCTCTCTACTATCGAGATTATTTGAAATGTGAGGTCCTTACCGAAAATTCCATTGGTATCCCCGACGCACTATTTTGCCGACTACACTTAGCAGATCGAGATGTTGGTTCACAGAAGACGAGTGATGCTTGCCTCGTAGCAGTTATCTAGAGACCTCCGAAGTCATCAGCAGACAGCGATAACATTCTGCTAAACGACCTATGCTATGCTGTTTCACAAAATTACTCTCACTATCTTATAATGGACGATCTTAATGTTCCTTCAGTAGCATAGATGTCCCCTAATGGGCCATCATTTAAATCGAAACTCATCGAATTCATGGATATGGCAATTTTGTATAACCATGTGCGTCGATCAAACAGACACCGCGTTTCAAACAAGCCATCACTCCTGCACTTAATCCTGACTAATGAAGAGTTGATGGTTAAGTCAGTAGCAGACGATCCTCCACTGGGTTGTAGCGACCGTTCAGTCCCAATATTTGGTTATGTGTGTCATGTCAGTATTGTTACTAAAGAAAGTGGGTCTCAACGAACTATTACGGACTATTTTAAGCTATGCAACTTAGCAGCAACCGTGGACTGGGACCTACAGACGGACTGCTCAGCAAATGACGCATGGAATGAACTGAAAGACAAAATTAACTGGGTCATACAACCAGCATCCAAGGTTGTACCATTACGAGCATCTCGCCGGACCAATACGTGGATCCAGAGCAGAACACGAAAATGGATCAACAGAAGAGATAACATCTGGAGGCAACATTTGATAAGCCCATGTGATACCACATGGTAGAATTACAAAGTCATCAGAAACTACTGCACGTCGCTCATTAGAGTCGATAAGTACGAATGGCAGGAAGACATGATGCTGAAATTTACGAGTAACAGCAAACTACTATACAGATTTGTGAATGGCAAAAGAAAGGATAAGCCCGGAATACCACCACTCAAGACGGCCGGTGGCCTAACAACTGCTGTGGATGCCGCGAACGCTCTACTCCTGAAGTTTGGCTCGGTAGCTACAAATTCCGTGGAACCTTCACCCTATCAACTCTCAACAAATGTCCTTGGCTTGTCCAGCTTGTCCAGCAGCTGTTGCAATCAAATTAGTCTCCGGGACTACAGTGCCCCTGGAATTGACATGCTCTGCCCAAAAGTACTGAAAACCCTTTCTCCCACCATAGCAGCACTACTTGCAACCTTTTTCCAGGGTCTACTTAACTCCCATACACTCCCATCTGAGTGGAAAAAGAATTATCACTCCAATGTACAAAGGAAGTAAGTAATCGGATCCTGCCAACTACCGATCTATTACACTCCTTCCTGTTTTAGCAAAAGCGATGGAATCAGTAATTGCAGATAAACTGACGCGATACTTTGAAAGTCAGCAAATAATTTCTAAGGACCAACATGGTTTCAGACGCAGACGATCTTGTCTCACCAATTTGCTGCTTACTCGGGAGTTATGGAGCAGGGCGGCTGATGAATGAGTCCCTAAGATGTGCTTTACTTTGCTTTTTCTAATGCATTCGACAAGGTAAATCACTTCTTTTTCCTCCAAAAGCTTGCTGCTTGTGGTATCAACGGTTCCCTGTTCACCTGGTTAGAAGACTACTTCACGACAGAGCAATCAAGGTCAGAGTAGCCGACACTCACTCTTCAAGCCTGTTCGTCTCCAGTGATGTACCACAAGGATCCGTCCTCCGCCCGCTACTGTTTTTAGTCTACATTAATGAGCTTCCAGCAGATATTCTCTTCGTTGCAAATATTTGTGGACGATACTAAAATATGGAGAGCAATTCGATCAGCATCCGACGGTGTCTACCTCCAAGAAGATCTGACTCGAATTATCGAATGGGCAAAAAGGAACCAGGTCCCAGGAACCAGGTCCCTTCAAAGTACCATCTGCTGACGGTGCGCAGTAGCTTCGTCAACACGTACCTTTTGGGGCAATACGTCCTTCAACACGTGACTAGTGAACGCGACTTGGGTATAAGCGTGTAAGAGAGTCTTGCCAATTCGCTCCAATGTTGGAAAGCAGCAAGTGTGGCGAACTTGAACTTGAGACTTTTGAGGCGAACTCTCGGCACCTTTGGGGGACGGCTAGTACGATTAACTCCTATATTCGTCTTCACGTTGAATACGCAATTCAGGCCTGTGTCCATGGTTAAAACGAGATATTCGCCCATTGGAACAACCCAAAAAAAGAGCCACAGTGGTAACGCGTGGATTATCCTGTCTAAGTTACGAACTGCGTCTTCGTGTACTCGGTGTGTTCTCATTAGAATACCGATGGCTTCACGAAGATCTTATTCTCACATACCGGATACTATCTGAAAGCGATCATCCATGTACATCACTGTTGACTCTAGCCCCTTACAAACAAATCCGAAGCAACCACCTGCAAGTAATTAATGATGCAACACCCCCGCCTGGATTGTAGGAAGTATTTTTACTCACTTAGAATCTGTTCTCACCAGAATGCATTATCAAGATATGTGGTGAACGCACCAGACATGACGACATTCGAAAGACTCTTAGACTTTCCTCTTAGTTATAAGCGTTACACAACAATTTGATAAAGTTCAGTGGTTTAAACAATGATACTTTAGGTTCCACGTTGGAACCTCTTGATTTTAATTGTCTTTTGCGCATCCTCCCTGTGGGTCTTGCAAGGTTATGCTTTTTATCCCATCATGCACTATTGAACTATCAGAAGATGTCTAGCCATAGACAAGGAGGTGCGACATGATTGAACTGTTTGAGGACCCCATTTCACCCTTGTACAACCATGCCGGGATGTGCTGGTAAATTCTCTGTGATAGGCGCTTCATAGTGCGACTCACGTATTGTGCACCGCAGCATTACCGGTAAACGACTATTAAACGGATCAACAAGGGCAATCTATCTGTCAGAGTTTTGCAAGTAATGGCTTGTTGTGGGGGTCAATTATCAATCGGGCCGCGAAGTTTGTTTTCTCTACGGTATTTTTATGTATCGAGATATCAGCTGCAGAATCGCCCTTAAATGACAATCATTTGAAAAGCTGTTTCTTAGAGGCAATATTGATGGTTTCCGATTGCATTCCTTCAATTGTTTCACGATAAATTTGTCAGGTAACCATTTTCCCTCAGGGTGTCGTTCTTCTTTGACGGTATCCGAAGTGCAAATATTGCACTCTCTGAAGGCGAGAGAACGGATTAGATTCTTCTTATGCTGTAAAGATATCGCGCTGTGGATGTTAGTCTACTGCCCAGTCCATGTATGCTTTCTATGTACCTCTCTGCTGCAAGATCCGTCCAAGTTACGGATAACCTCCACATCCAGGAAAGGTAACCGCTTTCCTAATTCGTCTTCGCAGGTATAACGGAGTTACTCATTTGCGTCACCGTTCACTTCACGAACACTATCTGACACACAAGATTGTCGTGCTGATGATGGGGTGTGCACAGCATTTCTTCCCATGAATGACTTTCTACAACACGAATACAGTTATTTCCATAGTTCTCCACATCTCGGAGTACGTAGTAAAGTACATTTCTATAGCTGACCGGTGTTTACTAGTTTATGTGGTCTGGTACGGAATACAATGGTAAAACGTTGACTTCTGAATTTCCACCATGTCCCAAAAGTAAGTGTACTTATTTTCCTATGTACTACTAGATAAAGCAACACCTCATTGGTGGATATCAGCGCCTGGGTAGAGATTTTAACTGCATATCTAAACTTGTTTCAACTTGATGGGCCGAATCGTTCCCTCCCTAGTGTAACTTGTGTAAGGTCGTGTTTGCGGTGGAGCGAAATGTCGAACACCGGCACGCTCTCAAATTTTGTATGAAACTCACGAAGTCTGCCACCGAGACATTTGCAAATTTGACGGAACCTTGTAAAGATGCCACTCTATCGAGGAATATGGCTTTTTGTGGCATAAAACTTTCACAGAGGATCGAGAAAATGTTGAAGACGAATCTCGTACCGGAGGGCCAATCTCGTCCACAAATGATCGAAATGTGGAAGTTGTGCGAGCTGTGCTTAAGAAAACAATGATTGTCGTTTTCTCGACAGCCGCAAAGTTGTGTGTAAAGAATTGTTACCTCCAGGACAGACCTTCCACAAAGGTGTCTTGGAACATTTAAATAAAAGGTCTCCACACTTACTTTTGGGACACAGGTTCTATACTAAGTGTACACGCGGCACTCACTTGAAGTGGAGTGGGCTGATCGGGCTTCACTGCATAGGACTATGACATTTGTCATTTGAAATGTGGTCTGATTTTATGGTGCCGTTATGTGTAGCCTACTTGGAGCTTCTGCTCCAGTGCGCTAGTCTCAATACATCATTTGGAACATTCACCTTCCCTCCTGAAATCCTCTGATCGTTATGTACTACCGAAAGGTTGAATGATAAAAGGCGCTTTGTGATTCTGCGATTTTTTCATGTTCATGCGGTGAATCAGCCTGACCTAAACTGGCCAGCTGGCTGAACATAAAGGCCGTACTGTGGGGCAATCCGTGTGGAACTGTCAGCATTTACCTAGGGGAGTTGCTAGCATTCCACTCTGTTCAAGTCAACTGGTACTCATCCGGCCACCCTTGGTCCGTATCTTTCACTTACCATGCCTTGGTTTTGGCTTTGATGTTTGGCATGCCTTCATCTAAGTGTTAACAGCTAACACGATACCACGTGGGCACCTTGTTTTGGGTCTGTCATCCGAAACTTATCAATCCAACCGCTCACGTTCTACGGTCACCTATATGCATTCACATCCAGGCTTTCGATTCCTTCCTATTCGTTTGACGGACTGTTATTTTCTTCTCTTTTGATAGCCCACCTTACTTTTGAGTCTTCCGTTCGTTTTCCGCATTCCTATAGCCGATAACGTGCATCATCAACCGCGCTACGTGCGCAGACGGGATTTCCGGATGTTCAGCATGCCGGACAAACAGCGACCATCCAGACTATCACCTCAGCTAAAAATTGCCGTCCTACGTCATTTGGCTTCCAGTGAGTTAGCTTTCCATTCATTTCCTCTCCTTGAATTTCCAACTCTCACGTGGACGCTCTGCCGGTACAGCATTAATTTCAGGAACTACTTTGTGTCGTATCTTTTCTCCCGCTATCATTTACGTGAATGTGAGAGGCGTTGCAACGTACCCATTTATTTTAGTTGTTCTGATCCAAACAGTCTGTTCATTACACTAACTGTGGCGATTGCTCCAATACCTACACATCTGCATCTGCAACCCAACTGCTTGCTCCCTCCCTCACGGTTTTTTATCCTTTTCGTTCTGTTTCAACTTCACCTTGACCTCCCCTTTTCAGCGCCCCTGTCCAATTCTTAACTGACTTCCACCTTGTTTCGATAGTCGCTCGTCTTATAGTTTTGATTCACACAAGTAACGGGACGTCGCTCTGGTCTAGTCGACAAATCCATGTCCACCTGTAACTTGGTGTGCCCCATCATCCTCCAAGCGTTGCTCGCAGATTTATCACATCGTCATAGGTCATCGGTGACATGACAGTATTCAGGACTGCAGATCTTGTTGGACGACTTGTGTCGAATCTGATTATGCGCTGGTATGTGCATCGGTTTGCATGCCTTTTGGTGGCTCGCCTGAGATTAGGCGAACTCGATTAAACAGTGGTACGTCGGAACGCCCCACCTGACACCAGAATCTCCATGAAGATCCCACTTTTTTCCCTCCTCGGGACGTTGGGCAGCATTGGTTGAGCTTGTAGCATATTGTGTTTTCTGCAGGTTTATCCACTTGTCGTCTTGTTTTCTGCACACTTCGGTAACGCCCTTTGAACTACATGACCATCGGCGTGTTGTACTCGTCGGTGTGGGGCACAATGAAGTCCGTCGGTCAATTTCTAAACTGATGAAAGCAAATCTTCGTCGTGACCGTGACCACGAAAATGAGGATTACTGCCCGTGCGTAGAACAACTGCAGTTTGTTTTATCGCATTCACCGGACGCAAATCACGTTCCATCAGAGACGATCTGCGAGTTAGGCGCTATAAAGATGACCAGCCTACGCAAGCGTCCCGATCGCTGGGTGGAGCACTTCGTTCATCACTTTAATTACTTAACCGTCTCCATGTGATGCTTGGGCTGTATGCACATATCATACTGAAGTGGAGATTCGAAAGGAAGTCCATACTCTGAAACGCCACAAATCTCTTGACCCTGACATTTCCTGCGGCCTTATTCAAAGATGAAAAGAATTTGATCCTCATCAAGCTCCTGTCACTGTTCACGAAGGTACGGACAGATGCGAAGGTCCCCGATTCATGGGGCGAGTTTGTCGTGGTACCGATGTGCGAGAAAAGCTCCTGTAACGGAAACACCAATTACCATGGTATCTCACTTCTCTATCGCGTCCAATGTTTTATATTCAAGGATGTTTGTCTCGCTAGGAACAGAGGCTGATTGTTTGGACCACGGTTATATCAACCAGATCTTCACACTGCATCAAATTCTCCAACATCACCACGCCCGCCATAGACCAACAGTTGTAGTGTTCTTAGACACTCGGGTCGCTTTGGTTCCGTAGATAGATCATC
This sequence comes from Dicrocoelium dendriticum, assembly GCA_944474145.2. Lineage (NCBI taxonomy): Eukaryota > Metazoa > Platyhelminthes > Trematoda > Plagiorchiida > Dicrocoeliidae > Dicrocoelium > Dicrocoelium dendriticum. The sequence continues at coordinate 233,888,531 of OX104064.1, read as the reverse complement.
TCTATGGAACTGTCTGTTAAGGAACAATGTACTCGACTAGTTTGTTGTTATTCTGAAAGAATTGTATAGTCACACGTGGGGAAGTTAGACTTTTTTCCTCGTTCGCTGTTACCAGTGGAGCGTGCCTCAATGTGTTGTGTCTCCGTTCCTGTTTAACTTCGTCATCAAAGACGTTCTCCTTCGCGTAATGGAAGAAGCTCCGAGCTGCTGTGTTGCGCTTCTTCTCGGGGACAGAGTCGTACACCTGGACTATGCAGATAGCATCGGTTTACTGAGGAACGATGCACGAACCTATTAAAGCGCTTAGCGATAGAGGAAACTAACTATGGTCTGTGCACCTTATTGCGGGTGACAGCTTGGTGCAACTTAATAGCTTTACTTATCTCGGGAGTTGCATTACGGCTGGTGACAGTGTCGGAAGTGAAATTTCACAACGAATTACCAAACTTCACCTTGTATTCACCGTCCTGAGGCGCTTGTGACGTAGCGATGTCAATCTCAGTATCACCGTCCGTGCGGTCTTGCTGTTCGGCTGCGATACTTGGTCTGTTCGTGTGGAAAACTTGAGATGATCATCAGCCTTCGGTACTCGATGTTTGCGGACCATTGGTCATGTGTGGTGGAAGTCAGAAGCCAAGTACCCAGTGCGGACAGTCTTTGCATCCAGGGTCTTCTTCTCCAACACCGTTTGCGTTGGCTGAGTCACGTACTGGGATTACCAACGTGTCGTCTCCTTCGTCGCACTTTATTTGCACTTTCTGGCTGTGAATAGAAGAAATGCCGCGACAGACAACTGATGACGCGGAAGAAGAACATAGAGAGTATTACCTAATGTCTAGCGTCAGTTGAATCTGTCCGTCTCCCAGTTTGGGGATAACTTGATTCTGACTCCTATTGGTTAGAAGTCTTGGAAATTATGGGCCGCAGTAGAAATCATTGGCGGCAGTGCTGTCTACCCTATGTCTTTCTCGTCACATCCAGTTTTAAACAAAGCGAAAACAAAAACCACATACAAGATGCGATACATTAGAAAAACTTCCCCTTTTGGTACAATTTCCGTCACTTTGTTGAACAACCTTTTTCCCTCCCATTACCGCTATGGTTAGGATGACAATGTTGTCTGTTTTCATACTTGTGAATAAATACGTATCTTACTGTGACTATCATATTCGCAGTAACTAACACCCATCTCTTTGCGATTGAATCGAGCCATCCTCCGATTTTTACACCGCATTCCCCTCCCTTTTTCACTGTTACACACACAACTCCGTATTGCACGACTACTTCAACCTTTGCCTACAAGAGACTTTGTTTGGGCCTTAAGATGTACTCTCCGGCTGTTCTGTTGCTCTTCCGCGTAGACCAATGGTTCTCAACTTAAGGGAGTAATTACTCCTAAGGGGATAAAATAACATTTTACTAGTGGGTACATATATGTACGAGGATTGGATCATCAATCAGTCGCTATACAAACTCATCTGTATCAATACATGTACCCAAACTACCTAATTCCTGTTGATTAGCTATCAGTGAATAATCATTAGCAAGTGGTCAGTGAATTAGACAATTTTCGGCAACAAATTTGGTCACCTAAAATACAAATACAAGCCTGCAGAGCAGCGCAGCTATCGGCTCGCTCATCAAGTTCAAGTTCAATTGGGACTGGAACCATAGGAGAATCCCGTGTTCTTTTTTGAGTGGATCGTTGAGCCAGAAATTGATGAAGTGCTCGGAGTTCTTGTTGACCATCCAAATAATGCCCGCCTTTTTTGCCCTAGCAATCATTGCTGTGGCAGTCACGTGAAGTAAGCGAAGGATAGGAAGAGAAATCGAAGGTACCGAATAAGGAAGTGCACTTGAAATAAGAAAACAATACCAATGCATGAAGAAAATTAGAGAAACGAACAGCGAAGTATGAAGATGCGAGTTACTCAGGAAAATAGAAAGGTTCGTGTTACCACCCAAGAGCGTCAGGTTGCCACTCAAACCCCTTAACCGTAGATTCCCTGATAACACTTTCCGGAAGCATGTTCCAGCACTCGATGACTGCGTGACAGCCGGATTTCCGCCCTAATCCGATCGGACTGCGGTTTTTCCAGTTTCAAGGAATGACCGCGTAGAACAGACAATCTAGTGGGCCTGAATAGCCGAGATACATCTGGACCAACCTTCCCAGTTAAGATACGGTAGGTTACGAGTAGGTCTCCTCTAATCCTTCGGTAGTGCATTGAATGTATTCCCAAACTAAGTAGACGCTCGGGGTACCTCCGTCCCCTTAATCCCTCAACCAACCTAGTGCCCACCCGGATGAGGCAGGGCGGACAAGCCTGGACGCAATATTCCAGATGAGGCCTAACGAAAGCCGAGAACAGTCTCACAAAGATCTCGTCCGTCAAGATTCCGAAAGAACGGTGTATTATCCACAACATACGGAAACCTCTGCTTGCGGTCTTCTTCTAGTTGTCGCCAGAGTATAAAGTCGAAGAGTGTAGGACGCTAGATCAACCTGGCTAGATGCCGGCGGCAGTTCGACTCCATCGACCAAGGAGGACAACCTCCTCCAGTTCGAAGAACGGAGCGCTTTGCCTGGTTTATGGGCAGTAACCATAAATTAGACCAGTCCCAAAGCTTATCCATGGCTCACTGAATAGCTTCGGAACCCCCAGGAACATCGACAATATTCCACAGTTTCAGGTCATCAGCAAATAGAAGCGATGGTACCTCAACTTCTGCGGGTAGGTCATTCACCTAGATAGAGAACTGCAGCTGTTCAATTATCGAGTCCTGCGGCACGCGACCGAGGACAGACTGCTAAACGATAGGCCACGGCTTACCCGTACACACTTCTCTACCATCCAAGAAGACAGTCTCCCAATGAAGGGCGCGGTCAGATACCCGTAATAGGTCAGTTTTTGCGCAAGCCTTCGAAAAGTCGACGAAAAGCACGTCCGGTGTGTGACCGTTATCCACTGGATCCACACAACTTCGCGAACCACCAATAGATTCGTAAGACACAAAATCCCTTCCGTGTTGTGCATTCCTGAGTATATTAAGTCTGCTCAGATGCCGCTCCACCACCAGTTTCTCGAGAAGTTTGACCACTATACTCGTCAGACTGACTAGACTGTACTTTGCAGGCAGACTCCTGTCCCCATTTTTGAAGATGGGACAGCTTCCTTCCATTCGGAAGGTAATGCACAGCTATCAAGCGATTTCTGAAACACCATAGTGAGCGGTCCACTTAGTTCCGCAGCCAACTCATGTAACAGTTTCGGGTGAATGAAATCAGGCCCAGATGCCTTACAAAGGTTCAGCCCTTGTAACAACCTACAGGCTTCCTTCTCCGCTGCAATAAATTCAGATACTCCCTACCCCTCTGGGATCCTGCAAACCAGCTCAACGCCTGTCAAAGGGGTTTCCTTTACAAACACTGCCGCATATTGCTCACTAGGTACTCAGGCCTTGTCATAGTCCGTATGAGCATGATACCGTCGTCACGCATCAACATTGGAATTGACGAGTTCCAACCCCAGCACCTTTTGACATATGCGAAGAACCTTTTTGGATTCTCTGAAGCTTCGTCTGCTAACTCTTCCTCAATATTAAGTCGAGCATTCCTTAGGTGTTGTTTACACTTATTTCTAGCCTTACTGTACCTGTCATAAGTATCGGTAAGTCCGCCAACATTTAAACCTATTTGTGAGCAGGTGCCTGCCAGTGGAATCTATCCAGGGCGGCTGGGCTCGTGCCTTTCTCCTTGTGACGGGGATGAAGGGAGAAGGGACCTATGTGAGGTAAGATATAAATTTTTCCTAGACAGCCTGGACAGTATCGTCGCGCGAGATCTCACAACAGAGAGCCGAAGCCTTGACTCTCATTGATTGATAGTCTGCGTGCCATATGTTCGACCGAGACACAACAGTCTAGACAGAGTACAACTGAAGCGCAAACAAACATGATCATTGGAACCCAGTGGAGGTCCGTAAGTATTGTCACCAACAAATTCGAGTGAGTTAGAAAACACGAGGTCTAAGATAGACGGTACTTGGGCGTCCATGTACCTAGTAGGGAGGTCAACGAACTGATGCAACGGTACTTGGAGCGTAAGCTCAAGTAGATCAGCGCCGAAGGTGCCTGACGCTGGGTTGCAAGAAAGAGCTGCTCAACAAACCTCCGGTTGAAGTCACCCATCACCAACATCTGTTTGTGAACTGGGAGCGAATAAAGTCAAGTACCTCTTTGGTTCCACTCCCAGGGCTTCTGTGCACAATTACAACTGTAACCTGAGCCGAGGAGATGCTAAGCTCAGCCGACAGAGCTTCAAAAGTTTTGTATGCTGACTGAAATAAATAAGTCTTCAAAAGTTGCTTTTGAATCAGGCATTCGTTCGGCCGGTCGAAGTTGAATGTACACTAAGCTGGGAGCATAGGTCAGCCGACCAGTTAAAATGCGAGCAATTGGTTACAGGGTAGAAGGGACAAAACAGATGCTAAGTGTGCAAGACTTATCGATATTAGTAGTAGAGGAAAGCTGTCATCCAGGAATGACACGGAAGGAGTGGTTGGAACAAAGGAGAAGCCACTGACATCTCTTCTTCACGTAAAAAACAAGGAACCGAATGAATTTGGAACACGATTTACGACGTGCCTTAGCCGAAACCGCACCAAATTTATCAGAAAATGTTAGAACTAAGCAATATCAGCTGTTTCATTAAGGTGCATCATTTCTTAACTGTTTGAACTTACTCCAAAAATAGGTGTTTTGTTCATTTGAATGATCGAAAATAATTAAAATAGTACTTATTTTCCTAATTAAAAACGTAAGCATAATATTTTATAGCTAATTAGCTTTTTATACTAACTTCTCCTGGAGGTTATTATCTATAGTAAACTCGCTCTGGGGGTAGCAACCACAAAAGTTTTGAACCACTGGCATAGACTATGTCCATTTTCACGGCGCATATCAACTGATTGAACGTTTCACGTTTTTAATACGTTGTGCGATCACGAGATAATTGCGCGTGCCATCTACGTAATTCTCTTACACAGTTTATGGCATTTTAAGGCCGTGAACTCTTGCAGTCTCGGTTTTTAGTCTAGGTAGTTTGTTAACTGACAGCAGGCGGTCATTTAAGTCCTTCAAGTGCACTCATCAACACTAGGCACTGTAATGACAGTTTCACCTCATAGGGTACATGGTGGATAACATGAAGCTCACCAGAGCTCTATTGTGTGAGTCCGGTGCGCATAGCTGTGGACGTGCTTGCGGCTACTGGGCTGCACTCCCTTGAATGCCCGAAGTACACACGTTTCATAGTGGTTTGCGACCTGACCATCTAACTTCAAGGTGACCCATCCGGGTCAAATGACTAACAAGTCAGAACTCGCTTTCAATCTGCGATGTGTGGTTACGTCCACTCATGTCGGCGGTGACCACTCTAATTGTCATAATGCCGCATGTAGCTAGATGGTGAACTGTAGGAGCGACAAACATCCAGCGGGTTCAGTCATCTTGTTCCAATCAGGTAAGGTTACTGTATTATTGCGTACACATCACACAGTTTACCTAACAGTGCAATCTTAATCTTCGAAGGCTTCCGCGTCATTGTAGTTTAACAGATTGTCCTAAGTATGTTTCCCTAAGTCAGTCTCTAAGAAAAGTGATAATTTCCTAAAGATGCTAAAAACCTTGATTGCCGGGTTTTAGAACACCCGCCATGGGTTTAGATTTCTATACGTAATCTCAGTTGAAGCCACAGTTGACTTAGAGTCATCCTCTGCCATTCTGATCCGAAGTGAAGGACTTAGGTTTCGCTCTCCCTTCACGGCACTACACTCCTGGTTTGTCCTTGTTTGAACCCATCAAGTAGAAATAGCCTGGACTGGAAGTGGAGTTCGGCGAAAAATTGTTGACGGATAATGCTTTGCATCACTATACCATTGAGCTCCGCGGGTAACGGTTAGAATTTGAATGTTGGGTTTTGGATTTCCTGCCGTTTATCTCAAAAGTTGCTTCCTATAAGACACCATCGCGACGCTATTTGACCTTAATGGCATGCGACGGTTTGCATGCCTCCTTGACCCATTCAGCAACGCTGCGTGGCACTTTCTAAGTGCCTTCAGGGCCACTTATCAAGTTCGTGGGACTGCACGGATAAAGAAATAAATAAATAGTTTATTCTCGTCAGTGCGAGGCACGCCTGTAAAAGCATGATCATGGTAATACAAACATGTATGATCGGTAATTACACAGAAGGATTACAGGTTAACCAGTAACATATGTGTATGTATGCATGTAGTTGTTCGTGTGTATGTGCAAGTTCTCATGTTGTGTGAGTTTGTTAATGTGACTCTGAATTTGTGGTTTTGCTCGCCGGATTCTCCGTCGAAGAAAGACCAAAGGAAGATTTCGAATTTCATGACGTACGTGATGTGCGTAAGATCCTCCGAAAACGCAAGTAGCAGTGATTTTATTTAGTGGTGAGTCACATCCGCCACCTCGCAGTGTTGTTAGGCAGACATTTGTGGCTTTTTATAGGGAGTACGCTTGTCAGGTGGAAACCCACCACGTCCTGGAACACTGCCGCCAAACCATTTGCTGGAACGGGATTAACCCGAACCACCTAGCTGGCACCGCGAGGACGTTGTTCGGCTGGCCAGCCACGGGATAGGATTATCCCGTGAGTGTTCCTTCTTCAGCTGGTTGTTGAACCAGTTGACGGACTTTGAAATACAAAACAGATCGATGATTAGATGTTAGACTAACTCAGCCTCACAATTCACTTTCCTTCAGATGTTAGGAAGAGATCAATGGTCCTGTTCTCCTCAAACCTAGCTACGGGAAACGGCAAGTTTACTAGTCATAGGCTCACAACTTGGTTGGCTTAGAGCACGACTACCACGCATTGTCTACGACGATGGGAGGACAATCCGGTGTTCAATGCTATGATAGCACCCGCCTTAAGCGAGGCAGCCCCTGGTCAAATTGGTGCGAACCCGCCAACTCCTACCTGCGGCTGGTCATGGTCGCAGGCGCATAGCACACTATGATCGGAAAGCACATACGAGTCATTCTAAGTCTGCGTGTGTTTGATTTCAATCAGATCCCAATGGGTGTCTGAAATCACACTCCCAGCTGGACTTGTTCCCCATTGCCTTGTGGATCAGGCTGTCGAGCCAAAGGTTGGAGGTAGGGAACCTGGAACAAAACTCCTCTCTTGGAATGGGTAGCCGGAGAGTATCAACTGCCCTCTCGACCACGTCGACAATGCTCCATCTTCTTCTCTTCATTCCCTCCCCCCTCCTCCTCCTCTATTGAGCAAGAGGCTACTGCTGTTTGTTACATGTAACTCGAAGAGGAAAGTGAGGACTGAGAACTGGTGCGAAGCAGCGAGTAGAGGTTACTCTGTGTAGCTGCATCATTCGTCGTTTTCGGACATGAACTCTTTATTCATCGTTTCGCTCTCTGTACTTTGCCTCTGCAAATTGTTGGTCTAGTAGCATCTTGAATTTAGACACTGTGTTGGCTTCTACTATATGCTGAGGCAGGTCGTTCCAGACATTCACCACTCTGCGTTCGAAACAGAGTTGATGGGCGACCCGCTTCAAATCCGGGACGATAAGTGTATACCGGTGTCCTCGCGTGCAGCTTGGTGTGCGCAGATGAAGTAGTTGTCTCAACATGGGGTAATCACCCAGATGTAATATCCGGAGCGTCATGATGAGGTCAACCCTCAGCCGACGATAAGATAGGGTGTATAATCCTAGTTTCTTACATCGGTCTTCGTATCTCATACCTCGTAAGTTGGGAATCAGCCTGGTGGCTACATGCTGCACCCGCTCAAGCTTTTCTACTTCGCCCCGGGTGATGGGACAGTATGCAGGAGTGCCGTACTCCAGCATTGGTCGTAATATCGAGACGAAGAGGCGAGAAGCAATCTCTTCGGACCAAGTGCTAAAGCTGCGCCTGAGAGTCCAAAGCATACGAAGGCTGTTTTGGTACAACCTATTCGTGTTGTCAGTGGACTTTAGGTCGCAGAGTGAGAGTACACCGAGGTCGCGCACGAAAGGAGCGGGATGCAACGGTTGACCAGCCACTGTGTACGTTCGGCCGTGATCACACTTACCCAACCTCATGAATTGCGACTTGGCAGGGTTGATCGGAAGGTTAACCTCTGCAGACCATGTCGAGAGGTGGTCGAGATCCTGCTGAAGTAAATCGCAATCATTGAGTGTGCGGATTACTCTCCACACTTTCAAGTCATCTGCGAACAAAGCACAATGTGATTGTAGTAGCTGAGGCACATCGTTTATATGGATTAGAAACAATATCGGTCCCAGTACAGTGCCTTGGGGCACGCCGCTGCTCGATGGATACCAGTCAGTTAGATGGTTGTCCACCTGGACTCTCCACTTCCGATCAGTAAGGAAATTGCTGATCCATTTGTGCATTGCTGATCCATTTGTGAGCAGAAAACTTTCGACAAACAATTGTTTTCGATTAGTTCATCATCTGGTCGTTACAATAATAGATGCTAAGTTGGAAAAGGTTAGATTACTATACAGCAGAACAATTGATTAAACGATTCAAAGTGGTTTACCGACATTGGTCAGGTGATTAGGTCACGGATATTATTTGAGTGCTGGGATGTGATCCCCTTTCTTCGTAAGTGGCTGTCCAAGGCAATTGTAGCGAATGAACCATCTTCCTTTGGATGCATAAGTCTGGATTCATCAGTCTTCTGCATAATGCCTCCGCGGTAGCAAGCCGACGATTTCTTATTCTGTGGTTTGGGTGTGATGGTACACGATGTCAAAAGCGGTTTGTTTGTCAACCTGGGGTCCGGTGTCTATCAGATGGTTTGTTCTCGAACTGCAGCTGGTTCTGTTTGTCTGGTTGGTGAGCCAATTGAAGAAGAAAGTAACAATCAGATGAGTATTCTTGATTCAACACTGTGGATGGATCCATCTAGATAATTGTGTACAGGAAACGATACTGGGCGGGTCAATGCACGAATTTTTCCAGCTGTGTTCAACTCAGCCGCAAAAGAACACTAGTACACACCCTAACGAACCGCGCATATAAGATCTGTAGCAAAGATACCATTGAGGAAGAACTGCGGTGGATCAAACGAGTGCTTCTCCAGAATGGATATCCGGAACGCTTCATTGACATTCATGTGAAACATAATTGTACCAAATCAACGCCGGAAACGGTCAAACAGAAACAACCATTTTGACTTTTCTTTTTAAGGGCGACAACGCAGCAGTGATCTGTAAACGCAGGCTCATACAAAGCTGCAGAAAGACTTTTAATGCAGCTTATGTAAATGTGATTTATACGAGCCAACCCTTATTTGTTCTGCGATTTAAAGACTAAGTGCCTGATCGTCTCCAGTCAACGATAATATATCGGCTTACCTGTTCCTGTGGGTCTAGGTACATTGGACGAACGACCAGACACTTCGATAAGAGAATCAAAGAGCATCTCTCGAATTGGCTCACCAACCAGACAAACAGAATCAGCTGCATTGGAAGTTGTTTGGTGTTGCTCCTCCCAACGCAGACACACGCCGACCGTGGTTTCGTCCTGGTTTGGACTCATCGGTTGTTTGCGTTGGGAGGAGCAACACCGAACTACTTCCATTTCGGATACGGTCCTTGTGATCGGAGTGACCCTGGTCTACCTCAAGTGGAACCGACGTCTTAATAGAGGTTGCATGTCGCAATCCAACCACAGCGTGTTCTCCAAATACAATTTGGTGGACCAGCTGCAGTTCAATAACAACTCATCCGATAGACACCGGACACCAGGTTGACAAACAAACCGCTTTTGACATAGTGTACAAAGTACCATCACACCCGAACCACAGAATAATGGATGGTGTGCTTGCTACCGCGGGGGCGGCATCCAAAAGATGATTCAATCACTACAATTGCCTTGGCCAGCCACTTACGGAAGAAGGAGATCACATTCTAGCACTCGTCTGACATCCGTAACCTGATCACCCGATCAATGTCGGTAAACCGCTTTGAATCGTTTAATCAGTCGTTCTGCTGTACAGTAATCTAATATTATTATAACCACCTGATGATGAACTAATCGTAAACGGTTGTTTGTCGATAGTTTTCCGCTCATTTAACTCTTTGGGATTCACAGGAATGGGAATCTTTCATGTAACTCGTTCCCAAAACCATGTGTCTCATTTCACATTAATTCGTCTGACTTCTACACTCTCGGTCAGATCGGTGCTTACTCTTACTCTTTCTTGATATTGTTGTGTGCGTTGTGTCCGAATCACGTATCCAAGATGATAGCGGTGTGACGAATCTTTGACCCGCTGGTACTAACTCTGCCTGACAATGACTACACTCTTCACGTCTGGCCATAGTGAATAAATGACTAGGTATTTACGGTGTTCATATCACCCTTAGCATACATGCAAAAGGCAATCTACTTGACTGATTGCCAGGTAACAGCGGTTGGTCTTCGCAACTGTAGTTGGGTTAATATGCTCTGTTTGAAGACAAGGGGCCTTTTCACTGGTTCTGTTTATGCCCCTACTGACTGCAGTTCGGAAGGTATCAAAGGCAATTTCCATTGTGAATTCTCATCTCTTCTCTGTATAGCGAGAAATGTTGATGACGACATGAGTGCCTAACTGGGTTGCCTTCAGGACTCCAAACAACTTGGAAAGCCGCTTCGAGATCGATGCATCTCCAACCGACAATGGCGATCGATTGCTGTAACTATTTGCTGACCGCAGTATGTATATTGGCAGCACTGATTTCCAGCAGAAACGTTCACATCGTGTCACCTGGCCCCCACCGAATTCCTCCATGACCTGGACCCAAATTGCCTATATTACCATAAGCTAAAGAGGTCGTACATCGGTGTTGTCCACCAGTTGTCTTGTATCTCCTTTCTTCTTCATATTTTTGATCGAGATCACCATGTATGACTCTGTTCTCCCATACTTTTCTGAAGTGTGAGTTCTTCCAGGCGATCGACTGATAAACCTTGAGTATGTAAACGACATAGCTCCTTGGATCTGACGCAAACACTACTGAGTAGACTGACCCGTAGCGCTGCAAGTTTCGGCGTGTGCTTTGCGCCTCCATAGTGCAGGTTGTTATCGTAGGAGCGGGGCCATACACCTTTGGTTTTAGCTATCAGCTAACAGGCACTGGAACTGGGATATTGGTTCACTTACTTTGGTAGCTGTGTCACCTCTGGTCATCAGATCAGTGGAGAAGTTACTTTGCGGATCATCAAGGCCCGTGGGTCATTTCAGCAGCTGTCACCTATAAGGAGCGCGTGGCAACAACATGTCAGTGAAAGGTAAGAGGCATAACACTGTCACTGTTACTGACCATTTCTCATTGAAGACATTAAACACTTGACCGTGTTTGACCACCGGTGCTTGCAGAGTACTGCTCACGCCTGATTGGAACACCTGATGAGGTCCGCCAGTTGGCTCTTGGCAACAAGCCTTCCGGTACTCATCCGTTTACTTTGATTATGTAATGTCTCCCACGTATGTCCGTCGACCGCCTCCCTAGGTGTGCGTTACACGCAGTCGCTGTGTCAAGTTGGGTGAAACCGCAAAGTGTCCAGTCGATGACATGTCACTAAAGCTTGAATAAACTGACTGAGAAACTTGGTCTGGCTTGTGGGTGTCGTCTTCGTTGTTGAGGTTCCCGAGATTGTAATATCAATGGTAGAAAACTCTATCAGGCATGGTACAGTCGTGCAGTCAGTGGCAATCCTACATTCGCTTTCTTACGTCTAACAGTTCGTTTTCACTGCATTCCGATTAGTTTTATACACTTCCCTCTTGGTTCTAATTTCTTTAAATTTTCTTGTTTCTTACCGTTGTTATTTACTGTTATTCTGACAACTTCAGACGTGGCAATTCGGTCCGCCAAACTTTGGTGCCCGGAGCATAGTTGTTCACCTGTACTGAACCGCCTAGTAGTGTAACCACGGAAGCAACTGTGACTTAGGAGAGATCGATCGCTCTGATGGAATGGCTGAATCTGCACAACCTAATTTTTATTTGTGTGACTTCCCACTCATCTTCTTTCTCTCCCTATTCCCGTACTCCTAGAAGTCCACTTCCCTTGAATTCATAACCATACCGAGTTTTATCAGCGCTCCAGGTATTTCGGAAGCATTTTTGCCAAACCATCTTCCTCTCACATCTATTTCACTACAGTCGATCGGCTTCTATAAGCAATTCCGCTAGGACTTATTCTCTCCAATCTGGCTTATCGGGGTTCCCGCGGGAGGACAAATGACGAACGGTATTGACTAACTTGCTGATCTCTCGGCTCCCGGTATTTAAGATACCGAGTTTGTGTGTGTTTCGTGTTGAAACTCAAATTTCGGACATGCTATCGATTTTACCCCTCTGAATCGTGATCTACCTGTGTTCCCCCCACACACACACACACACGCACACGCCTTGATTAGCCATTTTTTCACAGTATCACCATGCGATTGCGGAAAAGATTGTCATTAATTGTGGCTAACCCGTGAGTTTCACTTTTTCAGCAAACGTTTTGACTCTCCTCCAATACTTGTGCTCTCTGGTTGACAGTTCGCTGATTAATATTCCTCTTCTTTCCTTTGTCTCATGTCTAACATACATGCGCCTTGTTCACAAACGTATGCGTGCGAATAATGACATGACTGTTTTGTTTCATCTGCTTGGGCTGACTTTATCCGTTTCTCTCCTTACCTGATGCAACGCATTTGGTCCTAACCTCCCCCGTACTTTCGACCGTTTTACACAAACACCTGACTTGAATCGCGATTGACGCATATCGTTAGATCCGCACCTGCTCACAATCATCTCTTTTCACGTTTCTGAGTTTCTCTAACATTGATCAGCCATTGTCACGATAGCTTTTATTGCACTTACCAGTAGACTGGCGTCCATTGCGCGTCGATTTGTTACTTTACTCTTCCGTTTGAATAATAAACTTACTCAGGAATAACCAATTGATGTGATCTACGAGATTTGCTGCTGAATCTTTTAAAAATACTACCTGGAATAGGCGAAAATGCTCTAAAGGGCAACAATCCAGCAAACACATGAATTCATTGAAGCCTGGCATTCAAAGTAGAGCTCAGTCAATAAGCACTTCGGTTTAGCAGTCGCTTACAAGGATCTGTGACCATATACTTGAAGCCGCACTGATATTGTTGCCTAGTCTGGCATCGAAACGTCTGCAACTTAATCAATCAAGTCGGAGAGCAACACACCATCCACATTCCACTTTCATCCTTCGCCGACGTGAATGGTTTCGATGCGTCCTCATTCTTTATTTTGGGAGTCCAAATACTCTCACTGTAGGTACACCAGGAACCCCCCTGTATACGCTGTTAATGAACCATCACATGATCCTCCTCCTAAATTATTCCAAAGGCAATTAGATTTGATTCAGTTTTGCGTTTCACAGACCCAACGTCTTCGAGTCGTATCATTTTCCTTCCTAGGGATACCCTTTGTTTCTCCAGTTGCACGATACCGAAACAGCAGTATAACGCTGACCTAATACGCTGTTATTGAGCTTAGTAATCGTAGCAAGTATATTATGTCATTCAGTTGAGTCATTCTTCTGTTGGTCCTCTGCTGTATTTTTTTATACTATGATTACAAATATGCTGGCTGTATGGATTGATACTGGTTCTCCACCTGTTCCCGATGAAGCTGGTAACTCGGTAAGCAAAACAGCCTTCGAGCGGAACCAAACCTTGTACTTGATTGTTGGCTTTTATTTATTGTCACGACCAGATGAAGTCGATCATTCTAAAAGTTTCTATGAACATATGAATGTTTCTACCCTGTATCTTAGGCGCCTTTTTGCACCATTCCATTCAACTCTACCTCGGCCTGGCTCCAAGTGCTCTATTGTTTTCTGTCGTTTTTCAGATGTGGAGCCGTTTCACGAACAATACGTCTGCTACTCCGTGTTACAAAGCTTCCTCAATGCAAACATTGTTGGCGAATGTGTGTATAAGTGCGTTATTATCAATATCTGGATGGCTGTCGATGACAATTTCGTTTAACAGTTATGCATTTTTATCTTCCCCATAACAGATTTTCCATCCAACTTGTGTCCGGGGCTTTGTCCATACGTTTTCTTTACTGTGATATTGTACTTGTGTGATCGTGCTTCCGCAAACCACTTTTACTAAGTTCATCGCACTTCACCGCTTCGAGTAACTTCGATTGACTGGAACTTGCTGGTGGAAAACTCGACAGCATTCTTTTGGCATACATTGCGAAGTGTCTGGAAAAAAAGACACTACAACGTATTTGCTATGAAAGAATGTGTTACCACCTCCCATTCGACAATTATCCATAGCCGCTAAAGTGTAAGCGCACCAAATGTCAGCTTCTGTTGATTTCAGTTTTTTAATTCATTCATATTTATTATGCTCGTTAGATCGAGGTGGAAAACACCTCAGCTATTGTGTCGCAATAGAAAAGAATGCAACAGAAGCAAGCCGGCTGAGTCACCAGTAACGGATGGACATCGGTCCGGAGAGCTAACAGTCGGCTATTTTGCCCCCAAAATGATATACCTAATAAATAAGTTCATGGTTGGAGGCGGTGAGACAAAGAAATTCACAACACCAACACCACCGTGGTCGGCTCCTAGCCATGCCAACAAGTGTTCCCACCCAAACGTGTTCATCGTCTTGTAGTCCACAACCAGGCAACCGAGAGGCTCCAATCAAGGCCGACTTCGAAGTAAGGGACTCCATTCCTCTCGACCAAGTCATCGCTTACCCACCTCTGCTCTTCTTCCATCCGCAACCGCGGCGCGCAAACAACGCACCTCGCGTGAGTCGGCAGGCTGGTATGCACAACACGTGGCCTTGTCATCGGAACCTGGTGCGTGAAGTAACGGTGCTGAGCAGTTCGCTTCTTCTTCCTGCGCTATAAACAAGGCGTCGAACACGCTCATTGCTCACCCGGTGTTCCCACCAGATGTGAGCCAAACTGCGAAGGCACCGGTGGTCGAACGTAACCAGCCTCTTTATGTCGGCTGACCTAATTCGACAGGTTTTACAGCCGCACAGTAGGCTAGAACGTACGGTTGCATTGTGCACTCTACCCTTCAGGACGAGAGTGATGTTGTGCCGGCGCCATAGGTGCCTAGAGCTTTTGCTATACGGGTTATGACATCGTCATTAATTCCAGCAGCGCTGATACAACTGACTCGATAGTTAAACTTTTGAACCACTTCTAACTGATCCCCACCAAGGGTCAGCGCGGGATTCGGTCCCTGACAATAATGGAGAAAAGCTCTGCACTTCGAGGGTACAAAGCGAAGCCCAAAACGGTTGACAGCCAGTGCTAACCTGTTCAGAGAAGCTTGGCACCTTTGTGAGGTATCGCAGGTGATGGCAATATCGTGAGCATACCCCAAGTCGAGAATTCGTTCACCTGAGATCAGCTCCACACCTTGTAGGTCTCTTCATGTGAACGCGATCTCCATGCCTACAATAGCGAAGTTGAAGAGAAAACGAGGCAGCGGACAGCCTTGTCTTACACCGCTGAAGATATTGAAGGTCGGCGACAGTTTGCCATAAATCCTCACTCTGCCCGAACTATGCGCATACAGCGTTTTGGTAATGTTTACATATTTATCAAGCACATCTTTTCTCAGCAGACAGTCTCAAAGGGCACATCGATCAACCGAATCTAGGGCAGCTTTGATGTCGAGGAACACGACAACGGTGGTTCGCCAATAAACATGACAGTACTCCAGAAGCCGAAGCAAAGTGAAGATGTGGTCGATGCATCCCCGAACTCGACGAAACCCGGTTTGCTCTACTCTGGGTTTCTCGAGTGCTAGTCAGATCGTGAAGGATGACAGAGGCAAACAATTTGAAGGCGATGGAGATCAAACTGATTCCTCTATGGTTGCCGTATTCCGAACGCAGTGAGAAACCACTGCTAGTGTCACCTGAAGGGGATTGCAGAGTGAGGACATGGCTCGGGTTTTGTAGGCGGGTTTCCGATAGGCAGCAGGTATCGATCGAGAGGATCTCGATTTCTGTTGTAGATGTATCACATGTCGCGGTTGAAAAACATAGGCTACACTTGCGTTTGCTTAACTCCAAACAGATGTCTAATCAGCTACGCAGTCTCTTCACAAATTCTTCTCGAAAGATGTAGCTGAGAAGTAAAAATCACATTCAGTTGAATCGTTGCCTACTTTATTCCCACTTTCCTTCTCATGTTTCTTCGATGTCTCGCTAGGACTTAACAAATTATTGAATTCCCATGTCTTCCTGTCAATCAACTAAACCACTGTAGCTTAAGCATCATAGTAATTTGTTTGTTTGTTCGCAGTAATCCGTAGCAACGAGACTGGACCTTAACGTGATGCGATGGTTTGTGTACCTCGTCGACCTGTTGAGTTATACTGGGCCCCTTAAGTACTACTTCTACCAGTTTGGTTACTGGTTTGAGGTCAGACAAACTAGATCTCCTGGCCATCCAGATTGTGTGTTTGCAATGGGATGGCGTCCATTTTTGTATAACCAAATCATTGCAGCAGCCGTTGCATTGCAGACAGGCCTTTGAGCCAACGGCTTTGATTGAGGACCCTAATCGTCCTCCTGTATAGGCCTGGGCGCCCTGCCCACATACAACCATAACTTTTTCTTCAGCCATAAACTTCATCCTGCATCGGCTGTCGCGCAGCTTATCCACGATCGCCTTATCTGCTGCATACAGCAGGGTAGATAAGCGAAAACACAATACTGCTGGCGCCTCCCTTATTGCTTTTTCACCTGTTTCTCTTATGTCCCTCCCAGTCCTTAATACTGGTCTTCTATAACTCCCAGTTTAATCGACAGCAACCGCAATGTTATTGAAGTCATACCATCTGCTGTTGTTAGCCCGCACCACCCACCGGACACGAATCGCCAACAGCTCCTTATTAGGCCACACACTCCCGTTTCCCCGGCGGTGTGCAACTTTCGCACTCTAAGACGACTAAGTCAACTGGCTGCACTCGCACGCAAGTTGGGCACGCTTGGAATTGACATGACTTGTGTGTCTGAAACCAGGATCAATGACCTTCAGGGGTTGTTGAACTTTTGGCACCCAGCTTGTCCTCTCGCTATTGGTTGCACGCATCCGGAGACGTCGATGCGGCAATCACTGGTCAAGCTAGAGTAGGCATTGTTCTCAGCTCCAAGGCCGAGTCATCGTTGGTTGATCGGATTCCGGTGAATAGCCGTTTGTGTGCAGCCCGTTTTTGATATCAACTAAGGTTGATTCACGAAGTAGTACAAAACGCTGTTTGTTTGTGCTTTCCGCTCACGCCCCCACCGACTGCTGTTTTGATGTTGCTGTGGACACCTTTCACGAACCGAACGCGCTACTACGCAGTGCTACTAGTTCAGATATGCTGCTACTTGCAGGGGATATAAATGCACAAGTAGATCATCTGAGCTTTCCAAAAGCTCTGCTCAGACTTAACTCCGACCGTACGGACAACGGCGATAGTCTGTTACGGATGGGTGCGAAGCACCAGCGCAACAAGCGTCCCTCTCGCTTGGCCACTGAAAAGTTATCCCAGCCCTCAGTCAGGCAAGCCTATCAGGATGCACCGCGTACCGAATTTTTGCTCTGATGTTGAGTTTCATTCGAATTAACTCTCGGCCGTCATGCGCTTGCAGGAGCGTGCGTTCGCGGAACCGCATCAGTCAGTGGATTTTCGCGAGGTCGGTGAACTTTGGAATCCAGAAGAAACCTCCTGGCTGGCTCTGAGCACACTGTTACCACACGGACTGTAAAGCGCGAACTAAAGCAGAGCCTCCATCTTGACAGCGAAGCCTGGTGGACTAGTCGGGCTCAAGAAATGGATGAGGCAGGAGCAGTAGACAATTATCACGTTCTTCCAAATGATCCACACCACTGGTCCCAGAAAACCAGACGTCAGTGAGACAAACAGAGACTGCGCGGGTGCCCTGATTCACAATAGCGATCGCCGTATGGCTCATTGGGAGGAGCACTTTCGAGAGCAGTTCAGTTGCCCACATGCTTCTAGACCTCTTCCCACTCAGGTGATGCAGAACGAGCCATGGACGGTTAGTTTTGAGACTCCGTCAATGGCTGAGGTTTGAAACGCCATCGCAGCCCTAAGTTGTTTTCGAGCTTCTAGCTCGGATTTCCTCCCACCCGCACTATTTAAGGATGAAGGTATGATCCTCTGCAAAGCACTGACCTCCACATTCCTGCAGGTCTGGAAGGCAGAGGCCATCCCAGCTAACTGGAGTGAATTGATTGTAGTAAGAGGGAAGCCGCACTGACTGTGCTAACCACAAGGGTATTAGCCTAACATCGGTGGTGACAAAATTACTGGCCTCACTTCTCATTCGTCACTTCACTGCGGAGCAGGAATCACAAATTGGGAAAGAGCAGACAGGCTTCCGTCCAGGATGGGACAGTATAGACCACATCTTAACTCTGCGGCAGGTGCTAGAGCAACTCCACACGTACCGCAGGCCTACAATAACTGTGTTCCTGAACTCCAAGGGTGCGTTCGACCCATTTGACCGATGCACTCTGTTCGAAATACTTGTGCGGAAAGGTGTTTCCATGTAATACGTGAACATTTTACGTGCTCCATACTCGAACACTACAGGCCGTGTCAGTGTCTACGGTGATTTGTCGGATGCCGTGGCGTTCGTCAGAGTTGTCCAGTTTCCCCATTTTTGTTCAACTTCGTCGTGGACTACGTCACGGAGTATTCCCATGTGGAGCCGCACGATGCAGGCGTTAAGGTGCTGCTTGGTGAGAAGCTAACTATGTTTGTTTATGCAGACAATATCGCCATGCTTTTTAACCATCTTCTGGTTGTCCAATCAACGCTGAATAACCTTCACTGGGCCTTCGCTTCGCACCTTCAAAGTGCGAAGTGCTGTTACTGAACCACCAGTCGCTTGATGGCGAAGGATTCGTGGTAGTTGATTAGTCCACCTATTTTGGTAGCTTCATCGGCAATTACGGGCGAGTAATGGCGGAAGTCAGTTCACGTATTGCAAAAACTGGTACTGCCTTTTTAAACGTGCGTCATATGTGACGTTAGGGAAGTTTACCCTCCGTCTAAAAGACTGTATACAAGGCCACGATGAGGTCCTACCTAGTCTGTGGGAGCGCGACTTGGCTCATCCGATTTGAGGACCTACGGCGCCTTCTAGTCCTTGATCATCGTTGTCTGCGAAGCATCGCTGGTGTCGGATAGCATCAGCGTGTCCGTAACAGTGATGCTCGTAAACAAGTACTGGGCAGTTGTAACCAGGCTAGTTCCTTAGAGCAACAGACAGCATTGAATAAGTTGCGTTGGCTTGGGCACTTACTACGTGTGCCTTGGCCTTGTTTTGTCTGCTAGGTGTAGGATGGCACAACGCCCTAGGTGCGCAAAACTTAACAGTGGTACATGAAGTCACTGACGACCAAACTGGGTTCCGTCAGTCCGTCTCACCTTGCAGGATGGAGTCCACATGACTCGCCCTGTGTTTGGCTCGAGACATTACAGGACACGGCTTGCAGTCGGTGCTAGTGGCGCGTCTGCTGCTGTCTCTTAGTCGGACTGCTTGTTTAACGGGTGTTTGGTACGGAGTTATCTGCGGGGTACTGGCTGATTAAGACACTGGGCAGTGAAAGCCGCAAGGAAGCTGCCTCGCCGATGCTGTCTTATCTTTGCACGATAGCCAGCTGTTCGTGATGTTATATTGTTGACAAAGTGTAGGCCGATCCCCCTTCTCTCCCTCTTGTTCTTCGTTGATGGTGGTGGTGGTGGTGATGATGATGATGATGATGATGATGATGATGATGATGATGATGATGATGATGATGATGATGATGATGATGATGATGATGTTGATGATGGTGGTGGTGGTGATGATGATGATGATGATGATGATTGTGCCTACGATACAATGCCTAAACAAACTACGTCGTACGAAACCTAAACTAGAAAGTACGAACCACTAAAGCTAGACTTAACGCACGGTCTGGGCAGAAGCATAGAACGAATTGTCCTTTAACCGTGGTTCTGTAAAGCAAATTAAATACAGTACATGACTTACGAATAGGTTTTGCAATCGTAGTGCAAGAAGGCAGCAATTGTAAAGCGTTAAGCAGCGTACGGGAATTTGGGCAGTGTCATACTGACAGAATAATATGGATGACCTTGCAACATCAAGCATATGTCAGTGATGGAGAGTGAAAGGAATAAATGTTCAACATGGTAACCGATTGTACCACACAGAGTTAATGCAATGTAAAATGAGCAGAACAATTAGGGAATAGGGATACCGTGTCCTCAAGTCCAGCTTGGGGATACATCAAGGTTCCTTTTGGATTTTACAGTGATGATGCTGAGGATGATGGTGGTCGTGGTCGTGGTGATGATGGTTGGTTGTGGTAGTACTAGAGGTGCTGGTAGTGATGATGATCGCGGTACTAGTCAAAATCAGCTATCGTCCAAGCCTTTTGCTCTCCTTTACTTTGATAACTTCACTCTTCCCGCTATTCGTCAAAGCATTTGCTTGATGATGCTCTCTTTGATTACTCGTTTGGAGTGAATGCTTTTGTCGCTATTGCGCACATGGAAGAGCCCCGATGACAGTAACACGACAAGTTTTCTCCTTTGATGCCTAGTCTAATATCAACTATTTTGTTTTCTATTGCTGTTTTAATGAATTTTGTTACGACGAAATATGCGACATCTTCGCCTTTAACTACCGCGTCGGTTAATGAGGCTGCTGAGTTTACACGTTTTTATGTCCCCTTTGGGAACAACTGCCCAAATCAACCCCTGCGAAAAGACTATTGTTAATCTTAGAATTAATGACCGAGCAAACTATGGCCGATTTCACTGAGCTTATGTAAGCCTCCTACCTAACAGTCATAGTTTTGTGTTAGCTTTCTTTCAGGCTACGTTTTTCTTTTCATCTTTCATATTTACTTTCGTTGTTACTTCCTGTTGCTGTGGCAACACGAGCCCATGCAACTTGATACGCCACATCTCGGTGTTTGCCTCGAGTGTGATCAGTTTTTGCTAATTGTTGTGACCCTGACCCCACCCCCTCGTTGACTGCATTGTTCGATCGGTACTTTCTGTATTGCTGTCTTTACGTTCTGCTCTTTGACTCATCTCTCTCTAACCCTAACCCTGCTTGCTGCTGTGCATGCTCACACTCTTAGTCCGAAAGATGCCGACGCCAATCTGTTGTATCAACCGAATCAGTGGGCCAATTACGCCATTCTGCTGCTTCAGGGCCGTACTCAAGTACAAATCGGAAGCGAAGGTCTCGTGTTTGAGGCCGGCCCATTTGTCATGTTTGGAGAAATTGTGCTCAAACGTAAGTCTTTTATGCATGCATCTATGTCACACTTTTTTCTTGATATGGAATATCGCGCATAATGTATTTGGACCTAAATCGAGATGTGATTTCAACATCAGCGCTTCGGGATTCAGCCCCCGCTTCTGCTTAAGTTTAAACACCATTAAAACATCCCAGCCCCCTTTTGGTTGCTCGACAGCGAAGCGTAGGTACTATACGCTGGTGTCCTCTCAGGGCCTCTTTTAATCTCTACATACGTATATGTACATATGTATGGATCCAACAACCGCACCGTTTTATTCACTAGAAGTTCGATGGATGCCCCGCTCTCTGGACGGGAGGAGTTCAGTGGATGTTATTGTCCAGAGAACTATGCCAAAATATGGCTTCAGATGCCCAACTGGTAACATTTCTTTGACATGTCCAAGGAGGGCTGTGCTGATGATATCACCCATCCATCTCCCCCAGCCACTAACATCTCATCGAAGGGATCAGCGTTTTGGCTGTTTAATCTATTTCACTTTTGGCACATCTGGCAAACAGTTATTATGCATGCATGCGCAGAATTCGTTCCAGCCATTCACACACGTGGAGAGTGAAGAAGTTGTGTTGTTCTCTGAGCTGGGTATTTTGGTTGCAAACGTTTCCTTGTCAAGCTATACAATAACCTCCCCAGAATCAGGGGGCTATTGAATTTTGCTCGTCCGAAAACGCTGCACTCCGCGACCGGTTTCCGACTTCTTTGATCTCATCAGCGATAGTAAGCATCGAAGCCAAAATCTCTGTCTGTTTCATTAGTTACCGTCCTAGTGATCCATTTGACCAAGGTTCTTTGCACTGTGAGTCGCGGTACACATTGGGATCAGTCGTTTGGGTTAGGGTGGTTGTGCGTTCATAATCGTAGCACTCCCCGCCTCACCACAACGTATGCTGTTTCAGCTCTCCTTCATACTTGCTATCACTTGCTTCCCCATTATCCGATCAACAGCACCACCGAACGCAGCGGATAACTCTCGTGTGTCGGCATCTAGTGGTTTACGGACGTCGAATATCCACTGTACAAAATGTGCACATGGTGACCTTTTCATTCACATCAAGTGACTTTTTACGCATATTACCCCTGTGGTGTCATTCGGTAATGACTACTCTGGCTTTCACATCTCGGGTGCAGCTCACAGAGTACTCGGAATGTACTTGTAAACAGCGTACTCGCACACATACATGGTTGGCGGCATCCGATTTCGGATTTGTCTGTCACTATGGCCAGCCACAGGACGGCTGCGCCTACAGAGGGACCTTGGGTGACTTGCGCTGCACCACCCACAGCTCCAACCACACACCCCATATCTAGTGTAAACCCGAAGGAATAAGACCGGGAGGCATTTGGATGGGAGCCACGTTTCATCAACGGAGCCGGCCCACACTCCTTCACAGGCACTCTGTATTTAGTGAATCAACCGCACATAAGACGGTGGCTGGACCGTAGTCCGCTCCACACTGAGTGCATGGAACCGCTCTTTGAGCCTAGCACGGCCACAAGAACCGTGCACCCCGTTCCCTCCAGCAACGACCAACTGTCTCCTGGAGCCAGTATGAACGAGGTAGTGGGTAATAGACAGGTAGGCACCTTGTCAACATGCACATCAAGCGCAGTCACACCGCGGATATCAAGCAACAGCCAATCACTTGAAACGACAAGATGAATAAATAATTGTATAATGCATAGAGATACGGTGACATAACTTTTCGCTAAATTAGCATATGAAGTAAGTTGGTTATCACCGAATCCGCGATAGGTAAAAAATGTTCACAAGTTACTTAAAAGTGCTACTAACGCAACAAAGTTACCGAAGGTAAGCGCAATTAGTGTAAGCAACGTAACCAGTTAATAGAAGATTAATCAGATAGGCAGAACAAACCAACCAACCAAGTGGAATGAAATTTATCCAGCTTAAAAAGACCTGGTTTAAGTGTAAGTTGCTTTAGCCCAACTGCGATGAAGAACAACATCAGCCTCAGCATGGGGCGCATATATATATATATATATATATATATATATATATATATATATATATATATATATATATATATATATATATTGGTGGTCACTGTTGCTTCACCTGAAACGCAGCAGGTTGATGTCTTACCAGATAGGGTGCTCCGTCTTTTTTCCTCCCTATATATTCATTAACTTCATCAATTTGCATTCCAGGTGTGAACGCTATATTCCCAGAAATATCGGATAAAACAGATTTGGCTCGTTGCTCCGCTCAGTTGGCTACGGAAGCCCGGTTTGTTCCAGATTACACTCTGCGTGCTGTCACTAACGTGCAGTTTTTGCGCATCACCGCTGAACACTACCTTCTTGCCCGAAGACTTTCGGCTATTCACCAACGAGCTGGTAAGTCCATTAGGCTCGACGTTGATCCCCTTAGAGCTCCCTTGGAAGTGGCGCATTGCACTCTGAGGGTTGGGCATGTAATTTGTATGCTATGTTTGGAGTTTATTTCCGCAGAACTTGCCCGATACGCCACCATCCTTTGCTGGTTGCGTCAACCGTTGAACATTTTCTATCCAGGTTTTTGTCACCGAATGTTCTACTGCGAGTGTTACTACACTTTTCACAGTCTCACTCGTTTGTGCGGACAGTGGGATGTTGATTTACTGGTCATTTTAACATAGCCGGATTCGTACAATCTCCCCGCTGCCTTACGGTCAAGCTTTGGCCGAGGATCCTAATCGTTATTCTGGGCGCATTGGCAGTATCCCAACCCACTTACAACCATGACTAATACATCAAACTTCAGCCACATCCTACATTAGCCGCAGCGTGACTATAATGGGTCACCTTGTATGCTGCATATATCGGGATGGATGAGCGAAGAATGCTAGTGACGACACATCCCTTCTTGTCCGTTATACTTCCGTTCTCCATCACTTCCTTCTATAGTCCCTAGCTTATTTTATACAAGCTACAATATCACTGAAGTTCTGCCATCTGCAGCTACCTTTCCGCAGCATCAACTGAACGCCTATCGGCAACAGTCTCTCATGAGGTTACGCGGTCCCGTATCCCTGTCAACGTTCAACGTTCGCACTCCCACACAAATGGGTCAGCAGGCTCCATTCGCGCACGCGTATAACATCATGGGTATCGATGTCTGCTGCGAGTCCGAAACCATGGGGTTCTTAAATTAACTGCGCCCGGCTTCTCCTCTCACTATTGCTTGCACGCAACCGGAGACGCTGGTTCGGTAACTACAGCTCAAGCTTCGGTGGGCATCGTTCTCAGCTCCAAGGCTGACGCTTTGCTGATTATTGTATTCCAGTGAATTGCCGTTTCTGTGCAGCCCGTTCGAAGTAGCACTAGACTCTGTTTGTGGTTGCCGCTTACGCCCCCACCGACTTCATTTCCGATACCTCTAAGAACACCTACCACGAACTGAACATGCTTCTTCGCATTGTTACCATCTCAGACATCGTTATATTTGCAGGGTGTTATGGATGAACATGTAAGCCATCTTGACTTCTCAGAAGCTTAGGTAGGCGGTTCGTATGAGCTTAACTCCGAATACCACCTGGCGTCCTCCAGCAGCTGGCTAGCAATGGACCCACACACATCACATTGCCATAAGTTTCAGTTGATGTTGATTTCTCCTGCATCGTCACTAGTTCTGGTTCACGTGCGTCGATTCTAGTCATGTCTTGGTCCACTATCGTTCTTCCATAAACTTTACCGGGTGGCGTTTCAAATGCTTTTCTCAATCCGACAAATGTAAAGTTGGCCTAACCATCCGTCAGGTGAACCTACCAGGATTCCCTGGGTACTGAGTTCTCGCCTTAGGAGCATCGAACTTCGATGGAATGGAATCTCGGCCGCCATGCACAGCACAGGAGCCTCTACTTGTGTCACTATCAGTTGTCTTAGCACCGTGCATCGAAAATAGGTTGAACCTCTTGGAATCCCCAAGGAAACTCCCTACTGATATCAGTCAAAATATAGTCAGACTGTTAGGCGCCAACTAAAGCAGAGTTTGCAAACTGCTAAGGGAGCCACGTAGATCGATACGACTCAAGAAATGGAAGAGTCAGCAACAGTGCATATATTTTAACAGTCTCCGGATGGACATGTAACTGTCAGGACGATGAAAAACAATGGAAGTTTTGTTGTCGTCAGCCATCATATTGTTCTCATCCCTCAAACGACTGCTCGCCCGTTATCACTTGCCCAACACCACAGAAAACAAATTTCTCCGTGCAAATGAACAAAGTGTTCTACCCTACTCAAAAAGATTTAAAACGTCACCCTATCTGAGGGCCAAATCGTCATGTATGGGGCGCTTGTGTGTATGTACTTATACGATTGGTGAGTTGGACCAACAAACAAAGCAGCTTGTTTAGATTGGACTAAACCCTGATCCTTGGTTAAGATCAGCTTGAAGTCATCGAAAAATTTGAGTATCTAGGCAGCTATATCAACTCTAATGGGATGGATGATGAGACACAAACCGCATAACAAAAAATCGAAGCGCTTTCGCCAAGGTCCGCCACCTGTGGCGCCGGCACATCACTCTCGCCCTGAAGGGCAGAGTTTACAATGCAGCCATCCATTCAACCCTACTGTATAGTTGCGAAACGTTGCCCATCAAGTCGACAGGCATAAAGAGGCTAGTCACGTTCGATCGTTGCTGTCTTCTCAACTTAGCTCAGGTTTGGTGGGAGCACCTCATGGACAATAAACGTGTTCGGCGTCGTGTATTTGGTGCAGGAGGAGCGAATGAATCGCTCAGCACGGTTATTTCACAAACCAGTCTCCGATGGCTGGGCCACGCTGGTCCACCGACTCCGGCATCCTGCAGTAGGTGTGGATGGAAGAAGACAATGGGTGGCCAAGCGATGACTTGGTCTAGAGGAATGAAATCCCTCACTTCAGGCTTAGCGTCGGTAAGTATGTTCCGACTCCGTGGCTGTGGTCCGAAGGGCGATGAACACGTTTGCTTACATACACTAGTTGACACAGCAAGTAGCCGACCTCACTTGCTCCTGGGTTGTTAGTTTCTTTGTCCCTCCCCAGCCACGGTCTCTCTCGATGCATAATATATGTGTTGCCTGTTTTTTGCATTCCATACTTTTCAGCATCTTGCCTTTTTCGTTTGTCTTATCTCTATGTATTGCGGCATAGTAGTTGATGTGTTTCTCACCATCAGCTAGTATATAATAATGATGATGGACCGAATCTAGACTAGCTATTTTAGCTTATCGCAATTTTGACCAGTTTTATCTGTGTATGATCGTCATGTGAGTTGTCAAAAAAATTTCTTCGCTGATGTGAATGCCCAAACGAACAACCTTGTCCAAATCCTACTGTCTGTCATTGCTTGTCTCTGAATACAATAGTATCCTATACTGTCTACATTTACATCATTACTGAGGCTTCTTCACAACCACCATCCCCCATTGACGACGAGTTTGCGTTCCGCTTTGCCTACGATCAATTTATTAGCTTTGTTGATCCGTGGTTTACCGTGGCCGCCTAATGTCAGCAAATTCCGCTCACTTTCTGTACCCGCCAGTTCATTTGCCTACAATGCGACTCTTCTTTTCGTCATTGTAATCGACCAATGCGGTTAGGCTTCCTGCTTTCCCGTGATCTGTTTCCGATGCGAGTCACCTCACTAGTCGCAAACTATTTGCATGTGTATCTGATAGCACGGCTACACTAAGTGCCAAGTGATCTCTGGCTCGTATTTAGTTTTGCGGTTTTTGTATCTAGGGTTTTTTTCCAGCATTTCCCAATCTTTCATTATAGAGGAGTATTGTAAATTTAATCATTTTTAATGTCTTTTATCCACTTCCCTCGTGATAACCTTTTTCATGTACACTGCTATAGGTATGTGTATGTCCTACTTAAGTACTCACTCTGTGTGTAACTAAATTGCTCTCTTTGTTTGTCCTGAAGTAACTATAGCCGCCTTTTTACACAATTCGGCAGGAAGTGACATTATAGTACAAAAAACATTCGTTCTATTTTCTTTCTAGGCACCATACATACGTTGTCCGATTAGAAATCAGCACATGAGGATGATTTACCACACTTGTGTCTTGCGGTTGCCTCATCTTGTTGAACGCTACTGTACATTTCACCAGTTTGCTGCTTTACCAAAGCGGTTGTCGTTTCATTTTTCTGCATCGAATGGCTTGTGGTGCCCCTCATGTCTGCCGAGGTTAACTGACACCATTCCTGGTGGCAGCTTCCGTTGGTAGCTATAGCTCTGGGGGCCAGCTCTGTTTTCTGTGCGTTCATAACCTTCATGGTTGTGGAGGATGAGACGCACTATATCACGGTTAGAAATCAGCCGTGCTGCCCCCCCCCCGTCAACCATAGTGCAGTGGCATAAGGTGCTGACTCTTCTAGTAACTTTATGGATTAGAATCAATGAGGATTCAGTGGATGCGCGCTACTGACGGGTCCCAATAGGATGAAAAGGCCGTCTAGTGCTTTCTTGGACGCATGGTGGCCGTCTCTAAAACCTTACCTTACCTAACCTGCTCTAACATTATATACTACCGCCACTTGTCTGTTGTTCACCTTCGCATTTCCGCTCTCGCAGCAGCCACTCTTATTCGCCATATTTCCCGTTCTCTCTCCTTGTTCCCTTAAGCTGGCACTCCGGTTGGTGGCCTACACCCACCACTCACTGTGTGCGATCATATGAACACGAACGAGCCAAAACTCAGCATTTCAGGATTTGGGCCCGTCACCATTGACAGCCACGATATGTTCCAAAGCGCTTGGGAACAACATATTGTGCGTTTGCGGGATGCATCTATAGCCGCCACTGTCGCTTCTGCAGTCGACCTTTGTATAGAAACGGTACCTAGCCACCGGAGTCCCAACTCGCCTGTTCGTTTATCCCCAACGCCCCCACCCGACTACAATGTTCTAACATCAAGAAGAGTTTCCCCCACCGATTCCTCCAATCATACCATGAGTGCAGACAGTAACGTTACCTTGTCTATCAAACGGATTCCCTCCCTTCTTCCCCATTCGGGCGATGTCCTGGCATCCAGGCCGGAAGAACTTCAAGCATTTGTCGCACATTCCAACGCAGACGGAAAGTCGGACACAAATCCGAGCGCAGACGCAAACCACGCGCATTGTTGAGCTAACCTATCGTCTCTTTCACTTCCAATCAGTACATCACTTGTCCCTCGCCACTCACCCACCTCCAACTCCGCCATTCAACGAATCTACACGAATGGATCTCATCCAGATTTTTGCCCTGTAGTCGGCACTCCATCGTTGCATTTCTACCTAGATTACTCCCCAACTATCTCCCCCTCCACCACACTCGGTAGCGTTAGTTTTCTACCGGTCATTCGTCTTTCTTTGTAGCCATTTATCGATCTGCGTCGTGTCTTGCCGAGTGTCTAAAACTTGCCCACTCATAGGCACCTAGACGTTTGCAACTTGAACAGTAACAGTTGGCTTCTTTGCGCGCTTTAATCAACTTGTCAGTTGCTCGATCAGGTTAGCTGCGTATTTCCTCTTCTTCCCCTCCATAATCCCTCCTCACCTTTCACCATTCCACGTGCAATCATAATCATGTCTGTCCGATGTGCACAAAGCACTCGTTGTTCCATCTTCCGCAGCAATGCACTCTTCGCCGCCGTCCTCATTTGTCACCGTCAGTTTCCGAGCATGGTCTCTGACTGGGACACTCAGCATCAGCACACGCACACACACACACATACCTCCATCCGTTCATCTTTATGTGCACATTTTCTTATAATTATTAGTGCCTCCATGTGAGCAATTTTTATACCACTTATTTTGATCTAATTTTATCTAGATTCCAGGCGAGGTTTTCGTTTACACAGACGATATGATTATTTCTCTATCACACCATACCAACAAACTTGTTTAGTCGCAGTATGTTTCTTGTTCGCCCGCGATTTCATTTGGAACGGCCAACATGTGACTTCGTTGAACAGTATCGACGCTGTGTAGGTAAGGCTACCACCGGTATGCTGTCAACTTGCCCATGTTTACTCCCAGACGAAATCGATAGAACACAGTCCTTTACAGGTTATTGCAGAACCATTCCCCCAGCACTCTTACTGTCTTTAACCGCATTGCCTCAAAGATGATATTAATATTAGGAATAACCATTGATAAGCCTGAGGTTAAGTCGTGCATGTGCGCAATGTGGTACTTATCCGGGATGGTAATTTTAAGTGCTCTGTAGTCATCAAAGAGGCGCCAGTCGCCAGATTTCTTCGGTACCATATGTAACGGTGATGGCTAAGGACTCCTTGGACGGGTGGATTATCCCGAGTCCAATGCTTTGCTCGAATTCCGCCTTAGCCTCTTTTACTTTGCCCGGGGCTAGTCTGCGAGCGCGCGCCGAAATGTGTGGAACCCTTGTGACGTTAGACGTCACGGGAGGTAAGTCTCCCTGAGTGTAAACGAGCTTAGGATGCTGGGTGAGTAGATCTATAAAAGGTCGTGAGGCTTGATGCAGGATCGAATGTGAGTGATAGCGGCCACGTTGGCGCCGGCCCCGATAACGTTGAGCTGTGTCCGAGCACAGATTAGCTTCTGTGCTCGACGATTAGGTCGAAATGTCAATGCCTATGATATCGAAAAAGACGACTGCTACAAGGAAATCCAACGAGAGGTTGGCCGGAGACCTAGTTTGAGCGTTAGCAGCTCCTCACCGAAAGTTGCCATTGGTGACACGTAGTCTTGTCAGCGAGAGTGAGACTACCACCTCTGGGTTATGTGGTATGACGCTAACTTCGGCTCCGATGTCCACTAGGAACTCGCTTACGCAAGTTAAATCCATGACGCGGATGAGGCGACTTTGGTTTTGACCGGTGGCGTCCGTCACCATTACGGGCCGGCTGTGACGTCTCCCTGCTTTTCGGCGAAGGCACGATGACTGACGAGTTTCTGCACCGAAACATTGCTGGTAACAACATTAGACCTGCCTCTTGCTGCTCTTGGGCGCCTTGTGGGTGCTTTCGATCGGCTGTGACGGCGACGGTTCATAATGAGCTACTGGACTTGGCGACTAAGTGTCGCAACTTGTGCATGCAGGTCTTGTATGGTTGGCTGTAAGCCGATGCTAGAAGTGCTCTGGGAAGCGACGGCGTTGAGCTTGCTGGCGTTGGCTTGCGGCTTGGATCGTTCAGTCACTCAATCTGCAAGGTTGACCAGTTCGGTGAACGACACGGAGCCCATAATTTCGAAAATGGCTTGTGTATTTTCCGGTAACAAACTCTCGTCCATGGGGATGACCCAAGTAGTTGCTGCATCTCTCTTAAGAGTGTTAAGAGCAGTTTGTCGCCCAGCTGCAGATCCCTAAAAAGCTGCTGCAGGCGGTCTTTTTCCAATGACACTACACGCTTAATCGTGGCCTTTTTGAGAACCTCATAACGATTTCCTATCTGAGAATTGATGACATCTCTAACCTGCGTTGATATCTACTTGGGGAGGTACGACATGAGGTTGCTGCACTTTGCGTAGTCTGCAGTGAGCAAACCACAAAAGGAGGGACAGAAAGTGTTCCAACACTAACAGCGGGAGACGCTACCTTACGGTCTACCAAAACCATGCTAAAACAAATGCTACCGTGGGCAAAAATAAACCAGAATATATGAAACAATGAATGGAACAAGCTCCCCAGGGAAAACGTCATACTATCTGGTGTTGAGGTTATTCCGAAAACGGGACCACTTATTTAGCGGAAGCCCAGCTAGCGATTCCAGAAGGTAAAACGAGTTACAGTGTAGCTTTTGTTTTGCACAGTACTACGTTCCCTGTTGATCTAGCTATAAAAAGCGAAGGAGAACAGAACGACGCCGCGTTGCAGTCGAAAAGGGCCCTAGGCATAGGTATTGCTCTACTCAACTACGACTCAACATACAGTTCAAAAATACGCACCAGTCTGCTGAGTGTACAGTGAAGTAATAATTTAGTTAAAATTTTGCACAAGCAAACCGGAGAGCCTCCAGACTGCAACACATGGTGTCCCTGTTTCTCCGACTCTGATAAGAAATTATGATTGGATCACCACATATTTGCCCAGGTTATAGGGAAAACTTGGTCGCATCGCACCCGAATTGCTATTACCTGCTTCCATAGTGCGAACAATACTAACCTGAACCGTCTGTCTGACTGTCTCAGTAAGGTCATGGTATTTGTAGGGAACAAAGGAATACACTGTATGGTACAAGTCATAGTGTCAACTGTTACCACATCTCGAAATGAACCCAATTAACAAAAAAACCGGATTTGTACTGAATCTCAGATTGAGTTCCATAAAAATACTGCAAATTTATGCATTTGTCTCGAACAGTCTGCATCGATGACCGATCGGATCGGGCTCAACTGCTCCGTTCCTCCAACACCATCCTCTTGTAAATAACTGAGGTACCTTTGAGTAGTATGGCACTTCTGAAAACGACTAACCTGGAATGTCTGAAGAAAACAGTAAGATGAGCACTTCAAGATGGTAACATTTTTTGTTATCTGATCACCTGCAAACTAACAACATACATCGATCAGGTGAAGGAAGAAAGCAATCGTTTTGAATTGATCATTAAAAAATGCACACAGACAAAACAATAGCTGGTAGCACTGGGGCAAACGTCATGAACCCCACGGAGGCTTAAGGGCTACTGTCAGTTGCTTCTGTACAGAGATCGGGACGGTAACGATTGAGGGACACAACCTCGGGAAACTTCAGCACCCTGGCATTTTCGTTGAGGCGGGGTCAACTTGATGACCCTAACCCAATTAGCGAACAAAACTAGATATGCACTGAATCCCAGATTGAGTTCCAAACAAATTTGTGAATTTGTCTCGGACAGCTTGCATCGAGGATCGATCGGATCAAGCTCAACTAGTCCGTTCCTCCAGCACCATCCTCGTGTAAATAAATGAGGTACCTTTTAGCGAATCCTTAGTGGGTTCTGGGACATTTGAACACATCACAGTCATCGCGTTTCGATTGCGTAGTAACTGCTTGTTCTGCGGTTCCATGTGAACGACCATTTGTCGTGTAGGAGTGATTATCTTGTCTGGTATGGAAGACAGGTCAAGGCTACAGCAAGACTGTTTATGTGCAACGCCGTTAGTCGCACTATATGTAGGAGTGAAAATGTTGTTGTTCAGCTAATAACTGGGGTGATAACGCAATTTGTGCAATAACTACATGTCTTGCAGCATTCCGCGACTTTTGGGATACCGTTCAACCGGCCTGTCGTCGCTACTATTCGTCACCATTGGTTTTCGTTCTTCACTGAACTGTGTAGCATTTCTACTGGGGCGTTTTTGTCTTTTAACAGGTCTGGAATTTGGACTACCTACTACACTTATTTACAACTCATGTTTAGACATTTTCCCTCCCAAGACAGCAATCCGTTCCTTTCGCTCTGTTGACGTGTCAGCTAAGGTTTCACACCTCACCGTAAGCGTTTGAACAATCCTAACAATGGGACTATCTGAACACGAGTTACGGAAGCAAACTGTTTATCGGTACGCTGCTCTTTCCGTTACTTTTTATACACGTTTGCTGCGTCGTAAGTTTGGCACAGAACGGGCACTTGCTTTCTGAGATGAACTCTGTTGTCAGCATGTTTGAGCTACGATTGACCTTGGGTTTGTTATTCACTTGGTTTCCGGCCGACAAACTTCTCCGACCCATGGCTCAACAGCTTTCATGCACTTTTAGACCACGATGGTCACATCGCTTTTGGGCTGCCTCATTTGTCTGCGCCGGTCAGTGGGGACTGTCGTGTCGGCGGTTTGGTTCATTCTTGATGCACAAATGGACAAACCTCAGGCTATGTGCGGTAAAACGCTTGTAGAAATGCAGTTGTAACTGTACGACGACAAAATAGCATGTAACTACGGTGAACAATGGGGTACAGTACTGTTAAATCTTATCTAGTAGCCCTAAGGAAACTCTGTCGTACGGTATCACAAATACACTAATGAAACTAAAAAGGCAAGTTTCACATGTTAGTCTTAGCGAACAACCTGCCGTCAACGTCGTTTGTAGTGTACGAGCGCGTCGTTTGACCTACCACGCAAATTTTGATTCCGTTGGATACACCTCGGTGATCCGAATCGACTGAGCGTGCTCCCGAGGATGTGTCGCAAAATTGTAAAGGGATAAGCCCAACTTAACGCAGGGCACAAACTTGTAGAACTGGCAAGCACGTATGAACTTGCCGTATGATGTGCGTCACAGGGAAATTGATTTCATTTTTATCCTTCCTCTTCACTTTAGCAGGTATCTGCCCCGTTTTCTGGACCCCGTGTTTCGTCTCCCGTCACGTGACTATGGGATTACAGAAATCCGTGCATCTGACCAAGAGCTTATTAAAAGCATTATGCTCTTCAGCCATGTCAGTTCACCCACCCCTTTCAAAGCGGGAAATAAATGAACGACGATCTCATGATCAAGAAGCCAAGGATAGAGAGTCCTCACGCGCTGAGTAATCGCACAACAATAACTTACGGCTTTGTGTGCTGTGTATGGTATCCACAGAACACTGATTCGCTTCGGACAATCACATATTACGAGATAATAACAGAATTCGTAGGAGGTCATACGGGAATTTGCTGAGTACTATTCTATTGCTAGAGCCTGGATTGAGTTTACTAACAAGTTCCGTGATCTGATAGTAACTGTAACGACCAGCGACCATTTCGAGAAAGCTGCTATACTTGCCTACTTATAGTTCCCCCGTTGTTGACAACATTCCCAATGAATGCAGTGCAGGTGGCAGTCACAAGGATATGGAGGGCGTTCGGAATGTTTGACACCTCCATGTGCGCATATGGGACGCCGCATGTGGAGTACGCGATTCAGGCCCGGCAACCCTAGCTAAAACGCGATCTGGTTGCACTGGATACCGCACAGCGAAGCGTGACCGAAAAAGTCAATGAATTGTTCTACCTGCCTTATCATCTACGACTGAAAGCCTTGGGAGTGTACAGCGGGTTATCGCCGTCTACTGGGCGACCATAATCTGGTGTACCAGATTTTAGAAACTCCCTGTCACGGTTACCGCCGCCTCCTGAAACTTGGCCGCAACAAAACTGAGGGGTCCGCAGATGAAATTGACCACCAAAACTGTCGGCTGTAATGCCGACCGAATTATTTTTCTTTTGGAATTTGTATACAGTGGAACACACTTTTGATTGTTGTCATTTCGGCATCCATACCACTAATTATTTAAAGCGACTCGAAGGTACATTACACCAATTGCATCAAGTGAATTAATTTCTGTTCATCGAGTGACGACAATCATTGTGCTCAACAACTCCCACGAAATTGGCGTAAACAGATACATAGATTGGCGACATCCGTGTCCTGATTCGCCTCACTACGGCCTCCATAGGACGGCCGCATGACGCCTAGGTCTACAGAAGGACTATGGATGGCTTGCGCTGACCACCCACAGTTCTATCCACACACCCCATATCCAGTGTAAACCCGAAGGAATGAGACCAGAAGGTGTTGTATCCGGAAAAAGCAACCGACTAGAGCAGCACCGGAACATATGTATGGAATAACTGTGTACCTACGCGCATTACAATTACGTCGACAGACCTTCAAATTGCAGTCAAGCAAATACAAGATCACATGACTGGGCCAACGATTGCTAAATAGAAGTGTGAGTAGGATAAGCGAATCGAGAGTAAAAAAGTATTTGAACACGACATTGTCCCCTCCTCTGTTCGCAAAAATATGGGCACTATATGTCCATGTACGATTTAATTTAATGTCAGCACCCCGAAGAAGTGCCATGTGGTGCTACTCATTAAAGCGTATGGGTAAACAGGGCGGCGTATCCGATCGAAACGTCGTAGATTTGTATTAGTTTGTACAGAGCGCTGTTGTATCTAGAAATAAATACATAAACGTTTTATTCCTCAGCAGTGCGAGGCACAGACCAATTGGGTGGTCTTATCAACATGTACAACGTGATCGCATATATAGTTAATTGTTCGTCTTTTGATCAATGGTTCCCATATGGGTTTTTGAAATGATTAGCAGTTTGGAAAAAGTAGAGAGATAAAGAAACTGGGAACAATAATAAATGTAGCTTTTGCGGAAAATTCAAGTAAAGTAATACGGTCATCCATGGAACTGTACCCAGGGGACTTGCTTACATGCAGGGTATTTCCACGATGGGTTTCACCCGCACTTCCATGCTCCAATTGGCTCTGTGCCTGTGTGGCAAGATAGTAAATAGCCCATCAGAACTAGGTGTCAGATGTCTTTTCTTCATAGGGCTGTTTTATGCATACATTATAGGCGATGAAGCCTCAGCCCGTTCTGTCATGCGGATCAATCAATTATGGTACTTTTTTGTTTTAAGCCAGCGAGTCAGTAGTAATATGATTTGCATGGGTATACTTTTTTAATCTGGAAGCTGTAATCCGTCGCCACAAGAGATCAGCCCAGTCATGACCAACGGTGAAACAAAGAAGAAGATAAAGTATGAGGAATTATAAAACATAATGATGAATACAAACGCTTGCCGATAGGCCAGTCACAATTTGATGGAAAATCTTGGCGAGTGACGACGATGGTACAGAGACATCAGCTTGAAAGGTGTAGTGCATCTACGAACCAGTGCGTCAAAGGAGAAAACAGAATTGGTTAGACGGATTAATAGGAGTAAGATCGTTCTCAAATATATACTCAAGAATGCAATTATATGTAGGTAATCTTATATTATTGAAACTAATAGAGGACATGGTGATTTTCATACGTATCCAGGACCTTTCTCATGCAAATCATCTAGCGTCACCGTTTGGCTTAGTGTTGACCAGATGTTTGCAGCAGTCAGGTGAATATTAATCATGCGTCTGAATTGTGCATAAGTAGTGCAGTTTCTAACACTCGATGGAAGTTTGTTCCATATTAACGCATATTTTACAGAGAAAAATTTTGAGCGGAGCTTTGTGCGAGACTTTGGTATCTTCACTGTGCGCTCGCTGTTTCTTAGTTCATAGCGCATACGAGTCTGAAACTCGAGTTGTGGCTGAGCAGTGAAGGTTAATCCGAATAGTAAGCGGTATAGAAGGCTCAGATTAAGTTTGAGTCTACGTAGCCATAGCGGCTCCAGATGTAGCGCCTCGCAACGCTCACGGTATGTCATAGTATTAGGCATGTTCAGAAACCTTTTTGTGAATGATCGTTGAATGTTTTCTAGTGCTATAATATCCACTTTTCTCAGATTACTATGCACTATCGTACAGTACTCAAGTTTCGGCCTAACACATATTTTAAAGGCTTGAAGCCTGGAATCCCACAAAATAAGAGTTCGACTTATATAGGCGATCACTTTTCTGGCAGAAGCCTGCAAGAATATAACATGCTCTAAAAAGTTAAATGAGGTAGAATATCTTAGACCAAGGTCACGGACTGCGCCACACACAGGAATATGGGTATCGTTTAATGTAAGGATGTTTAGAGAAGGGCCACAGCCGTAGTACAATAGATTTGTCCGTGGCAAAGTGCAGCTTCCAGGAGTTACTCCAGAGCTCCAATGCGGACAAGTCAGACTGAATATAGGCTAAGTTAGGACTACATTGCCCAGGGGTGGAACAATACACAATTTTAACATCATCTGCGAAAAGGAACGGCTTTCCATACGAGATTTCGTCGAGGAGATCGTTGAAATAGATTAAGAATAAAAGCGGGCCTAGCACGCTAAATTGAATCACTCCACTAGAGATTGTAGTGGCTTCAGATGTATAGTTACCGATTTTGACTACTTGCTTTCTAACCTCGAGGTAGGAAGACAACCAATCTAGAAGCGAATTAGTGATACCATAGGACATAAGCTTCAGCAACAATAAAATGTGTGGGACACGGTCAAAAGCCTTTTGGATATCAATAAATATTACGAGGATAGCACTTCCGGCGTCTCTTGCTCTAGTCACATAATCAAGGTAATCTAACTGGCAGGTAGTGCACGACCTACCTTTCAAAAGCCGTGTTGATGTTTACTGAGAAGGCTCATAGAACTCAAATATTTTATTATGTGTTCTTTAACTATCCTCTCCATGATTCTGGAGACAATAGATGTGTGGTGGATTGGGCGGTAATTTTTCTGTGTTCGTCTGTTCAGTAGCACGTTGGGAAATCCCTGTATGCAGCCGTCTTACATTCACCTTTGTCCCATCAGCTAACTTATAAGTTCCTGGCGTGCACACAGATTCCACACCGATCGGGGTCCGAACACGTTATCTCCTTTCCAGGAATAGGGTAGCCTCACACGAACAAATGCCCCTGGAGGATACGTTCTCCCAACGCGACTATACTTAGCCTGGTAAACAGCCCGTCTTTCGTATTCTCTGTATTCGGCGGTTTCTTCGGATCTAGAGGCTGCATTTAATCGAGTTCGAATTGTTCGCCCTAGCATTCACTCCGAGGGGTCGTTGTCTTCGCAGTATGTGGATTGGTTCTGTATACCTCCAATGTAGATATCAACGTATCATCACGGGATTCTCCCGAAAGCCCTAGGACTTGTAGCGATTTTTTTCAAAGTACAAATAATTCGTTCGACGAGTCCATTCGATGCAGGATTATAAGGTACAGTCCTCCTGTGTCTGATACCATTGTGCTTCAGGAATTCGGCATACTCGTTACTTCGAAACTGTGGGCCGTTGAACAATGAACAATGATTTATCACGGGATAAAAGCAAGTGCTTGACACGTCCCGTAGGATGGTAGCGGTGAATATGATACAATTAAAATATGTCTGGGTCATCTATCGAACGTCTGCCGAGATGAATACTTTGATAATTAACATCAGTGTAAAATGAAAAAGAAATATCGCGCGTAAACACTCAGAAAGACACTGGGGCGCAGTGATAGTTGAGGTAAGGAGTGAGAAAAGTAAAATATGGTCGCTCACTTAGGTCCATTTGATACATTAGTCCTGTTGAAAACATGCTTGGCGTAATCCACAACAGAGGAGCTTAGGTAACAAAATGTTGGGAGCTGAGAGCAACATCTAATCGTTTTCTGAAAACATCCAGGGTATGAGAGGATACTACTGAGTCTGGGAGTGACTATTTCTTCTGGCAAATTGTACGTTGCAAATAAACAACGGAGCCACTTTATGATGTTGGCTGTAGTTACGTCCCCGCATAAAATAACCTCTGGCCATTTGCTGTAGAACCAGGTGGCCACTAGCACGTTTCGCTTCTGCGGGGGTGCATTGGCAAACGGT
The DNA here is from genome assembly GCA_944474145.2 of Dicrocoelium dendriticum. Lineage (NCBI taxonomy): Eukaryota > Metazoa > Platyhelminthes > Trematoda > Plagiorchiida > Dicrocoeliidae > Dicrocoelium > Dicrocoelium dendriticum. The sequence continues at coordinate 233,849,873 of OX104064.1, read as the reverse complement.
CCCATAATACCGATGGCAATTTTTGCCCATGGCTTCATCGGGTTTACGATAGGTTGTACTGGAGCATTCAGGGGCCTCGCACTCTTATCGGATTGTGTTGGCAGGTGTAACGTTCCCGGATAACCGCTTCGACGCTGGAATTCAACTTCCGCCACTAATAGTATTGTCGTATCCGAGCTTTTGGTTGCACAATCCCTAAATGACCTTCATGCGCACATGCAACCACCAAAGGAATAAGGTTTGCAGGACCACAAACTGCTCGCCTCTAATAGTGCAATTGTTCACAGTAGAAAGCTTGTGCCGCAAAGTATAGTATGCAAGTAACTCAGGTTGGATCTTGGTACGACTGGTCCATAAAGTGGATATGTACTCCCGAAGATTCGTTAGGACAAGGTCTTTGTCAGTGTGCTCACGTATCAGGTCAGATGTTATCGTAGGTGTTCCGTCTGAGAGCCGCAATATCATTTTACCGCATCTAAGTCCTCCATTTTCCCTTCGTTGGACTGTGGGAGTCTCGACAAGGCATCTGCAAGTTTTTCAAAACACCCTGGCACTTATTACTCATGAGTAGAAAGATTTTGGTTATTATTTTTGTTCGTCGCAATCAGCCGACAATTCAGAGAAGTCAACTACCTATCCGGAAAAGCACCAGACGGCCGTTTTGACCTATTGGGGTTCGTCAGTGGCGCGCATCCTCCCGGGAAGTCCTGACGCCGGAAGGCCAACCGCTGTCATCTGCATGGCAGTGGAGGATGGGTCGGGCTAAATCGCAGTTAGCCAACAGTTCGTGATGGTCGGCTGCCGTCCTCCATGGCGCAGTGGCGTAAGCTGCGGGCTAGTTGGCACAAGCCACTAGCAGTCATGGGTTCGATCCTCTGTAGAGGACCGAAGGATGCGCACCACTGACGAGCCCCAATAGGGCAAAACGGCCGTCTGGTGCTTTTCCGGATAGGTAGTTGACTTACTGAATTGTCGGCTGATTGCGACGAACAAAAATAACCCTGGCACGTATTTTATTTCATAATCATAGTTCAATAAAAGTGAGTGCCAGCGACTCAAGCGGACCGGCGTTTGGCCTTTGTTACCGCGACTTAGTAGCGTTGTAAGAGCAGAATAATCGGTGCGCAAATTGGATCGACGTCCGAATAAGTAAAAGTGTCATTTCTCACAGGCCCAAACGCATGCGAAGGCCTCCTTCTCGCAGGTGGACTAATTTCTTTCAGTATCAGACAAGGTACGCGATGCGTACGCAATCACTTTATCCTCGCCATCGTGCAGCTGGGACAGAACTGCACCCAAGCCAACATCTGAAGCGTCCATTGAACCAAACGTTGGACAATGCTCAGTATAGATCGCTACCGGGGAAGTTCATTCAATCATCGCTCGTGTGGTCATGTAAGCATTGTTTTGTTCAGTGGCCCAACGAAACTCCTGGTTTGGGCGCGTCAACCTCCGCGACAGTTCGGTGATAGTCGCAATATTCGGTAAATGTCGAAGATAATAAGAACACAAACCCAAGAAATGATTCATCTGTGTAACATTGCATGGTTTTGGACAATCGAGAATGATTCTGGTGTTCTGCACATTAGGCTTAACATGTCCAATAAACTCGACCTCAGTTACAGCGAATTTGCATTTATCGGTATTCAGGCGGAGATTTAGTTCATTCAATCTATGCAGCACGTCATGAAGGGTTTCCCGATGTTCTGTGGTGTTACTACCAAAGACACAAATATCATCCATATACACAACACATCCTTTGACAGCTGATAGCGATAGAGTAATAAATTTCTGTCAAGCTGCAGGGGCACTTGTAAGACCCATTGGTAGCACTTTGCATTGATACAAGCCATCTTGCGTGAGGAAAGCAATCAAATGTCGGCGATCTAGAGTCAGTGGCGTGTGATAGTATTGTAGGACTAGTTAATACTAGTCCGAGACGGTGCGCGGATATCAGAAGGCAATTGGAGTCGGACACAGCGAACTGTATTCTATGGGCCTACAACAAGAAACGGACGGATGAAGCGGGGCAAGAGCGTACACGCGAGCGCGGGAACTTACAAGGCAGTTGTGTGTCGAGCCGGTTGTAAGATTAAAACAAGAAGGAGTAATGTACAATCGGTCAAAAAGTAAATTGTACATGAAAGATAAGAGTTATCTTTCTGGGCGCTACAGTATGCACTGCGAATATGCAGCTTTGAGAAAAGTTTGACGTTTGAAAGCCTAACCATCAAATCGTCGAGAGAAGGCAGAGGGAGTTTTTCCCACAAGTATATGTCGATTAAGCGCTCGAAGATCGGTGCATACACGAATAGAGCCATCTTTCTTTTGAACAGCAACTAGTGGATGAACCCATTCAGAACACTGTATGGGTTCTATCAAGTCTTCCGTGACCATATTTTTCAAAGCATGGGACAAAGCCTCTCGTTTGGCCAGAGGTACAGGCCTAAGTTGTGAGACGCTGAACGGTTTGTAATCCGCGCTCAACCGAATGCGATATATTGCTTTTGGGACTCTAGCAACATCCGGAAGGTGGAGCTTTTTGTAACTGAATCGTAACTAATGAAGACTGTGGTTGGCAATGGTCAATAGGCTGACGCATGGTTGTAAGTTCAATAAGACCATGGCGTTCCGTCCCAATAGAGGCTTACCATCAGTTTTAGAAACGTAAACTTCAACTATACACTTCCTGCCGTTTTAAGGCAAATTGAAACCGTAACAAAACCGAGTATGAGGACATCAGCAATTGACTAGACGCTGAAAGTGTGAACGAAAGGATGTACAGTTAACTGACCAAAATGATGCTTGTAGAAACAATATGGCGCAATTGTGATTGGTGACGCGGAATCTAGTTCCATGTCTAGGCACATGGTTTTGTTTCTAATTTCGAAAACACACAACGAATATCTGGCGAAGGCAGTTTGGGTTCTTGAGTTGGAGACGAAAGTGGATGTTCGCATTCATTAACGCCATATATGGATTGTTCAGTGGTGACCGGAGAAGCTCTAGAGTCATTTGCAGAATCAACTAAAGAAATGGCGCGGGAACGACAAACCCGAGCAAAATGACCGGTCTTACCGCAATTCCGGCAGATTGCACTCTTTGCAGGACATGACTTATCATTTGCACGATGTTCAGCATTTCCACAACGGTAACACTTATTTCTAACTGAGGATCGCGTCAGAGAGCGTGTAGAATCCAAACGGTCAATTTCAGTAGCTCCTGTGTTAGAGAGGAAAATTTTGTTTTGTTCCGTGACTGCGACCTTCGCGCGAGCCACGTCACAGGCCCTGTCCCATGTGAGCTTTTCTGCGTTCTCCATTAAGAGACTCTCTGATCCGAGAATCCGTGAGACCAGAAATCAATTGTTGTATTAGCATAGTTTCTTCCACTTTTTCTTGGGAATACTATCGTAGTCACACTTTCGAACAGAACAAACAAGGCGGGAAATGAATGCATCCACTGATTCACCAGATGCTTGTTTCAGCTGCGAAAAATTGTACCGAGAAGTATAAGTGTTCACTCGAACACCCAATGTTTATCGAGGGCCGATAAGGCCTCTGTCAACGTGGGTTTCTCCCGCAGGTTTAGAGCATCAAATATACGTCGACCCTCTGAGCCGAGGTGCAAGCGCAAAAGCTTTAAAGTATCCTCCGTTTTCAGCGTCACGGATGGATTGAGAACTGGTAGCACAGAAATATAATCTGAAAAACTAATTTTCCAGTCTTCCCAGCATTCTGCATTTGGGTAACCGCAGAGTCAGTCCAGAACGGTGCAGGAGCAGTAGCATGCAAAGACATCGGTAACACGCGACGCCAATTTGTTGTATCCCGAAAAAGCAGCAGACCAGAGCAGCACCGGAACGTATGTATGGAAAAATGTCTGCACATATGTCCGTTACAATTAAGTCGAGATGCGTTCAAACTGCAATCATTTAAATGCAAGATCACCTGACGGGGGCCAACGAGTGGTAAATAGAAGTGTGAGTAGGATAGGCGAATCGAGAGCAGAAACAAAACGAAGTATTTGAACACGACAGAAGGCATGTGGATGGCAGTCACGTTTCATCAACAGAGCCGGCCTACACTTTTTCAGCATGCAGAAGAGAAGCATACCTGCATACCTGGGAAATCATGCCTACCAGACTTACTCAAAGCGGGGACTACGCCGTGGTCCGATTTACGCTAGTTGCATGGAACCACCCTTTGTGCCTAGCACGCCTAGTGGCAAATGCGTCAGAAAGCAAGACCCTTCGTCCGAAGCGACTGAATTGTTTCCTGAGGAGCCGTATTAGCAAATTCATGGCCTTATGCCATTCAGCCTGACGCACTTACAAAGTCTGTCCAAGTAACCTGACCTGGGGTGCTTAAACAACTCAACGAAACCAATGCATCTAGTTGATCCGAAAATACAAACCAAAACACCAACAGAACTAAGCGGCGAAATTCAGTACAAATTCCAAGTTGCTGCCTAAACACGTCAACAAGCTCCGCAGAGTGCAACGCGGGATCCCGGTTTTAGGTGCAACAGTTGGTTATGCGCAAACCGCACAGGATGTAGCCAACGTGCTTTGCCAACACTTCATCCATACTTTCCGGAGTGAATCATCATTTCATCCGCTTTTTACACAGCTTCCATCGCCATCTGGGTTGAACCACATTTCGTTCACGGCAACCAATTGGATGAAAACGCTAATGTCATTGCGCGTGTAGAACTCACCTGGCGTGGGTGACATAAAACCGAACGCTTTGAAGACAACGGCCATGAACCTTGCCGAACCATTAGCTCAGTTCTTTCAACGTTGTTCCGACGAAATACAGGTTCCCACAATGTGGAAACATGGACTAGCCACTGCTATTTATAAAAGTGACAATCGTTCCGAGCCCTCGAACTACCGTCCAATCACTCCCCTGCAAGGTCTATCCAAAGTAATGGAACGTATAATTGCAGAGGCGCTCGTGGGATATGTTGAGAGCAACAACATCCTAGTGTCACAGCAACACGGATTCCGCCGAACTCGCAGCTAATCCCAAGAAGTTTTTGCTTACGTTAAAAGACGCAGCGGGGCAAAATTGTCTATACCAGCTTTATTGCGAACAGACGGGACCAGTACGCAAACTGACTACGACAATGCTTGTATCCTAAGTGATCAGTATCCTGAGGTCTTTGCTCGGGAGACCTCTTTACCACAGGTTGAATTGGTTTCAAGAGTTCCGGAGGATTGTTGCTTAGCTGAGTTTAGCATAACGGAGACTCAGGTCTTCGAGCTACTGCAAGGCATTAATCCCTCTGAAGCTTCCGGTCCTGATTCAGTTCATCCGAAGCTGTTGCATGAATTGGCCACTGAGCTGAGTGGTCCGCTCACATGCGTCTTTTCAATATCACTGGATAGCTGCAGCCTACCTTCGGAATGGAAGGAGGCAATCATCTGTCCGATTTTTAAGGGCGGTGACAGCGCTCTACCCGCGAACTACCGGCCTGTCAGTTTGACAAGCGTAGTAGTCAAGTTGTTTGAAAAGCTGCTAAGGGATTCAGTGGAGAACCACCTGATTAGATTCAACCTTCTCAGTGTTGCGCAACATGGATTCCGCAAGGGATTTTCATGTCAGACTAATCTACTTGTAGCTCGTGAAAGCTTGGCCGAAGCGGTCGACAGTGGCCACGCTGTAGACGTGCTATTCGTAGATTTTTCGAAAGCTTTTGACACTGTTCCACATCTTCGGCTCTCACTAAAATTGAGATCTTACGGGATATCTGGTCGCGACCTTCAATGGGTGTATGCGTTCCTTTAGGGGAGGGCGCAGTGCGTACGGGTGGGGCGTAGCCTTTCGCTCAGGCAAGCTGTCCTTAGTGGCGTTCCGCAGGGCTCGGTATTGGGGCCATTGTTTTTCGCGATCTATGTAAATGACTTGCCGGGAGAGCTAGGGGTGTCATCACTAATGTTTGCTGACGACCTTAAGCTCTGGAATATCATGGATATCCCGGGGGGTCCTGAGGCAATTCAGCGTGCCTTGGATAGGCTCTGGGAATGGTCTACCTTATGGTTGATGCCCATAAATAGGGCCAAATGCTCTGTTCTCCGAATCGGAGCTGCAAATCCTCCCACCCGATATGTTGTCGGCGGTGGTGAACTCCCTGTTGTCACTCAGCAGGTTGATTTAGGAGTCGTACACGCATCAGCACTTCATTCTGGAGACAACTGGAAGAAGGCTGCTTGTCGAGGGTTTCGGATGATGTGGTTTATCCGCCGCTCTTTCGGAATCTTAACGGCCAAGTTGTTTGTGAAGCTATTTTCGGCATTCGTCCGACCCCACCTGGAATATTGTATTCAGGCTTGTCCACCATGTCTTAACCGAGACAAAATGGACTTGGAGAGGGTGTTACGAGTGGGCACTCGGTCTACGGGGAAAGACGTATCCTGAACGCTTGCTCAGTTTGGGGATGTACTCAATGCACTACCGAAGGATAAGAGGGGACCTGATTCTCACTTATCGTATTTTGACGGGTAAGATTGGCCCGGACTTGTCAGGGCTATTTAGTCCCGCTACGTTACCTAATCTCCGCGGTCACCCGCTGAAACTGAATAAGCCACGGTCTGATAGGATTAGGACGGAAACTCGTCTATCGCGCCGAGTTATAGATCGCTGGAATTCGCTTCCAGACCACGTGGTTAGGGAACCTACGGTTAAGGGATTTGCGTGCCAGCTCGATGCTCTTTGGTGGCAACAGCAAACCTTTCCTTTTTCCTAGCCGACTCCTTCACTTTTCAGTTCTTTTTTTAATGACAAATATCTTGGTATTCCACTTGCTTAGCTCTTTCCACTTTCTCTTTTGCCTTCTGAGTTTACTTTTTTTCTTACTTCACGTAACCGACCCAGCAGGGACTGCTAGGGCAGGATACGTGGGCATTAATTGTTTGGACAGGATGTGATGCGGTCTTTGTTTTAGGTCCATCAGTATTTCAAAGTTCGCCAACTCCTGGTTCAACGACCCGCCGAAGAAGGAACACTCACGGAATAATCCTATCGTTCCAGTCCCGCTTGAACTTGAACTTGATCCTGCACTACAAACTTGCTGCTAGCCCAACCAACCTGGACAGAGTCAGCCGAACGCGAGAGTGGGAGTCGACGTTGTCTACCTGGACTTCTCGAAAGCGTTCGATCGTTTGGACCACCGCATTCTCCTTCATAAATTTCGAAGCTATGGAAGCGGTGACCCTGTACTCGGTTGGATCGGCAATTTCCTCTCAACTTCAGCTGAATGTGAGAGTCCGCAGCTCCATTTCCGACCCAAATGACGTCTCGTGTGGGATGCCCCAAGGATCGGCACTGGGGCCACGTTTCTTCCTCACGTTCATTAACGATCATGCCAGTGTACTACAGTCGAATTTCTTACTATTTGCAAATTATATCAAAATGTGACATGATATCAGGACAGCGGATGATCACATGACATTGCTGAGCGATCTCGACAGGGCTTATGCGTGGTCATCCGATAACCGGCTCCAGTTCAACGTGAACAAGCGCAAAGTCGTAAGCATACGCCATCAGCTAATCAATGAATGTCGACTTAGGGATCAGCAGTTACAACATAAATCCCAAGAAAACGACCTCGGGGTGATCGTGCAGTACGAACTTGGTTGCTCGAGACAGGCTGAAAAGGTATCGTAAAGAGCCAGTCGACATCTCGGACTCTTACGGAGGGCTTTCGGGAATTTTGAGCCATCAATCATACCCCAATTACTGAACCACTACCTGAAGTCCCACGTTGAATATGCGATCCAGGCCTGGCCTCACTGGCGCAAGCGCAACGTCGATGCACTTGAAGCTCCACAACGTAGAGCGACCAAACTAGTTAGAGGAGTGTTTCATCACTCCTATCGACACAGACTGCAGTCCCTGAGACTGTACAGTAGTGAATATCGAGGTCAGCGAAGAGAACTTATCATGATTTACTTAATACTGATGAATCCAACTCGCCCATGTCGCAATCTGTTTCAGCTGAGCCAAAATACCAAGCTGAAAGATCATCAGCTCAAACTGGCTACAGGCTACATTCGACTTGATTGTCGACGCAACGTTTTCTAGCTCCGTGTGTCCCGTGCCTGGAATGCCCTTCCGACTCACGTTATTCTTGCCCCTACATTAACCCTATTTATAAATTGTCTTGCTGAAATGTATTCCATGCATTACTTGATATAGCCCGTTACCCTTGAAAGACGAAATAACGCAAACCTAATCATGTGCTTAACGGTCCTCTGGGCAACGTGGCGGTGGGGATACGTGCAGAAGTGAGTAGCCTGGATGTACCTAAACTGGATTAACATACCACATCTGTCAAATGAATCAACACACGAGTGAGCGTTTTCGTTTCTTTTTTTCTTTCTCACGCATTTACTGAAGTTTAACGGCATTTTTCCTATTTTGTATGTGCACGTGCAATTCCCCCTTCAAACTATCGTTATGCAGTAGTGCATTCAAATCGGTAGTCACTTAAAAGAATGATTTACTTATTCGATGATCCTTTAAATTTTGATGTTTACTCCAACCATCCTACGGTACTTGTCAAGCACATACTATTTTACCCGTGATAACTCATTGCCCATCGTTTCGTAGCTCGCATTCTGATCAGCCTGGAGTTGTTCTTAAGCGTTTGATTTGCTTGATCTCGGGTGCGTTATTCGGCTTGCGGTTACTCCTAGATGCACGGACCAAGGTGTTTTTTTGTCTGATTTATTGGCCTATCGACACATCCCTTTTCCGTACTTTTCGGCTCAGGCCTGTTCCCCTTTATTGCTCCAGGTCCGCTTTCCGCTCTTTTTGTCGGTTTGGCGTTGCGCCGATCGATCTCGTCCATGGTGTCTACAATCGTTACGGCCCTCACTCGTTCTGGCGGGTTTTCAGTCTTCTGCGTGATCGATGCCTTCCGCACTACTTCATTATGGTAATGCTGAGCAAGATAATTTCGGACCCTGACACCATTATTTTCTGGGTCGCGGTATCGACCAAACAGGCTACTCTGGACTAACTGTTGGTCCCTAACCATTAAAAGTCCCCTGCCTAGTCGGGCAATAGTGAAAAAATATGGCTTATTGTACTGTGATATTCCAACTGTTGATCGATCCGCTTAGTGTTTGCGCAAAGAAATTTACGTTAACACATGATAAAGTTTGAAACAATTAGTTCCCTTGAGCGTTTTAAACAACGCTGTGAGAAGACGAAAGCTGGCTGATAAAGTGTTGCGCAATTACTGTCAAAAGTCTACAGTAACTTATTTGCTATGTAGCTTAACTGTGAGAGCGTGCTACGGTGGTCTTGAACAAGGTACTTCACCATCCTTAACGGGTGCTGTTTTACGACAGCTAGTCGCCAGACGTTGCCTTTCTTCACCCAGAAGCTGATCTTGCTTAGACAAGTAACATTGGACCAATTAAAACGTGAGTGAGCCAAGTGGAAATACCACGCTACGTAAATCCCGTAAAAAGGTGTGGATGAGCTCCACGTGTTCAAAGCATTTTTCTCAACAAAAGATGCCACACTTCTATGAACGCGTTACCGTATTCACCTAAACACAAATGTAAATCCGCCCACCTCGGTTTTACGGGGAGGCTGACAAACACAATGTTTGTATCATTTCGTCTCCCGAGGAACACGAGTTATGTCACGTAATGCAAATGGCACAATGCATCGCTCTACCGAATTTTAATTAGGAACAACCTGGATGCAGTAATTGTATAGGTTGTAAGAGCGCTGGCGTTTGCCAAATGAGGAAGAAAAAGTGCCTGCGTGGTCCATTAATTTGCGAGCTCTTTGCCGTCAAATATCTCCACTGCATCTAAATCATACGGGAGATTACTTTGAGGTAGAAAGCAGAGATTTATTGTGCGGCTGGTACACTGATTCTGGCTGCCATTCCTATCGTACGAAAAACTACCCATGGAGTGTCTGCTTCAGATTGTACCGATAAGCGTTTCACTAACGGTCTAAACATAGCATTCTCCGAAACCCTGCTTTGCACCTGAGCGAACCAAGTATTACCCGCATCCATTGAATTGAACGCATAGATACATGCTAGATTTAACGCGCGACTGCGTTTATGAGAGGCAAAAGACCGTATCACTTTGTGCATGTATAAATTCCATAGAAAGTGTTGAATTACACACGGCTACAGCAAATGGTATATACGTTTAAGTGCTTATTAAAAAGCCACTCAATCACCTCGGTTTTCATGTCTGTTTATGAGGTTTGAAACCTGTGCCATGCACCTAAGCAGCAACAGTTAGTTTACTTCCCCTTAGGTATTTTTCTTCTATCACTGAAGACCGCATGGTACGCGCCAGTAGATGCAGGTTAATAAAGACGGATAGACGAGTACGCAGTATGTGGGTTTTGCACTGCTCTCTGAACTGATTGATTGTTTTGCAGACGTTTCACTGCCAGATTAGGCAACAGCATCAGTGCGGCTTTAAGGTCCCGTTTCGCAGAACCTCGTAAGCGACTACGAAATCTAAGTGCTTATTTATCGAGTTCTGATTTGAATACCAGTCTTCAATAAACTCACGTGCTTGCCGGCTTGTGGCTCTTCCGATGACTTTGACGTATTCAACGTACGCACTACTGCGTAACCAAAACTGCTTATTAACTATACCTTTGCTCAGTCGATCTACTCAAAGCACTTGCAACTTCCTGCTTAAGGAAATCACTTTCCTCTACAGATCTCGCAAGCTGGTCCTTAATACAATCAAATGGCAGCTAACGGGCTCGAAATCCCCTAATTGATGATGCTCATTGAGTGCTAAATCCCGAAATAGCCAATAGCACCCCATTCTGTGCACTCATCTGTTATACTATCAGCTGATTTAGAGTTGATCACTCAAAGAACAGTACATACCTTTTAGGACCGTTTGCGCGCTTCAGAGGCAACTTGACAGCGTTGTGGACAATCTTGAGAGATCTGTGGAGGAACGTGATTTCTTTACAAGATATTTGAAAGCGCTATGGACGCAGTTGCCTGAAATATATTTCTTACGGGGAAAGTGCCAATTTGTTTACGAGCGGAGGACTGTAAACCAGCCAGTTAAATCTCCGGCGTCCTACATAGAACACATAATCAAACTTCTCGCCGTTACTCTGTAAATATTGCACCACTAATACAGAACTGCTTGTTCTATTCGTCTAGAAGCACCGAAAGCAGCAGCATGGCAACTGGCAGGATATTTAGCTGTTTTCCAGCGCTGCTTAGACCAGAATCAACTTCCCGCCACGTGAAAGCTTGGAAGAATAGCCTCGATTCACAAGGGTAGAAGCAGAACTGATCCCTCCAACTACCGCCCAGTAGTATATGTTTCTATACTCTCCAAGGTCATGGAATCCACAGTTGCCGATGCACTGTTGTACTATCTGGAAAACTTCAACATCATCACGCCTGAGCAGCACGGTTTCCGCCGACAGTGGTCATGCAAAACAAAGTTACTAGTCGCCCAGTAGTTGAACCGAGTGAGCTGACGCTGGAGAAGGCGTTGATGTGATCTACCTGGATTTTTCTAAGGCTTTCGGTCGTCTAGACCATCGTGCCTACAAGATTAACCCCGACTCAGAGACATGAGGAAATTTCCTGACCCATCGCAACCATTGCACCGCACTTGTCCGTGAGGACAAAGTAACTTATCAACAGTGCCTAGCCAAAAAGTTCATGACAAACAACAAACTGCTATATAAGCATGTCAATAAGCTTCGTAAAGTGAAGCATGGAATATCCCCACTATTCACGACAGGCGGCAGAGTACAAAGCGCCGAAGAAGCAGCTAATGCCCTGCGGCTGCAATACGCCCCAATTTTTGAACTCGCAACATCTACCTGTCCCGTAATATCAAGCACCTTACCGACACCTTTGTTTACAAATGTTATTTTCAACCCATCAATTGTGCTAAGGAAGTTACTCTCAATGCGTGATCATAGTTCTCCAGGAGCAGACAACATCCGCCCGAAGGCACTGAAGGCTACGGCCACCAAGCTAGCTGAATCACTGTCACAGTTCTTTCAACGGTGCTTTGATGAACAACAAGTCCCCACTATGTGGAAGTGTGGCATTATCACCCCTATTTTTAAAGGCGGCAGCCGTTCCGATCCTGCAAATTATCGTCCAGTGACTCTCCTCCCTGTGCTCGCGAAGGTGATGGAAGCAGTAGTCGCTGAGGCTTTAATGGACTACCTGGAAAAATGCAACATTTTGGTACCGGAACAGCATGGCTTCCGTCGACACCGGTCATGCACCACCACCAACCTACTTATTGCACGAGGTAGTTGGACGGAAGTGGCCGATGATGGGGTCGGAGTCGACGTCATCTATCTGGACCTCTCCAAAGCTTTCGACCACCTTGATCACGGCATCCTACTTCAAAAACTACAGAGTTACCGAATCTGAGATCCTGTACTTGGTTGGATTGGCAACTTCCTTTACCAACGGAAGCTTCAAGTATGTGTTAGGGGATCACTTTCTAACCCAATTGAGGTGGAATGTGGTGTCCCACAAGGCTCAGTGCTGGGACCGCGTTTATTCCTGGTGTTTAACAACGACCTGGCAAGAGTCATCCCCTCAAACTTCCTGCTTTTCGCCGATGACGTCAAGATATGGCGGGCGATTAGTAACAAGCCAGATCAGGATCTGCTCCAACATGATCTAGATTGCACTTACGAATGGTCAAAGAGGAACAAGCTTCAATTGAACATGGCTAAGTGCAAAGTAATGCATCTGCGTCACCAGCCGGTGAGCGCTTACAAAATTGGAGACCCCACCTTGACGAAGGTTTCTCAGGAGCGTGACCTGGATGTATTGGTACAGGAAGATCTTGGGTGTTCAAAACAAGCAGAGAAGGCGAAGAGAACCGGAAATCAACACTTCGGCCTTCTTCGCAGAGCCTTCGGTCGGTTTGAACCCTCAATATTTCCCCAAATGCTTAACGCCTACGTGCGACCTCACGTGGAATATGGTATTCAGGAGTGGCAGCCGTGGCAGAAACAGGACCTCGTTTCTCTCGAGACTCCTCAACGAAGGGCAACCAAGAATGTCAGGGGCCTCTTTCATCTCCCCTATCACCTTAGACTGAAATCTCTAAGAATCTACAGCAGTCGATATCGGCTTTTGCGGGGGGATCTCATAATGGTTTACCAGATTCTGAAGAACCCAAACCACATTTGCCGTCCGCTGTTGGAATTGAATCACAACACAAAACTAAGAGGTCACCCTCTGAAACTGACACTTCATTATAGCCAGCTTGAATGCCGTAGAAATTTCTTTTCTCTCCGCGTGTGCCAGCCTTGGAACGCCCTCCATAATTATGTCGTCTCTGCTTCCAATCTGGCGATATTTAAAAAACGTGTTGACGTTGCATTGTCTCACTTACATTTCATTTTATGACTTGTCAGCCAGGGGCTACAAAACGCAATCAAACGGTGTCTTGCCAAACGCCTAACCAATGGATTGATGGATTTATACGCTTAATACGCGAACATCTACGCTATTCCACATAAGTCTATAGTGAGTCCACCACAGCGCTTTTCACTTTATTATGCAATTGATTTTCGCAATAATTTCCATCCCACGGGAGTTGCTAAGCGATGCATTTTTACCCGTAATAAACCATTGTTCCATTGTTCCCATACTCCAGCATTACGAGATCGGCGACCCTCTTCTAAGTTGGATTGCCAAACTTCTACCTTAACGGCAAATGGTGGTCAGAGTTCGAAGCTATATATCGGACGCCATACAAGTCGAGTGTGGTGGGCCGCAAGGCTCAGTTTTAGGTCCACGAATGCTTTTGGTGTTTATTATTGACTTTGCACAGGGAATTGCTTCAAACATGCTAACATCAAGATTTGGCCCAGGATGCAGATGGACGTCGACCAGCATATGCTTCAGAGTGACCGAGATAGGCTGTATCAATGGTCAACCCAAAATTTACTGTTTTTCAACTTGAGTGAATGCAAGGTGCTTCCGATCCGACAGCAGAGCAGCTAGTCCTACCCGCTCGAATTGAGTTTACTGCAAAAATCAACTGTCGAACGTGACTTAGGTGTCCTGGTTCAAAATGACTTGGGTTGCTCTAGACAATCCGAAAAGGCCTCGAAGACAAGAAACCAACACGTCGGGCCGTTGCGACGGACGTTTGGACAAACAAATAGGTTCATAATTCGACAAATGCCTAGTGCATATGCTCGCCCCCATGTCGAATACGCAATTCAAGCCTGGCATCCATGGCTGAAACACGACGTTTATGCACTGAAGCAGCCACAACGTTGGGCATCTAAGAACTAATTGGAACACAGGAGAGGCTGCAACGATTGGGGGTGTTCAGTGGAATCTATGGCAGATTACGAGGTGCCAGATTATTGCATACTTGATTCTGCGAGACCTACATCATATGTTCCGCCTATTATTGAGACTCAGCACCAAAACAACTCTGAGGGGCAACTCAATGCAACTGGCTGTATAGTATAGTTGCCCGTAATGCTGCAGAAATTTCTTTTCCATTCGTGTCTGTCACCCGTGGAATGCTCTCCCAAAATCGGTCGTCTCTGCATCGACACTAACAGTATTTAAAAGACGGTTGGATGATGCACTTAGCCACTTACATTTTGTTACTTAATACTACGTCTCCATCCTACACCTGGAGTTTACCATGGATTTATTTGGTGTTATCTGTGGGTGCTGTGCATCTAAGCGGATTGCAGGACTACCATATGTCCTTATTTGCATACGTGAACAATGAACAATGATTTATAACGGGCAAAAAAGCAGGTGCTTGACATGTCCCGTAGGGTGTTTAGCGTGACAAAAAAAGGATAGCAAAGGGATAATGGAGTCGTCAGTTCAGGCGATTACAGATGTAACTGCACTGACGTATAAAGGGAGTTTGAAATGAGAATGTACGCACACAAAGCAATAGGAGGAGTGGTTATTGATCACATAATAGGCGAGAAAAATAAAAAAGATAGCAAGGACAACGCTTACTCGTGTGCAACCATCTTGGGTCGACAGTATACAGAAATCCAGGTTCTATAGTAGTAGCGTTTATCAAATTTCGTGCAAGGCGTTTGGAGTGACTCATTCTCGAGTTGGGTTATGGCACTATCCCCTGTCTGTTGTGCATTAGTGCCAACATCTGATGGTCATGGTCTATAGCACGTAGTGTAAATGTGACAGGGTATCGTCAAGGCGATTTTTGAAAACGGATAGGGTGGATGCATTAATTACATGTTCCGGGAGGGCGTTCCAATGCTGTGCCACTCGAAGGGATAAATAATTTCGCCGACATTTTAGGCGGCTGTACTGGGTGACTAACTTAAACTGGTGACCTCTTAGCGAAGTGTTTTGACTGAGTATTAGAAGGGAATGGCATGGGTGGTTGAGGTTTCTAAGGATCTGGTACACCATTATGAGATCGCCCCTTAGACACCGATAGCATCCATTGTATATTTTGAGAGTTTTCAGCCTGAGGGGGTAGGGGAGGCTGGTCAAACCTCTGATGCTCTTCGTTGCCCCACGTCGTGCAATATCGAGCGCTGCGAGATGGTGATTGAGCCAGGGTTGCCACGCTTGAATAGCGTATTCCGTGTGCGGCCTCACATACGCGCTAAGCATTTTTGGAAAGATCGAAGTTTCAAACTTCCTGAAGGCTTTGCGAAGAAGGCCGAGGTTCTGGTGTGCTTTCTTAGTTGCCTTTTCAGTCTGCCTCAAACAACCGAGGTCAACTTGAACTATCACACCGAGATCGCCATCGTGAGAAGCCCGCTGTGGAATTTATGGTCCTAGGCGATACTTGTGCATACTCTTGTGCCGTATGCTGAGAACTCTGCACTTGGTGACGTTGAAATGCAGTATGTTCCCGATGGACCATTTGTACGCTTTGTCCAGGTCCTCCTGTAACATTGTGTGATCCTCCACTGCAGCTGTAGTACGCCATACGTTTAGATCATCAGCAAATATCGAATAGTTAGAAGATAGCACGCTCGCGAGATCATTTATGAAAACCAGGGACAGGCGAGGTCCAAGTACCGAGCCTTGAGGTACGCCGCACTGAACTCCGATGGATTCCGAGAGGTTGCTTCTAACCCTCACATTCAGGTGACGTTGAACGAGAAAGTCTCCTATCCAGCCCAGAACAGGATCGCCGATTCCGTATTTATGGAGTTTGTGGAGGAGAATGCGATGGTCTAGATGGTCGAACGCCTTTGAGAAATTCAAGTAGGCCGCGTCGACTCCTACACCAGCGTCCACAGATTCCGTCCAGCTTGCACGAGCCATCAGCAGATTAGTGGTATAGGAGCGATTTTGGCGAAATCCGTGCTGCTCCGGAAAGAGAATTTTGTTGTTCTCCAGGTAGCCCATCAAAGCCTCAGCTACAATGGACTCCATAACCTTGGAGATCAAAGGAAGTAGTGTTATCGGGCGATAATTTGCTGGTTCGGTATGACTGCCAATTTTGTAGATTGGCATAATGATTCCGTGCTTCCACCTCGTGGGGACGTGTGTCTCGTTCAGACATCGTTGAAGGAAAATTGCTAGTGGTCCTGTCAAACTCAAGGCAACAACTTACAACGCCTTCTGGCGAATGTTGTCCGCACCCGGGGAG
This sequence comes from Dicrocoelium dendriticum, assembly GCA_944474145.2. Classification (NCBI taxonomy): domain Eukaryota; kingdom Metazoa; phylum Platyhelminthes; class Trematoda; order Plagiorchiida; family Dicrocoeliidae; genus Dicrocoelium; species Dicrocoelium dendriticum. Next base: position 233,833,243 of record OX104064.1, on the reverse strand, counting down.
CTGAACTAGCGCAGAGACATCAGCCTCTTCAGTAAAGCTGCGGAGTTGTAGGATATGTGATTAAGCCCTGAAGGCGGCGTTATCTGCTTAGGCAGGATGTATGATGATTGCGCGCTTTGGAAGGTTCGGCCAAATTGTTGTCCAAGAACGTTGGCCGCCTCTTGTGCTGTTTGGGCTAACCTGCATCACGTGTGCAGAGTAGGAATCCGCACTTAACACGTCGCGAATTGTTTACGTGTCTGTATAGCAGCTTGGGATTGGAGGTAAACTTTTCCGCTAGACCTTGTTGGTTCTTAAGTTTATCCTCTCGAACGAGTTTGACACAGTGGTTTCTGTGAATTGTGTAGACATCCCAGGTATGGTCGTTCGGGGAGGCTATGTATGGGTGCCATGCCAAGTCCCTTAATACCATGCACTTACGTGTCCTGCTCCTTACGAAAGACTTCATCCTTTTAGGCCGGCAGAGTTTGGTTTCGGATGTCTTTGCCAGGAGCTTGGTAAATATGTTGACAAATTCTCCGCAGGCCACCTCAGGGGTTAATTCGGCTAAGAACGACCAGCTTGTTGCATCAGTGAGGTCGGACAGGTCGTTATAGTTGATTACGACATGATATTCCTCGGCATGCTTTTTAGGGTAATCCGCGTAGTACATGTAATGAAACACTAGCATCGCATGATCACTGCGGCCCAAAGGAGTATCGGTTATCACTCGCTCGACCATCAGTTCTTCATTGGTGAATATTCGGTCCAATATGGATGGCTTGTCAGTTCCCCTGAACCTGGTGGGCGTAGTGACGTGGCCATAAAGCTGGAAGTCTGAAACCAGATCTTGCAGGTCTGCTTTGAATTGCTCTCCTGGTGTGGCCTGGAATTCGAGAGTATGTAAGTTGAAGTCGCCGGTGACTAGAATGTGACCGTACTTCCTGTCTATCACTTGCCTCAACGCAGCCATCAAATTGCAGTCCATCTCGGGAGTAGACGATGGTGGGCGGTAAACAACAATCAATAGGCCAAGATCGTTCCTTCTCAGCCGGAAATTACACCAAAAGGCGTCAGGTATATCGGTTTCCGAATGGTTTATGGGTTCGCATTGCATGTTGTTACGAAAGTAGAGGGCTACCCCACCACCTTTGCTGGTTCGATCCTTCCGGACAATGGACATGCCCGTTAGCCCGATTTCAGCATCCGTTATCTCGAAGCGCAACCACTTTTCGGTGACAGCGATGAGGTCCCAAGCTGCTGACGCGTGTCTAAGTCTTAATTCATCTAATTTGCTGAGTAGATCTTGGGCACTTGTGTACATGCATGAGAGCTTCTCGAAGACCAAAAGTGTGTCAGATTGGATGGATGAAGCAAGTGAGTTTACGCCGGCCAATAGAGGGTCGGCGACTAATCGTATTTTGGATGGGTTGCATACTCTCGAGAAGTATTTGATATTAAAGCAGGTATCAGTTGCCCCGGATCCCGGTGTTTGTTCGTGCTCTGCTGTGTCCCTCCGGATATTATGGCTACTGTTGAAACGGTCCCTGAGTCGGGTCCTGCAGTTGGCGTTTTCATTAATAGTTATGCCTCTACTGAAGTACTAACTGTTTTATTATCATCATTAGCATTATTGTTATTTCGATATCCCCACCGACTGTCCAACGTGACTTGTAAAGCAATGCTTCTTAACCCGTATAAATTCATTGTTTAATGTTCCAGAATCACACGGGTAAACTGCTTTCGATTGGTTGGCCACATCCGGTTCCGGATTTGCCTGTCACTGTGACCTCTATAGGACAGCCACTGGACGCATGCGCCTACAGAGGACCATGGATGGCTTGCGCTGCACCACCCACAGCTCCATCCACATACCCCATATCCAGTGTAAACCCGAAGGAATAAGACCGGGATGCATGTGGATGGGAGCCACGTTTCATCAAGTGAGTCTGCCCACACTCCTTCAACGTGCACAACGGCAGCATCATCCCAGTCAGTCTGATTGATGAATCATGCGTACCAGACGTGCAAAAGGTGGTGGCTGGGCTGTAGTTCACTTCACATTGGATGGAACCATTCTCTGAGTTTAGCGCGCCGCCACGAGCACGATGCACTTCTTCCACCCCAGCAACGATTCAGTATGCTGAAGTCACTAACGGAGGTGGAGTGCGTTGGACTGGTGAGCACCTTGTCAACATTGACATCAAGCGCAGCCACACCGGGGATATCAAACAACTGACGTAGCATTTGAAGGAAAACAAACGAGCAAAGTCGACACGGAATATGCATCAGAAAAACAGAACTAAGCAATTCAAAAAGGTTGAATACCGTATATTACCTTGTATAAGCCGATCCGTAGATTAGCCGACAGTATGACTGCAACGTCAAATTTGTCCTAAGTCGTAATTCCGTATAGTAACTGAACCCCAGAAATCTGCCAAATGGGAAACGAAATTGTTTCGCACGATTTTATCTGCTCTCACGAGTGTGCTCAAGCGAAGGCTGTTCTACTATTGGTCAGTTCAGATGATCTAATATCTTATGATCGCAGGTACTCGGGTTTAGAGCCGTCAGAACAAAGCGTTTAACCGCACTGAACAGTATATTAGTTAGATGTCAAGTCACAAGAAACAGCTAAATCAGTCGATAATATGGGGTAAGGGGGAAGGGTATGTCAGACACCGCCTGGCAAAGTCGGGGGCCTAATGCATATGAATTGTGTAGCATAGCGCTGTGATTCGCTACCCAAAATAGTGCTAACCCGATGTCACACGATGCAACTGAAAGGGAATGTGCCCACATTTCATGCGGTCTTCCAAGGCCGTAAAAAATGCGGAAAAAGTGTCTGGACCGAAGTAATGTACATATGCCGGTGGTTTTAAGTTGAAAGTTATCGCGTTTGCCAAGTAAGCTAATAATTGTATGGCTGCCCGCCATTTCACGGTGCATGAAAACCAAGTGAGAGAATGAGGTAAGAAAAAGGCGGAAGTGTCACTAATGCCTCTAGGCAAGAAAGCAGCACGCGGTAGAACAACGATATTTCCTGCGCAGGAGGAAATGTCAGTGCAGTGGGTTACGGACTCACGGCACAGCGGGTTAACGGTTACCCGAACGATAATTCAGCTCAGGGTGCTCACAATGTTAATAAATCCGGAATTCCAGCCATCAATGTGAAAAAGGTTGACATGGTTACAACTGCAGTGGGTGAAAGAAGCGTGGCTGAATATTTTGTCAGAAATTATCGCACGGCAACTCAAGTGATGCATCAGTAATGCTATGAATGAAAAAGAGGACGATGCTAGCTTTGAGGAATGTGACAATGATGAGTGCAGTGTAGCTGAAGATACCGTCTGTCGCTAGCGAGTAATGCTAAGGCCAGATAGGGGCATAGGTCTGCAGTGAATTTCTGGGCGGATTTCGATTGTGCTTTATTCAAATTGCGCATAACCTTTGTATAAATCGACTATCCCCACTACAGACATGAAAAATTGTCCAAAATTCCTCTGCATATGGTTGGAGGCATCCGGTTTCGGATTTGACTGTCACTGTGGCCAGCCACAGGACGCCTGCGCCTACACAGTGACCATGCGTGGCTTGCGCTGCACCACCCACAGCTCCATCCACACACCCCATATCCAGTGTAAACCCGAAGGAATAAGACCGGGATGCATGTGAATGGGAGCCATGTTTCATTAATGGAGCCGGCCCACACTCCTCCACAGGCAAACACAAGCACGCTGTATTTGGGAAATCAGACTCACACAAGGCGGTGGCTGGACCGTAGTCCGCTCCACACTGAGTGCATGGAACCATTCTTTGATCCTAACTCGGCCACAAGGCCCGTGAAACCCGTTCCCTCCAGCAATGACCAATTGTCTCCTGGAGCCAGTATAGACGAGGTAGTGGGTAACGGGCCGGTAGGCACCTTGTCAACCTGCACATCAAGCGCATCCACACCGGGGATATCAAGTAACAGCCAATCACTTGAAAGATAACGAATAAGATAAATCGAGTAATGCCTAAGGAAATGGTGATATAAATCTTTAATGAGCATATGAACTAAGTTGTTTACAAAAGAATCCGAGATTAGTTCACGAGGTAAGAAAGTATATTTTACCGAAATGCCGCAAACACGAAAATGTTATCGAAGTTAACTACAATTGTCTTCAGTGACTTACTTATACACGGTAATATACGGAACCTTTCATCCGGATTAAGAATATCTGTCCTAGAGAGCTTGGATGGACAGTCTCTCATTTCAAAGCAAAGCACGCGGACGTATTGGCTTCGCACTTCCTCACCGTATTTTTCAGTAAACCGGCGGCGGTTATAATACTGGCACACATTGCGCCAGTCTTGCTCGACTGCTTACAATGTGATGTAAACGAAGTGTATCATATACTCGTCGACGCCCATGGTACAAAACCCCTCGCGGACCAAACGGAATTCACCCAAGATGGAATGCGCACTGCTGACGATTCCCGAAAGGATGAAACGCGCACAGTGCTTTTCCGGGCGTGTGGCGACTGTCTGAATGAGTCTAGATGTGACGAATTTCTACTTATAATCCTTAAGTGCCTATCAAATGTCATCTACCAGCCGTGAGAAACCGATCCAATAAAGCACCCTCTGAAGAGTCTGTACCCAAAAGACTGGAAATGCGCGATAGTGAGATCGCTTACCAAGGGTGTTGACCCAAGTAAACTAGAACTACAAACTGATCTGTTTGGCTTCCGTATTGTCCAATGTTCTCGAAAAGGTTGCGAAAACTTGTCTGCTGTTGTTCTTCGGGTAGTATTGACCCGGTGCAACACGTCTTCACGAAAGAGTGATCCTGAATCACCAACTTAATGTCCGCAAACCCCCAGTAGGTACGAGCCCTCAAAGAAACGGAAGAATGTTGGTTCGGTGTACGTCGACTTTAATAAGGCGTTTGACAGATGCAATCACGAGGTACTTATTCCTAAACTAAGGACCTACGGGGGTGGTGGCACGCTACTTCAGTGGTTTCACGAGTTTATTGAAAGACGGAAGTAGAGAGTACAGGTTAATGACTACCTGACAGACTGGCTCCCATTGAGCAGTGGCGTGCCTCAGGAAAACGTAATCTGGCAAGTGTTATTTTTTATTCGTAACAATTATCTCCTGCAGCAACTGCACTCACCATGTGCAATGTTTGCAGAGGATTTTAAAAGCAGGAGGATCAATGAGAACCAGGGCGATTGCGCTCGCCTCCAGCATGACTTAGATCGATTGTCAACGTGGTCCACTGAAATGCAACTCCTTTTTAACACGAGCAACTCGGAGTTCATCAGTATCACCTTGCTCTACCCTAACACATCTGTCAGCGACTTAGGAGTGCTCTTGCGACATGATAAGAGATCCATAGAAAATACTGAGAAATTGTACTGTGCGAGACTTCGCATGCTCTGGGCATTACGACGCAGTTTCCCACATGATCTGAAGAAACCGTCCGTCGACTATTCATATTGCTCGTCAGACCCATCCTTGCATACGGTTCCCTAGCTTACTAATCGATAACCCAGTGGAAAACGGAAAAACTATAGAACATACAGCACATCGCAACTAGAATGATTCCCAGTCTACGAAAGCACCTGTATGAAAAACGTCGTGAAAAGCTCAGACACAACACATTGTTCCACCGCCGAGTAGGAATTGACCTTATTATGACCCGTGCAATACTACATCTGAATCACTTCTTAATACTACGACAAATATTTCACAGGAGGGAACTCTGTAACATTCGATGATACCGTTACAAACTCAGAGTCCCATGCATGAACTGGGTAACACATTAAATTTGTATAGAAGGAAGAGTCATAAGCTTAAGGTATAAACTACCAGAAGGACTAATAGTGGCCGATTCTGCGAAGTGTTACGAAACACGTATCGATGATTATTTCGAAAACCTGTGCTTTTGTAAAATGATGCACAAATAACGTACTAAACACATCCTATACCCGGAAATAATAACATTAATACGAATTCCTAACCGAACGAAGATAAACCATTACGGGACCAAACACTACCACTGAGAATCCGCAAGTAAATGTTTTTGCTTGTTCATAATTCAATAGAGTTGTGAATAAAATATTGCACTTGGGCTTAAATATAGTCTCGGTCTCAGTATAGCCCAACTGCAGTGAGGAAACATGCTGTAGGTTACATCAAATACAGCATGAGGTATGTTGCCTTAGAGTCTCCTCATGAGTAACTACACTCTAGCATTCTAGCCACCTTGATGATGATCACTGATTAATATACCCGGCATAGTAGGTGCACGCGTATCCAGCAGTCGGTTAGGTACCGAAAAGGTTGCCAGAGAAGGAAGGCTTATCCAAGCTTCGGTGTGAGGAGATTCATGAGACCCTACTGCTCACTCAATATGATTTACATTCCCTTGAGTCATGGTGCTGCACATGGGTAATGAACCTCTCGGCTAAGATAACAAGCACCATGTCTTACGGCTACTGTATCCCTGAAGGATCTATCATTCCAAATAATGAACGTGCCCCTACGCAGTTGTCCACGCGAGATCTTGGCATTAGGTACTCGTCTACCTTCAATTTCTCCCAACAGGCCCAATACCAAGTAGCACGTGCCAGACAGTCTATGTTCAATATATCAAACAAAATACACACAACTCGTGCTAGAGTTGAGCTTTTCAAACTACTCACCCGCCCCATCCTCGAATACTGCAGCATAATATACGGCAATAGGAGAATGAGTGACAGAATTGCTGTGGAGAACCTGCAGAGGTCATTTAGTAAACACGTGGTTGGTAAACACTTTGCAATGCGTTGAAAAGCTCAACTCGAGCACGAGTTGTGTGTATTTTGTTGGACATATTGAACATCGGTTGTCTGGCATGTGCTACTTGGTATTGGGCCTGTTGGGAGAAATTGAAGGTAGACGAGTACCTAATGCCAAGATCTCGCTTGGACAACTGTGTAGGGACGCTTTCATTATTTAGGATGGTAGATCCTTCAGGGATACAAAAGCCGTAATACATGATGTTTGATTTCTTAGCCGAGTGGTTCATCACCCATGTGCAGCACCATGACTCAAGGGAATGTAAATCATATTGAATGAGCAGTAGGGTCTCGTGAATATTGTTACGCCGAAAAGTATAGACTAGTTTGATTTCGTCAGCGAAGAAAAATGGTGTACCATGTTTTATAGATGTGGTGATGTCATTGGTGTGGAGCAAAACTGATAATGGGCCGAGCACGCTCCCTTGAATGACTCCACTGATGATTGAGCGTAGGGAAGAGCGATAATCACCTAAAGTGACTAGCTGAGGACTATCACTCAGGTATGACGATGGCCAACCTAGTATTGGGACCCGAATCTCGAAGTTCTCCAACTTTTGTATCAGTCGTTTGTGCGGTGTGCGGTCGAACGATTGGTGTATGTCACGAAACAAGATTACTACTGCATGGCGGGAATCGATTGATTATGAAACGTGATTAAGGTAATGCAGTTGATAGGTGCTGCACGATGGCTTATTGAGAAAACCATGTTGTGAATTATTGATCAGGCCAATAGGATCAACAATGTTAATCATCTCCATTCTGACCAGCTTTTCAAATAGCCGAGCCATTATCGGGGTTTGGTGGATTGGTCAGTAGTTATCAATTGTCTGTTTGGGACCTTTATGCCGAGACATAATAAATGACGTTTTCCATTGGTCTGGAAAGTGGCTAGATTCCAACGATAGATGAACATGCTCATCAGGAGCAATGGTATATCAGGCCCTCCTAGTTCAATGGTGGTTGGTGAGATGCCATCCCGTCCCAGCTTAGAAGATTGTCTGAATGATTTGAGAACTTGATGCATAGCGTGGAGTGAGATATCAACTCTGCTTAAGTGGTTTGTTTCTGTGAGCTCTGTGCACATAGGCACCGGGTCACCTTCGCAGCTCATCTTAGAGGCAAGAAGGTCACTGAATGCTTCACAGATTTCAGCTGGATCACGGAGTAAGTAACGCTCACCATCAACAATTTCGGTAATCAGAGGAGAGTGGTCACTGGTTCCACGATGCAACATTTTGACAAGCTCTCTATCTTTGCAGCGTGTCCGTAGGGCTGCATGTTCTTCATATTTTCGTCGTGTTAATTGTGCGTGTTTGTCTCTGGTGGTAAATTCATGTATTTGTGAGACAAGTGAAAAGTTATGGATCCTTCTGTAGCTTACAGTAAACATTTTGGTTTTCTTGCTGATTAAGTGCCCGACGGAATCTTTGGTGACATGAGGGGCAGGTATACATTGTGGAGCAAGGAGGGCTATAGCATGATGGATTTGTTTATAGAACTGCTCCACAGAGGTGTACACACTCGTAGAGGGGAAACATACATCTCCGTCGGAGGAATGAATGGACTGCTGAAATTATTTCTAGTTTATCTGGCGAGGTTAGTGATCATTTTAATTTGGAAGCTGAGTCGGATCATGTTATGGTCACTGCCAGGGAGATTGTTTAGGATCTCGGTCTGCGGATTGGGTATCCTTAATGTGAATATTAAGTCCAGTACATTGGCGGATCTGGTTGGACTGATAATCCCCCAGCTCTGATAGAAGAAAGAAAAGACTCGTGTAAGGTAGACCTTGGGTGGGTTGACCAGCGTATTTTTGGTTGGTTGAAATCGACGGCAAGAATCTTCTAGCTGTGTGACAACTCTGATGCGAAGTCAAATGCAGAAGTGATGTTGGTGATACTTACTTCAGAAGCATTCGGTGGGTTGTAGATACATGCGAGCAGTGTGGAAGATGAGACACTCGCAACTGACAGCCAAATAGATTCAGGGATATTTCCCAATTGTGAGTGGTCTATAAATTTAGCTGTAAATGTTTTGCGTAGGTATGTAACGCAATCTCTAGGTTTTCTGCCGCAGCGATCTTTTCGAAATAGGTGGTAGTTTGAAATCATCAGAGTAGAGTCAACTGTATCTGAAGAACACCATGTTTCAGTGATGAGGATCGTTTGTGGGTCATTGATCTGTGCAAGTGTGTTTATAAAATGAATTTTGTTGATTATGGATTTGGCGTTAAACAGAATCACCGAAAAGGTATTAAGTAGTTAGGAATGATCGTTGTCCGTTGTGTGATCATCTGAATCTTTGCGTTCGAGCATGGTGCACATGGTAGGTAAGTGCGAATATGATGGGCCCGAGTTAGCCATTAGAACGTTTGTCGATAAGGGTAGTATGTCATGTGTGGATATCGAGACAGTCGGGACATGATGGGAACAGAGGCCTCATGCTTAGTTTGCCGTTGGTTTGACACTGGACTAGCTTTGCCATCTGGACCAATTAGAAGAAGAGTGGGATCAAGATGTTTACCTCCGCCGGATGTATCTGAGATGGGAATGGGTGGGAGTCCATTCCCGTCGCCGCTAAAGTTGGTTGTTGGAAAAAGCCGCTTGAGAGGTTGAAGGAGTATGGAAAAGAACAGGTGGTAACATAGTCCTACTGGTCGATGTCCTTCCATTATCTGTGCACTTCCAGTGATTGTTGTGTGGAATGATAAATAGGCGTAGCCAAGGAACAGTTGTTATTGGTCTTATACAACATGGAATGTCGATTGTAGGAAGTTGGTCGATAAGGAATTTCGGGTGCCACCGAGCATTTAGTATCTATACGTTTTGTAAAGCCACAGGTCCCTGGGTTGGAGAAGTTGTCCTTGGGCAACGGTGGACTATAAATTACATCCGGTTGTCTATTCATGGATGTGCCTTGTTGGTTTGGACCGGGTTGTGATACGTTCAATGCGTTTTCATGACCACTGTTCCAAACATTTAAACTTTAATCCTTGTGCATGAGGAGTTCGCTATAATGGCAGTGTTGTTGTCAGGAATGGGAGAACGTGCTTTATCCGTTTCTTGTGTAGAGGGCGTTTCAGTGGAGCAAGGAAAGACGGCTTTGGAGCTAGTTGACAACGTTAGATTCTCGATGTCTAAATCAATGCAACTAGTACCCATCTTGGATGCACTCGTCTTTTGAAAATTTTTGGCTGAGATTTCTCGAAGAGCCTAGTTATTTTTTCCGCTGTTCGTGGTACAGTACCAAGTTCGGACCTTTGTAGGGCGTCCTATCTGGTTTACTTACAATGCCATTAAATTGGGTGTATTGGCCTAGGAATCGGTCCACAATGGAGGAATCACTGCGCGACTTCCTCGCTCAAAAATTTGAAAATAAATGGTCAACAATGTTTCGTGTCTTCTTTTTTAAACTTTGGCATTTGCAGTCAACGTTAGACATATTACAAGCTTTCAGTATCGTCAGTTTTACTTTATCCAGACTCAGCCTGTCTGGAACATTAAAAACAATCACATTTTTGCTCTACATATTCGTTCGTGCACTTCAGACGCAACAGAGACAATTAACTGCCTTGCTTTTCCCATTAGAACAGGATTAGTCTTCTCCAATGTGTTGTTGATGTAGTCAAGCATAATCAGGTGATTTTGAGGGGTTCAAAGAACGTCAGCGTATTTCTCAGCTCATTGTGATTCCAAGTTCTGCGATGAGTATAGTTTTAGCCTAGGAACAGGTTCGATTGTCTTTTTGGGCTTCGTATTCTCTCAGCTTTGCTGGTGATGTGGAAAGTACACTACGCTTAGCTTGCTGAATGCGGCGAGACTTCAGTGGGGCTATTGCGATCTAAGCTTGTCGAGGTTCAGACTCAAGCGTCAAGATTATCTATTGATGTCACAAAAGCCAACCTTGTGTGATTTCTCGCAGTTGGAGTTTGATAGGCGGGTTAAATTTCACGACTACTTTTGCCGATAATAGCCACAGTTCAACGAACGTCTCCAGACGTGCAACAAATCCAAAACGGCGGAAGCAGATAGCAGTTGGGCTAAGAAATGAGAACTCAGCAATTAGCAAGTGAACATCCACCAGATTTACACAGATTGAAGGCTACACCAAAAGAAAAATATTGGTGTACAGTTCACACAGAACCGTCGCGTATAGCAGAGTAATACGGAAGATAATCATCATCATCATCATCATTACACGTTAGCTGGAGGTGGAAAACACCTCAGCTATTGTGCCGCAATACAAAAGGCAAGAAAAGAAAAACAACAAACAAACAGTGGCACGCCCGCTGAGTCCCCAGTAACGGATGGACATCGTTCCGGAGAGCTAACAGCTGGCTGCCGTAAAAGAAAGTCATATTATGCCTAACGATTGAGATCGTGATTGGAGGGGGATGCTAAACAGGAGGGGGATGGACAAAGGAACTCACAACACAAACGCCATTGGGGCCGGCTCCTAGCCATATCAGCAAGTGTGTCCAGCCAAACGTGTTCACCGTCCTTAGGACCCCAGCCAGGCAGTCGGGATGCACCAACCGACGCCAACTTCGAAGTGAGGGTTTTCATTTCTCGCGACCAAGTCATCACTTGGCCTCCCCTCCTCCTCTTCCAACCGCACCCACAACGCGCAAACAATGCACGTCGTGGGAGTCGGTGTGCTGGCATGCGCAAGACGTGGCCCAGCCATCGGAGCCTGGTGCGTGATATAATCGTGCTGAGCGGTTCACTCGCTCTTCCTGCTCCAAATACGCGACGTCGAACACGCTCATTGCTCACGCGGTGTTCCCACCAGACATGAGCTAAGCTGCGAAGGCAGCGATGATCGAACGTGACGAGTCTCTTCATGTCTGTCGACCTGATGGGCCAGGTTTCACAGCCATATAGGAAAGTTGAACGGACGGCTGCGTTGTAAACTCTGCCCTTGAGGGCGAGAGTAATGTCGCGTCTGCGCCACAGGTGGCGGAGATTGGCAAAAGCACCTCGAGCTTTTGCTATACGGTTCGTAACCTCATCTTCAATCCCACGGGTGCTAATATAGCTGCCCAGGTACTTGAATTCCTGAACGACTTCTAGCAGATCACCACCAAGCGTTAGCGCAGGGTTGGGTCCCTGCCAATCTTGGAGAAGTACTTTGCATTTTGATGGAGCAAAGCATAGCCCAAAACGACTGACAGCCAGTGCTAATCGGTTCAGTGCTGTTTGGCATGTTTGGGAGCTGTCACAGATTAGGGCAATATCGTCTGCATACTCCAAGTCAAGAAGTCGCTCACCAGGGAGTAGCTCCACACCTTCTAGGTCGTGTCCAGCGAACGCTGTTTCCATGACTTCATCAATAGCGAAGTTGAAGAGGAAAGGTGACAGCGGGCATCCTTGTCTCACACCGCTGGTGATACTGAAGGGTGGCGAGAGTTTGCCATAAACCCTCACCCTGCCCGAACTATGTGCGTACAGCGCTTTGATAATGTTTACATATTTATCAGGCACACCTTTCCTCAACAGACAGTCCAAAAGGGCACATCGATCGACTGAGTCGAAGGCACCTTTTATGTCAAGAAACACGACAACGGTGGGTCGCCAATAAACATGGCGGTGCTCCAACACTTGACGCAGTGTGAAGATGTGGTCGATGCAGCCCCGACCTCGACGAAATCCGGCTTGCTCTTCACGAATTTGGCTTTCACGAGTGCCAGTCAGTCTGTGGAGAATGAGAGAGGCAAGCAATTTAGAGGCAATCGAAATCAGACTGATCCCTCTATGATTGCCACATACCAAACGGGAGCCTCCCTTGAAAATTGGGACAATGACGGAGCTGTTCCAGTCTGTCGGGACTGTCTCCTGCTCCCAAAGTTTTACTAGCAACTCGTGTAGATCACCTATTAGAGCAGGTCCACCGAACTTGAAGAGGGCTGGAGGAATAGTATCTGCTCCTGCGGCCTTATGCAATTTCAACAGCCTGATCTCACGTTCGACTTCAGCGCGTGAGGGCGGATCCAGGGAGACGGCCCAAGGAGAAGGGCGTTCAATGCCCGAAGAAAGTGATAACTCAGGTTGGTTAAATTGCATAGCAAAGTGTTCAGCCCAACGCTCCAAGCGTTTTGACAGGCTGTGGATCATCTGCCCACTCTCGTCGCGTATGGTCTCGCTAACACCAGGTCTCCTGCTGCCTGTTGCCCGTATCAGACGGTATAACTTACGATGATTACCAATGGCAGCGGCTGTTTCCATCTCAGATGCACGATGAGACCACCAGGTTTCGCGGTCCTTCTTTAGGCTAGCACGTAGTTTCGCCCTGAGATTTTTGCGAGATTCATTGTATTCGCTTCCAGCCGGAATACGTCGGCGAGCATCCATAAGTTCCAGAGACTGTGTAGAGACCCAATGTCCGGTTTGGCAATTTGTTTTGCCACATGAAGACATGCCTGCTAATAGCAACGCTTGACGAGTGTGCGACCAGTGGTCTTCAACGGTGTTTAGTGGGCGCTTACTCAGCCCAGATGTCAGCGCATCTTGGTACACATTCAGAACATCTGGCTTCGCCAGCTGGCTAGTGTCAATCCGTTCACATCGACGTTGCGGACGTCCACCGAAGCGCATCAGGAGGTCGGCACAGACAAGTGCGTGGTCAGAGTCCACGCTCGTGCTCCAAATCGAGCGACAGTTTTGGACACAGCCTCTCCAGCGGTAACTGATCGCGATATGATCGATTTGCGTCCATGACTGGCCCGAGGCTGGTGGCCGCCAAGTCACACTTCTGCGGGTGCTGTGTCGAAAATTAGTGCTCGCGAGAAACAGGCGAGCATCTTCACACAGCTGGAGCAATCGCTCACCATTATCATTACGGGAGCCTACACTATGTTGGCCGCCCAGATGAAGCTCATCAGAGGACAATTTTCCGACTTGGGCGTTTAGATCGCCAGCCAGCACCACAGTATCCGTGCTTCTTCTGTAACGAAGGAGCTCGTGAAGTTGCTGATAGAAATCATCTTTTACCGAATCAGTGCTACAGTTTGTAGGGGCGTAGGCCGCAATGACAAACAGGCACCGTTTGTCCCCGCGCGACTTCGAAGCACGGAACGAACCAGCTAATCTAACGGCGCACATCCTACTGTTTACTGGGATCCAATCAATCAGGGCAGCTTCAGCCCGGGGACTCAAAACAATGCCGACGCCGGCTTGACCGGCATTTGAAGCTGCATCATCGCCAGATAGGCGCAATGAGAATGTGCCGCCAGTGTCGCATGTGGGGGATCTCAGGGTAAGCACGGAGCTCGAATCTTGCAGGCGGGTTTCTGATAAACAGCAAATATCGATCGATAGGGTCTCTAGTGTGCGGGCAAGTGCTGCCTGTTGGCCAATCTGCAGCAAAGTGCGCACGTTGAGGCATGCCAATCTTAGCGAGACACGAGGACTCCAAATGGAAACGGATGAACTGACGTTGTCCGCTTGGTTGAACATGGACTTATCGACTGGATTGGAGCGAGGCCCTGCGATTGTGTGTGATTTGAAATTAGAAGACAAGCGACTATTGAAGTAAGCTGGGGGAGGGCCAAGAATTGGGGAATTGAAAATGGGGGGGATATAAGTAAAGTTGGAGCGGGACAATAAGGATGCAGAAGCGCAAGAAGGGGTATAAGAAGACGGGAAGGCCTGAGCAGTAGCATCCAACCCCCTATCCACCCTGCTCGATGCAGCAGATAGGGCGCCGTTTATTATCCTCTGCGACGGCCAGAGCATCAAGAAATTGTTGTAGGAAAGGTTCATTGTATTGCGTGGGCAGAATACTGTCAGGTTGCCCAGGCCTAGACAGGAGAACGATTAGGGTTCTCAACCAAAGCCTTTGGTTCAAAAACCTTACCGCAAGGCAGCGGGTTTTGGCACTGGACTACAGAGCCCGTTTTATGAAATGAGGAGCCACCCCCATTCCAACCCCCAACCTGGAGGACCAGGAGGCTGAGTTTGTCTGGCCTCTAACCATTGACCAATCTGGTATGAGTGGCTCTAAAGGTGCAAAAAAAAGCACCACCCAGCATAGCTCAATGGATCTCTGAGGCACGCAAACCATCGCACCACGGTAAGGTCCAGCCTCATTGCGATGGTTTTGCATGTATTCTATTGTGATTTTACCGTTTCTAACACGCGAGTGTTACAGCTGAAAATGCACCCTTCATGGGTGCATAAAAGTGCATTCTTGACTTGACTTGGCTTGGGTCAAGGGACTCAATCAAGGTGGTCAGCATGCGGATGTGACCTTCATGCAGATTCACAAGGTTTACTTGGTGAAGGTTCAATCAATGAAAGTGTAAAACGGTCAATATGGAGAGGTGGTCAATTTCGGAAGTTTCACTGTATTTGACTCGTCACTTGTCAGGTCCGTTTTGCTTATCTAGTAAAGTGTGCGAATTATTTTAAGCGCTGATCGCACACTAATTTTGTGCTGCTTGCCCACTCTGAAGCTATTGATGTTGCGCTTACTAAGTATTGGACTTGCACGATCAAGGAACAGTCCTACCTGCCATGGTGACCACCAGTTTAAGGCGAACACTTTTCGCCGATCCCATGAGTGGTCCCCTTAGACAGGTTTGACTATACTACCTTATCGGGGGATTGGTTTAGGGTCGATAAGCATCATTACATATAGTTCCCTTGATACGTGTCCGTAATACTGCCATCCATCCACCGCATTCTTTTAGACTTCTAGCTGAGACAATAATGAACTTTCGAGTCACTGACAACGAATGACTCTAACTACTCACATTGAACCTGTACCACTTCCACTACCCCAACCATGAGGAATTGTTGCTTATCCCTCTTAATCGAGCGCTTCTCAACAGCACAACCTCCATGGATAATTCTTGGAGTATACCTGTAACCTGTTGATATATTCTGGTTGCAAAGTGATTTGTAAACTATCCGTCGGTTTACTTATTTGGCTACATTTCGCTTTCGACGCAATGCTTCTTCCGGCCAGGTGAATGAGTATATAGTTGTTGTGGCATTCTAGAAGGAGAAAGGGAGATAATAGTGACACCTGAGATACAACTCAAGCGATTCATACAGTCAGGTGGAAAAATCATTTTCTAGTGTGGCTGAAACCTTTGTTCAACACTACGCGCTTGGAGACCTCTCCTTCCATAGATAGCACGACTAACATAGTGTACAATAGTAACTGCAATGGCTGAGCACACATGCACATTCGTCAAACAGCAAAACAGCTAAAACTCGGATCTCGGAATAAAAGGCGCCTTTTGTGACTGCCTAAGAGTGAACTTGAAGGCGGAGCTCCCTCAGGAGATACTGCCGTACCTGTGCATAGGGTGAACAATGAACAAAGACATATCACTGGTAACATGGCATGTGCTTGACAAGTCCCGTATGTTCGTTAGCGGAAAGAGTACAATTTAGTGGATCAATCAAGTCGACTGTAGTGCGTAGCCAGTTTGAGCTGATGACCTTTCATGTTGGCTTAGCTGCAACATATCGCGACATGGGTGAGTTGGGTTCGTCAGTATCAAGTAAACCATGATTAGGTCTCCTCGCTAACGTCGATATTCATCACTGTACAATGTCAGGGACTGCAGTCTGCGTTGGTAGGAGAGATGAAACATTCCTCTAACGAGTTTGGCCGCTCTACGTTGTGGAGCTTCAAGTGCATTGACGTTGCGCTTGCGTCAGGGACGCCAGGCCTGGATTGCATATTCCACGTGAGGCCTCACGTAGTGGTTCGGCATTTGGGGTATGATTGATGGCTCAAAATTACCGAAACCTCTCCGTAAGAGTCCAAGCTGTTAACTGGCTCTTTCTGACGCCTTTCAGCCTGTCTCGAGCAACCAACATGTTACTGCACGATCACCCCAAGGTTATTTTCTTGGGAAGCATGTTATGACTGCTGGTACCCAAGTCGATATTCATAGATAAGCTGACCGTGAATGCTTATGACTTTGCACTTCACCAGGTTAGATTGGAGCCGGTTATCGAATAACCACGTACAAGCCCTGTCTAGATCGCTCAGCAAAGCCATGTGATCATCCGATGTCCTGATATCATGCCACATTTTGACATCGTCTGCAAATAGTAAGGAAATTCGACTGTAGTACGCGAGGCATCAATTCGATTTCGATAATGTCATGGTCATTAGGAAAGTTTTGTGGGCGAAGCCGCGGAGTTTGAAATCGTCAAAGCAAAGAACTATGTAAATAGCATGGAGTGGTGGAACTCTCCACTGTGTGGAGAGCAGACTTAACCCAGCCAGTCTGACAAGCTTGACTACGCTAATTTTGGATAGTTAAGACGGACATGTCATCAACAGCATCAAGATCGTAACTGGCAACACGACAGAGCAATGGAACAATGGTATTATGGGTGAAAGTTCGAAATATAATAGAATTGTCAGCAGAGTGCGGTTTACAATGGTGGACTCATTGCAGTAGACGTAGGATGGACAGTAAATCCAATGTAATCCATAAGAAATGATGACAAATGAGGCGTTGGAAAATATTGTGCCTCCTCCTGTCGAACACATAATAGAGGGAAAAACGGTGGAACGTATTCGGGGAGTTAACCTGACGCTTGTGTTTCTCCAAGGGAAGTGAATCATGTGTGATGGTGCAGCGAAATTACTGCACGGTCAAATCGAGCTTTGAAAACTGCCGGCGCGGAAGCATTGCACGTTCTACAAACGTGTGCGGAAAAGAAATTCCAACGGCATTCCAAACGACTGCACTGCTCTACCAGCTGGAGATGGTGGCCTCTCAATATACTGTTATAACTAAGCGCTAGAAAATGCCGGCACGCGTGTTTGCGATTTCCCAAAATCTGGTAAGTCAAAAACTATGGGAGGCCAAGAATTGTGTGTGCACTGAAACTAGAAGTCAAGTGACTATTCAAGCAAGGAAGGGGAGGGGCAAGGATTGAGGAATTAAAACCGGGGGGACGGAGGTGATTTCGGAACGGAAAGCTAAGGATGAAAAAGCGCAAGAGGGTGAATAAGAAGGCGGGAAGATTTGAGCAGTAGCTTCCAAACCCCTATACTCCCTGCTGGATGCAGCAGATAGGGCGCCGTTTATTGTCCTCTGGACGGCCAGAGCATCAAAAAGTTGTTAGGAGGAATAATCATGGTTTATTGTGTGGGCAGATTACTGTCAGGTTGCCCAAGCCTAAACAGGAGAAAATTAGGGCTCTAAACCAAAGCCTTTGGTTCATAAACCTTACCGTAAGGCAGCGCTATTTTGGCACGGGACTACAGAGACCCATGTTTATGGAGTAAGGAGCCATCCTATCGGGTTCGGATCAGCATCGACCACATCTTCCCCTTGCGACAATTGTTGGAGCACCGCCATGTTTATTGGCGACCTATGGTTGTCGTGCTTCGTAACGTAAAAGGTGCCTTCGATTCAGTCGATAGATGTGCCCTTTGTGACTGTCTGCTGAGGAAAGTTGCGTCTGATAAATATGCAAACATTCTCAAAAGCTGTACCCCATAGTTCGGGCAGAGGATATGGTTGGCGGCATCCGGTTTCGGATTTGCCTGTCACTGTGGCAAGCCACAGGACGCCTGCGCCTACATAAGGGACCATGGATGGCTTGCGCTGCACCACCCACAGCTTCAACCACATACCCCATATCCAGCGTAAACCCGAAGGAATAAGACCGGGAGGCATGCGGATGGGAGCCACGTTTCATCAACGGAGCCGGCCCACACTCCTTCACAGGCAAACACAGGCACGCCTTATTTGGGAATCAAGCGCACACAAGGCGGTGGCTGGACCGTAGTCCGCTCCACACTGAGTGCATGGAACCACTATTTGATCCTAACACGGCCACAAGGACCGTGCACCCCTTCCCCTCCAGCAACGACCAACTGTCTCCTGGAGCCAGTATGGACGAGGTAGTGGGTAATAGATAGGTAGGCACCTGGTCAACATGCACATCAAGCGCAGCCACACCGGGGATACCAAACAACAGCCAAACACTTGAGAGAGAGAGAGAGAGAAAGAAAATAACTCGATTGATGCAAAAGAAAACGGTGACATAAACCTTAAGTTAATGAGCATATGAAATAAGTTGTCTACAAATGAATCCTAGATAAGTTCACGAGGAGAGAAATATACTATACGGAAATGCCACGAACACAAAAATGTTACGGAAATCGAATACAATTGGCTTAAGCGAGGTGTGCGAGTTAATGGAATAGAGAACAGGTAGACATTTATATGAGAAAGAAAGGCATTAGGAGAGAACCGAAAACCCACCACCTGAAATAAGAGCACTTAGCATGCAAGCACGCGGTTAGTAAAAAGAATGCGGCGTACCTACAAATGCTGCGCCGGTTCTGCCTATGTTCTCTGCAGAACCCGTCATCGCTTCGGTAGTAGTCCCGAGTGGCCTCGCTCATGGCTCACTAAGCCTGCCTGACTAAGGCACTCGCGACCGCCTGTTCTATAGCACCATGCGCTCTATGTCGATGGAGTACAACCCATTGGTGCTTGCCGCTTCCGCAACTGCCGCTTCTTCTCTGCATGCATGAGGGCTTTCTCCCGCACTTCAGCAACTGCCTTCGCGATTAGATTGCGCCATGTACGCCGATCAACCGCCTTCGATTCCCATGATCTGCAATCAAGGTTAGAACGTGTGAGGCTCACTTTAATCATGTCCTGGTAACGTAACTTTGGTTTCCCCACGTGCCGCTTCCCAATACTCAGCTGACCGTATAAGAGTTGTTTCGGTATCCGCGTCGAATCCATACGGCTCACATGACCGAGCCGTCTCAGGTGTCTCAATAAAAGTATGCAGTCCACTGCATACATCCCACTTCGGCGCAACACTTCCGTGTCTGCGACTCTGGCGCCCCAACCGATTCGCAAAATTCGTCGCAGACACTGCTGATGGAACCGCTCGAGATATCGCATATCCCGATGGTACATCGTCCACGTTTCACTGCCGTATAAAAGAACGGACAGTACCATGGATTTGTACACCATCAGCTTCGTGCCAATGGTAAGCTGATGGTTGTTCCACACTCGGTACTCAAGCTTCCCGAATGCTGCCGCTGCCTTCGACACGCGAATACGCAGCTCAACATGTAGCTGCTGATCAGTCGACATCACACTCCCAAGGTAGCAAAAGCGGGAGGTGGTTTCCAATACTTCAGCACCAATGCTGATTTGCGGCAATATTGAAGATTGCACCTTCGGTGAAGGCTGAAAGAGACAGACAGTTTTGCTTGTGTTGATGGTGAGCTCGAATTTTGCCGCTGTCGAAGCCAGAGCACAAGTCATGTGCTGCAACTCATCCGCGCTGTGTGAAAACAACGCACAGTCGTCAGCAAACATCAACATACGGATAGTTGACTCACAGACTAGAGTTCTCGCACCGAAACGACGGATGTTCAGCAACCCAACATCAATACGGTGCTCCACACGAACACCGTAAGCACAAGCCGCATCAAAAGCACAGGACAACATTGCATGAAGATATATATTAAACAGGTCAGGAGCTAAGACACAGCCTTGCTTCACACCAGAGACAACTAAAACGTCATCCGAGGTCTCTCCACTCGGCTGCACCCTCGCCCGCACAACACTGTGCAGACATTCAACTAAACTTACAAACTTACGCGGGCAACCAAACTTACCCAACACCAGCCACAATGCCTCGCGGTTCACCGTATCAAATGCCTTGGTGAAATCAACAAAAAGCGAGTACAATGGCTGGTGTCGTTCTCTGCACTTCTCCTGCAACTGACGAGCCGTAAACACCATATCTATAATGCTGCGACCCGAACGGAATCCACATTGCTCTTCCGCCACGTTAGGCTCCACAACCTGACTGACGAGGCGATTGAGCAGGATTCGGGCAATAACCTTGCCCACACAACTCAGCAAGTTGATGTCACGATAATTCGTGCAACATTGCTTGCTACCTTTACCCTTGTACAGTGGTAGCACAAGGGCATCCTTCAGCTCAGCAGGCACCTCCTCCTCAATCCACTCGCGTTGCACCAAGTGGTGCAGCGCAGTCAACAACGCGGGTCCACCGTGTTTCAATACTTCAGGTGGGATCCCGTCACCTCCGGCACACTTGCCGTTTCGCAGCTGAGCAAGTGCTTTATGCGTCTCATCCAGTGTCGGCGTATCCGCCAGATTCGCCTTCACATCGTGCTGCTTCAGGCAGTTCAATGTAGGCCAGTCGATCTCTGAACGGTTGTTCAAGAGACAGTCAAAGTGTTTCCGCCAGACCTGCATTATGTCTGCAGTCTGGGTGCAGGTAGCGCCTGAACTACCATCGATCAGTGTCCTCAGCGGCTCCAATCTCGGTCCATACACCGCATTCAAGGAGTCAAAGAATTCCTTGTGTTGGCGGCGTTCGGCGTAGCATTCCATCTCCTTCGCCTTCTAGATCCACCATGCATCTTTAATGCGACGGAGATCTCAAGTCAGTCACTGGCGAAGTTTGCGAAAATGACTCTTCCTACCCCATTCACTGGGGCCTATCACGTGCAGTTAACGCCGTAGTCTTCTCTGACACCAATGCGCCAACCGTCGCGTTGTTCTCATCAAAGCAATCGGACCGCTCACAGTTTGTAAGCCCGATTGTTTTCTCAACAGCAGCTGTCACCTGGTCGGGACTGCGGTTACACACGTCACCCACTGTCCCTTTGCATTCCACATCACACAGGCGTGCAACCATCGCATTCTCCAGTTCCACCATCTCCCCGGTTCATAGGAGAAGAACATTATATTTCCGTCAGCTTACTGCACGAGTGCACTATATAGATTTACGAAAATACACGTACAGTTTGGTCCGCACCAACATGCGGTCAGTGCCACACCCAGCTCCATGCAGCGCACGTGTCATGCGCACTTCACACATGTCACGCTGACGTAGGATGACATGGTCGAGCAGGTGAGCGTGATCACTCCGTGGGTGCGTTCAAGTTGCTATATCACTCGCACTTAGTGCAGACCATCTTCGCGATCGTCAGATTGTGAGTGGTACACAGTGAGAGCAGCCTGTCACCGTTCGCATTCGCTGAACCAATGTCATGCGGACCGATGACATGTGTCCACACTGATGCATCACGTCCAACGCGTGCGTTGAAATCACCCAGAAGAAACAGTCGGTCGCTCCACGGCACAGACCGTATCACGGAGGAGAACTGAGTGTAAAACTGATCACGCGCGTCATCAGTATCACAAATGATCAGGCCATACGTGCTGATAAAAGTGGCAAACTGACCTCTTCCGAGTCGCAGACGAACAGGCTTTAATCGCGCGCTGACGCCAGTGGGCGCACCAACTAGCTGGTCATTTAAGCGATCGAATAGAACAAATCCGACCGAGGTGGCGTTTAGCATCAAGTAGAACGTAGAGTCAGCACCAGCTTCAAGCAACAAACCAGGCTCAGTAAGCTGGGTCTTGTTGACCGCCGCAATATCGTTGTTGTAGTGCGCTAGTTCCATTGCAAGAAGTGCAGTGCGTCAATCGGAGCGCTCGCTTGAGTTCCGGTCCAGTAGTGTGCGCAAGTCTCAGCATCCGA
>OX104064.1:233657356-233810817 GCA_944474145.2 Dicrocoelium dendriticum | reverse complement strand
TGTGGTGCTGTACCACCTATAAAAGTGCATTCTTGACTTGACTTGGCTTGACTCAAGGGACTCAACCAAGATGGTCAGCATGCAGATCTGACCTTCATGCAGATTCACAAGGTTTACTTCGTGAAGGTTCAATCATTGCAATTGTAAAACGGTCAGTATGGAGAAGTGGTCAATTTCGGAGGTATCACTGTATTTGGTTCGTCACTTGTCAGGTCCGTTTCGCTTATCTCGTAAAGTGTGCGAGTTATTTTAAGCCCTGATCGCACACTAATTTTGTGCTCTTTGCCCACTCTGAAGCTATTGATATTGCGCTTACTAAGTATTAGACTTGCATGATCAAGGAACAGTCCTACCTGCCATGGTGACCACCAGTTTAAGGTGACCACCTTTTGTCGCTCCCATGAGTGGTCCCCTTAGACAGGTTTGAGTATACTACCTTATCGGGGATTGGTTTAGGCTGGATAAGCATCATTACATATAGTTGCAGAATAGCTCCCAGGAACGTGACAACGAACGATTCTAACTACTCTCATTGAACCTGTACCATTTCCACTACCCCAAACATGAGGGAAGTGTTCCTTATCCCTCTTAATCAAGCGCTTCTCAACAGCGCAACCTCCATGAATAATTCTTGGAGTATACCTGTAACCTATCGATAAATTCTGGTTGCAAAGTGATTTGTAAACTATCGATCGGTTTATTTATTCGGCTACATTTCGCTTTCGACGCAATGCTTCTTCCGGCCAGGTGAATGAGTATATAGTTGTTGTGGCATTCTAGAAGGAGAAAGGGAGATAATAGTGACACCTGAGATACAACTCAAGCGATTCATACAGTCAGGTGGAAAAAGCATCGTCTAGTGTGGCCGAAACTTTTGTTCAACGCCACGCGTTTGGAGACCTCTCCTTCCATAGATAGCACGACTAGCATAGTTACCAAAGTAACTGCAAAGGCTGAACACACGTGCACATTCGTCAAACAGCAAAACAGCTAAAACTCGGATCTCGGAGAAAAGCGCCTTTTGTGACCGCCTAAGAGTGAACTTGAAGGCGGAGCTCCCTCAGGAGATACTGCCGTACCTGTGCATGGGGAGAACAATGAACAAAGATATATCACTGGTAAAATAGCATGTGCTTGACAAGTCCCGTAGGTTCGTTGGCGGAAAGAGTACAATTTAATGGATTAATCAAGTCGACTGTAGTGCGTAGCCAGTTTGAGCTGATGGCCTTTCATGTTGGCTCAGCTGCAACAGATTGCAACATGGATGAGTTGGGTTCGTCAGTATTAAGTAAACCATGATTAGGTCTCCTAGCTAACGTCGATATTCATCACTGTACAATGTCAGGGACCGCAGTCAGCGTTGGTAGGAGAGATGAAACATTCCTCTAACGAGTTTGGCCGCTCTACGTTGTGGAGCTTCAAGTGCATTGACGTTGCGCTCGCGCCACCGACGCCAGGCCTGGATCGCATATTCCACATGAGACCTCACGTAGTGGTTCAGCGTTTGGGGTATGACTGATGGCTCAAAATTACCGAAAACTCTCCGTAAGAGTCCAAGCTCTTGACTGGCTCTTTCTGACGCCTTTTCAGCCTGTCTCGAGCAATCAAGATGTTACTGCATCATCACCCCGGGGTCATTTTCTTGGGAAGCATGTTACGTTAGCAGGTGCCCAAATCGATATTCATAGATAAGCTGACGGTGAATGCTAATGACTTTACACTTCACCAGGTTGGATTGGAGCCGGTTATCGGATAACCACGCATAAGCCCTGTCGAGATCGCTCAGCAATGCCATATGATCAACCGGTATCCTGATATCATGCCACATTTTGACAGCATCTGCAATTAGTAAGGAATTCAGCTGTGTTACGCGAGGCATCAATTCGATTTCGATAATGTCATGGTCATTAGGAAAGTTCTGTGAGCGAAGCCGCGGAGTTTGAAATCGCCAAAGCAAACAACTGTATAAATAGCATGGAGTGGTGGAACTCTCCACTGTGTGGAGAGCAGACTTAACCCAGCCAGTCTGACAAGCTTGACTACGCTAATTTTGGATAGTGAAGACAGACATGGTCATCAAGCTCGTAACTGAAACACGACGGAATAATGGAACAATGATATTATGTGTGAAAGTTCAAAATATAACAGAATTGTCAGCAAAGTTAGGTTTACAATGGTGGACTCATTGCAGTAGACGTAGGACGGACAGTAAATCCAATGCAATCCATAAGGAATGATGACAAATGAGGCGTTGGAAAATATTGTGCCTTCTGCTGTCGAACACATAATAGAGGAAAAATGAGTGGAACATATTCGGGGAGTTAACCTGACGCTTGTGTTTATCCAAAGGAAGTGAATCAGATGTGATGTTGCAGCGAAATTACTACGCGGTCAAATCGAGCTTTGAAAGCTGCTGGCGCGGAAACATTGCACATTCTACAAACGTGTACGAAAAAGAAATTCCAAAGGCATTCCAAACGACTGCACTGCTCTGCCAGCTGGAGATGGTGGCTTCTCAATATACTGTTGTAACTAAGCGCTAGAAAATGCCGGCACGCGTGTTTGCGATTTCCCAACATCTGGTAAGTCAAAAACGAGGAGAGGTCAATAATTGTGTGTGCATTAAAACTAGAAGTCAAGTGACTATTCAAGCAAGGAAGGGGAGGGGCAAGGTTTGAGGGATTAAAACCGAGGGGACGGAGGTGATTTCGGAACGGAACACTAAGGAAAAAAAAGCAGAACAGGGTGAATAAGAAGGTGGGAAGCTTTGAGCAGTCGCATCCAAATTCCCATCATCCTTGCTCGATGCAGCAGATAGAGCGCCGTTTATTATTCTCTGCGAAGGCGAGAGCGTCAAGAGGTTGTTAGAAGGAATGATCATGGTTTATTGCTTGGGCAGAATGTTGTCAGCGTGCCCAGGCCTAGACAGGGGAAATATTAGGGTTCTTAACCAAGGCCTTTGGTTCAAAAACCTTACCGCAAAGCTGGGCTATTGTGGTACTGGACTACAGAGACGCCCTTTTATGGAGTAAGGAGCCACCCAATCGGGGTCGGAACTGCATTGACCACATCTTCCTCTTATGACAATTGTTGGAGCACAGGCAAGTTTGTTGGCGACCTATCGTTGTCATGTGTCATGACGTAAAAGGTGCCTTCGATCCAGTCTATAGATGTGCGCTTTGTGACTGTCTGCTAAGGAAAGTTGCGCCTGATAAATATGTAAACATTTTCGAAGCGCTGTACCCCATAGTTCGGGCAGAGGATATATATATATATATATATATATGTATATATATATATGTATATATGTATATATATATGTATATATATATATATATATATATATATATATATATATGGTTGACGGCATCCGGGTTCGGATTTGTCTGTCACTGTGCCCAGCCACAGAACGCCTGCGCCTACAGAGGGATCATGGATGGCTTGCGCTGCACCACCCACCACCCACAACTCCAACCACACACCCCATATCCAGTTTAAACCCGAAGGAATAAGATCGGGAGGCATGCGGATGAGAGCCACGTTTCATCAACGGAGCCAGCCCACACTCCTTCAGAGGCGAACACAAGCACGCTGTATTTGGGGAATCAAGCACACACAAGGCGGTGACTGGACCGTAGTCCGCTCCACACTGAGTGCATGGAACCACTCTTCGAGCCTAGCACGGCCACAATGACCGTGCGTCCCTTCCCCTCCAGCAACGACCAACTGTCTCCTGGAGCCAGTATGGACGATGTAGTGGGTAACAGACAGGTGGGCACCTTGTCAACATGCACATCAAGCGCAGCAACACCTGGGATATCAAGCAGAAGTCATTCACTTTAAACGACAAGCTGAAATATACTAAATCCAATAATGCATACAGATACCGTGGCATAAATTAGCAACTGAATAAGTTGGTTAGCAACGAATCCGCGATAAGTAAGAAATGCCCACAAGTTACTTAAAAATGCTACAAACGCAACAAAATTACCGAAGATAAGCGTAATTAGCGTAAGCAAGGTGGCCAGTTAATAGAACATTATTCAGGCAGACAGAACAAAAAAATAAATTGGAATGAAATATATCCAGCTTAAAAAGAGCTAGTTTAAGTGCAAGTTGGTTTAGCCCAACTGCGGGGAAGAAGCATCAAAAATGCAACATATATATATATATATATATATATATATATATATATATATAAACAATTTGTGGTACGGGGATTGTGCCGTCGGAATCATGGCTGAATAGGAGAACAGTATGAATAATAAGCAAAGAACAACATCAACAATGAAAGGTTTTTGTCCAGTTTATCACTCAGAGTTTCTGAAATGTTTTCAGTTTGTTTTGTAGAGGGAGGATGAAGGGACACCGCAACACACCGTTGCGCATGTCCGCCATTGACATCGATCTTGAGTCATGGCTCCCATGGTCTTCAAGCAACAATTATCCGTATCTCTCAGACCCCAACCAGGTAGTCGACAACAACCAGCCAAGCCCAACTGTTTCGTCAGCTTTTCATGCGGCTTCTCCATGTTGTAGGCTGTCCACCAGACCGTCTCTTCCAGCCCAGTCCAGCAAGTGCAAACAACGCACGACGCGGGTAACGCTGGACAGACATGCGCAAGACGTGTCCCAACCACCGCAGTTGATGCAATGAGATGAGCTCTTCGAGCCAGTGGCTTCCACGTCATAAGACAGGCTGTCTAACTTCCAAATTGCTTACGTGGTGCTGCCACCACACACGGGCAATGGACCGCAGACAGCGGTGCTCGAAGACGAATAGCCTGCGCAAGTCATCTTTACAAATGGGCCAGGTCTCGCATCCGTACAACAGTACAGCACGAACAGTTGCACAATAGACCCGCCCTTTAATGGAGAGACGAATGTCGTGGCCACACAACAAGTATTACAGCCTAGAAAAAGCGAGGCCTGCTCTCGAGATGCGCATCGAAATCTCGTCTCCAACATCCCCGCCAGCAGTGATGCAACTTCCCAAGTAGACAAAGTTCTCCACGACGTCTAGCGTCTCACCAGTAACAGTGCGTGCAGGCAGAAGCGCCTGCCAGTCTTGGAAGAGAGCTTTGCATTTGGATGGCGAAAAGTATGTACCATACTTTAATGCTTCAATCGCCAAGTGGTTTAGTGCAAGTTGGACGACGTGTGGATAGTCACCCAGCAAGCCGATATCATCAGCATAATCCCAATCAACAACTCGAGTACCTGGGAGGAGCTCAACGCCGGCGTTCAACGAATCGCCGAGAGCACTCTTCGGGACATACTCGATGGTAAAGTTGAATAGGAACGGAGAGATAGAGCATCCTTGACGAACTCCACTGGAGACCGTAAAGGTAGGAGGAAGCTTGTCATAAGCCCTAACCCTGCTTGAGGTCAGACTATAGAGAGCGCGCAGTGTGGAGATGAACTTCTCGTGGACATCATTCATTTGCAGGCAGTGCCACAGTACCGTCCGATGGACAGAATCGAAGGCTGCACGGATATCCAGGAACACAGCAATCGTTGGCCTCTGATACATATGGAGGAGCTCGAGGATATGGCGGAGTGTGAAGACTTGATCGATGCAGTCGTAACCAGGACGAAACCCAGCTTGTTCTTCTGGTCGTAACCATTTGCGCGTTGCGGATAGTCTGCGAATTATGATGGACACCAGCAGGTTGTAACCGACAGGGACTAAGCTTATGCCTCTGTATTTGGAGTAGATTGTGCGCAGGCCTTTTTCGAAAATGGGGACGACTATCGATTCAACCCAAGATGACGGAACTTTCTCTTTTGACCAAATTTTCGAGAACAAAGCGGTGAGTTCTCGTACCAGAGAAGCGCCGCCATCTTTAAATAGAGCTGGAGATACACCATCAGGGCCGGGGGCTTTATAACCCTTCATGTGCCGGAGCTCCTGCTGGATTTAATGGGAAGAGGGAGGATATGTGGGGGTAGACCACTCGGCCCCAGCGCGAGCGCCAGAAATAGCAAATGGAGTTGGGGGTCAACAAAACTGCGAGCCAAAATGTTCGGCCCATTGCTCCAACCGTCGTTGAACATTGTGATTAAAGTGCCATCCTCTTCGCATATTGTTTCACTTATACCAGACCGAACACCTTCAGTGACTCGAATGAGATGGAAAAATTTTCTGGTATTACCAGAGAGACTAGCAAGCTCCGTCTCCCTAGCACGTTCACACCACCAAGCTTCGCGGTCCATTTGCAGACTCCTGCGCAACTCTCGACCAAGTTACTGGCATCCTTCACTGTGTCTGGAATCCGAGGGGATCAAGCGGCGTCTGTCCATCAGCGAGAAGGAGTCGGCGGAAATCCAATGCTTCGATGGGTGACGGCAACTCCACAAGTGTCGAAACGGGCGGAAACTAAAGCGTCTTTGATCTGCGCCCACTTGGAATCGGGATCACCGTCAATAGTTGAGCCAAGCAAGTTTGAGAGTGAGGCTTGGTACCTGGTTAAAATCGCACGGTTTTGTAGATTTGCAAAGTCCGGTCGGTAGTGAGCGCGCTTGGGTGATCCGACGAAACATATGCAAATGTTAACACGAACCAATGCGTGATCGGAGTCTAGAAAAGTTGACCAGTACGATCGGCAGTGAGGATTTGTGACAAACTGTCGCCACCCTTCGGTATCACCAGCGGTGTGAGACAAGTTTGCCCACTGTCAGCTTCCCTATTTAACTTCGCAGTTGACGAATTCATGGAAACAGCATCGGCTGGACACGACCTAGCACGTGTGGAGCTACTTTCTGGTGAGCGACTTCTTGACTTAGAGTAAGCGGACGATGTTTCTCCAATCTGTGACAGCTCCCAAACTTGCCAAGCAGTAGTGAACCGATTAGCACTGGCTGTCTATCGTTTTGGGCTTTGCTTTACTCTATCGAAATGCAAAGTATATCAAGATTGGCAGGGTCCCAACCCTTCGCTAACGCTTGGTGGTGATCAGCCAGAAGTCGTCCAGAAATTCAAGTACCTGAGCAGCTCTATTAATGTTTGTGGGATCGAAGATGAGATTACAAACCGTATACCAAAAGCGTGAGAAGCTTTTACAACTCTCCGCTACCTGTGGCGCAGGCGCGACCTCACTCTCGCCATGAAAGGCAGAGTTTATAACAGCCGTCCGGTCAACCATCTTATACGGTTGTGAAACCTGGCCCATAAGGTCGACAGACATAAAGAGTCTCGTCATATTCGATCACCGCTGCCTTCGCAGCTTAGCTCATGTCTGACGGGACCACCGCGGGAGCAATGAGCCTTCCGCTTGGCGTATTTGGTGCAGGAAGTGCGAGTGAACCGCTCAGCACCATTATATCACGCACTAGGCTCCGATGGATAGGGCACGTGTTGCACATGTTAGCACACCGAGTCCCGCGACGTGCATTGTTTGCTCGCCGGTTTAAAGCTCTGGTTGTCCAGTTTTTAGCAGCACACTATCTGGTTCCGTGGGTGAAGCACTATACATGTGTCCACATTGAATCGAAGCGGATTCTGAATTGATCACGCCCATGCCTTATCCAGATCGGCTTGTAGCACTGTGATATCATCTGGTGTATTGATTGCCCTCTATACCCTGATGACCTAAGGCATAAGGCAGCCATTTCGAGCTTATTTGGCGTGTGATATATCATTTCCACACGTTAAAAATAACTGAGGTCCTAGTACCGATCCCTGTGGTACTCCGCATTCAAAGCGACTGTGTAGAAAAAAACCTTCTGAGTCACCGTAGGAGAGGATCACCAGTAGGAAAGGTCTGAAGTTAATGAAGCAGGAGACCATAGTCTAACCGGCCGAAGGCATTTGAGAAATCGTGAAAGACTACGTCAACCCCTATGCCAGGGTCTACTGCTTCAGTCCAGCTGGATCGTGCTAGTAGTAGATTTGTAGTGCACCATCGATTTCGTCGTAGGCCAGGCTGTTCCGGTGCAAGGGAGTTAAAATCTTCCAAGTAGGCCATTAGTGTACCAGACATAATAGCTTTCATGACCCTTGAAAGAGCCAGTAATAAATTTATGAGACGGTAGTTGGCTGAACTGGAACGACTAACTCCCTTGTGAATAAGAGTAATCATCTCGTGTTTCTACAATTTGGGCACCTACATTTCGTCAAAACAGTGTTGGAGAATCGAGCCAAAGGCTCAGCTAAACTTTCTCCTACCGCCGTTAGCCATTTCGTGTGTAGCTTATGAACTCCAGGAGAGCTGTGCTTTCGCATACTCAACAGCTTTTCGAATACAGCTTCTGCCGTAAAGGATACGTGAGAGTGAGTTCTGGGTGTGAAACAACCATTGCCATAGGGTTATGTGGCAAGTGATCGCAATGGAATTTTGCAGCATATTGTAGGCGCAGGGTATTCGACGCTTCCTTCGGTATCCGTGTGGGTCCGTCAGCTGTTTTAAGAAGAGGAAGTCCACTTTTGACCGTACCTAGACTGTTGACGTGTTGATCCAGAAGCTTGTGGTTTGAGGCCATACGCACTGTCAACTTCTACTGGTACGCCATGTTATCCTTGCAAACAAGTTGAGTACAGTGGCGTCGTTGGGTAACATATAGACCATCCAGGTCACAGTACTGGAACTTATCCGCTGATCTTTATGGTTTTATTTTGGCTCTGTGTCTAGTTGATAGATGGTTCAGAGTACTACTACTACTACTACTACTACTACTACTACTACCACTACTACTACTACTACTACTACCACTACTATTACTACTACTACTACTACTACTATCACTACTACTACTATCACTACTACTACTACTACTACCACTACTACTACTACTACTACCACTACTACTATTAATACTGCTATCACTACTACTACTACTACTTCTACTACTACTACAACTACTACTACTACTACTGCTATCAACACTACTACTACCACTACAATTATTACTACTATTACTACTACTACTACTATCACTACTGCTACAGTGCTGGAAGAGAATTTGTAGAAACGATATTGAGCTTCGCAGAGCTATACATTTGCCTGTGCTGCTTTGGACAAACGAGACCACGTCTCTCGAGCGGAATTCCACATCCCCGGTGAGCAAACAACGCGCATCGTGGAATTCGGTGGGCTTGCATGCGCAACGCGTGGCCAAGCCATCGGAGCCTGATGCGTGAAATGACGGTGCTGAGCGGTTCAGTTCCTTTTCCTGTGCCGTAAACAATGCGTCGAACACGCTCGTTACTCACGCGATGTTCCCACCAGATGTGAGCCAAACTGCGAAGACACCGATGGTCGAACGTAACAAGCCTCTTTATGTCCGCTAATCTTAGAGGCCAGGTTTCGCAAATGTACAGTAGGGTACATAGTACCGCTGCGTTGTACACTCTACCCTACAGGGCGAGAGTAATGTCGCGCCGCCGCCAAAGGTGGCGAAGGTTAGCAAAAGCACTCCGAGCTTTTGGTATCCGGTTGGTGACCTGGCACGTCTGAGAGCTGTCACAGATCAGGGCAATGTCGTCTGCATACTCCAAGTCAAGAAGTCGTTCTCCTGGGAGTAGCTCCACACCTTCTAATTCGTGTCCTGTAAATGCAATCTCCATGACTTCGTCAACAGTGAAGTTGAAAAGGAAAGGTGACAACGGGCATCCTTGTCTCACACCGCTGGAGATACTGAAGGGTGGCGACAGCTTGCCATAAGCCCTCACTCGGCCCGTGCTACGCGAGTATAATGCTTGGATAATAGTTACATATTTCTCGGGCACACCTTTCCTGAGTAGACAATTCCAAACGGCACATCGATCAACCGAATCGAAGACAAATTTGATGTCGAGAAACACGACTACGGTGGGCCGCCAATATGTGTGACGGTGCTCCAACTGACTAGTAACTAAGGCCTTAAACCGAGTGCCATTGCTGGCCACTAATACTCTCTCTTCTAGCGCCATTATCTGTCGTTCGTCTTAGCTGCGTCTCCGCAGTTTAGCTGCAGCGGGTCATTGTATGCTCCAAGCATCTATGCGCTAACAGCCACTCCTTATCTCTCCAACGTTCATTATTTTGGACTATTCACATCACATACCTTTGCTGATTCGTTGATTTATTCTGTGACACTGTAGGTATTCACTAGTGACCAGACGTCTTCAATGAATGGCTATATTTCGCCACCGACGCTCTCTCCTATCGCCATTATCTGTACTTAGTCCCATCTTCAGCACTTCAATTTGGAAGCAGTGTGTGTTCGTAAGCTCCATGCGTCTCTGCGCATATCAGGAGATTGCTAAGAGCCACTCTTTATCACCTCAACCTTCAGTCTCTTGGAATGTCTGTATCACTTACCTTCACTGCTTTTTTGACTATTTCTACGACACTGTATGCAACCACTAGTGACTAAAAATTCCTAATCGATTCGCTACAATTGGACACGGATATCTGTTCATTAACTTCATTATCTTTTGTTCGTCTCACCTTCAACACCTCTGGTAACCTATAGCGATTCGGTGTACGTTCCACGCATCCCTGCGCATATCCGGAGCATGCTAGAAGTCACTTCTTATCTCTCCAACTATATTCTTGTGGACTATTTGAATCACATACCTTTGATGGTTTGTTGCTCCTACCAGGGACAGTGTCGGTGGCCGATGCACCATGTGGGCCTTTGTTTCTCTGTCCTAGGAAGCGATTCCAACCAAGTAGAACGAGAGTAAGGATTTGAATGGCGATTGGGTTTGTATAAGGAGCAACCGCCAAATAAGTTTGCCTTATGCTTTTGAATGTGCAGTTCACCTAAACGTAATGGTTGGCTTGTATGTTCGGCACTCGTGGGAGATGAAGAAGAAGAAAGATGAAGAAACTAAAAGCTTACGAGGAAGGCGACGATTGGAAGCAGGTCGCTTGCATACCGAAGGTGAACATGAAAACTTGCCGCAACTGGATACGGGCGTAAGAATCGACGGAACCGGGGGGCAACACGGGGGCATCTGTCGCAGAGCAGTGCGAGAAAGTCACCGCGACTCTCCGATGGAGTGGGTTTCTGCGAAGCCTACCGTTACGCTTGCACTCCTTCGTTTGCGATTGAAGGCGAAGTTCGCACTTTCAGTAAGTACCAGCACCGTTTCACGATACTTGGATGGTAGACTGATAATAATAAAGAAATTGCACACCATTCCGGAGTCCATGAACACGCTGGAGAACAAAAAGTGACGCAGGTAAATGAATGGTTTTGCAGCTCATGGATTACGAGGTGGAAGGAAGGCAACCGGTGTGGATTGATGAGACCAACTTCAACTTATTTTGCTCCCGCACTAGTGACCGCTCACGACGTGGTAGTCGAGCGTAGTGTACAGTGGCGAACAGCCGGGTACCGAATGTTTATCTTGTCAGCGCCATGACAAACAACGCCTTGATGGCGTGTTCGGTTCTGAGAGGAAGTTACAACAAGCAAAGGTGCGCTCAGTGGCTGCGACAAGTACTTGATACCAATGGAGCAGGGTTTGTTGAAAGGTGTCTTTTGATTTGTGACAACACGCCCTGTCACACGCACCTGGAGCACGTTTTCCAGAAGGAACCGTACCGCTCTGGGATACTTCTACGTCTTGCGATTTACTCTCCAGCTCTCAATCCCATCAAGGGCATCTGGAGCATAATAAAGGCTCATGTAGAACGGGCGGTTTGGGGACGGAAATCCGAGATGCTCCCGGGAGATCCTAATGTCATCGTGAATAAAAGTGAGTAGCGGATTCGCATTTTGGAGCACGCGGTGTCTGGAGCACGGGCCTTAGTGACGCAGCAGCACTGCCAACAAATGGTTCAGCATGTCAGTTAGAATTATCGATGTGTTGTTCATTTGGCCGATCTGTAAAACATTCGGTTGGCATTACACCACCGGTTCAAAGCGAGTATCACTCTTGATTTTTTATGATGACGGATCAGAGTGCACTTTATACCCTGCAAGTAATAGCCAGTTCTCTAATCGGGGGAACATCGTGAATTTCCGGTAAGTTGGTGTGTGTGGTTGCGTCGCACACACATTTCAGTTGCCGCGTTGTAGAACAATCATGTGAGAGCTTGACAAACAGATGCCACTCTTACACGGTTGTGTGACAAGCAATTGCGTTCTAACGCCTGTCGTTGATTGTGCGTGGAGAACCAGTGGATAAAGACTTTGATAAGGGCATAATAAATAAGAAAATTGAACTCTACAGACTTGACGGACATGGGTAGTGTGTGCGGCCATTTACCGGATTACTTAACCCGTTACACCAACGCAGGCAGCTGGAAGCTGCATGCGGGAACGCAGAGCATGTAGGGCAAACACATCTAACGTTTAAGTTGCTCTCTAGGGAAAAATCCCTGGATGGGTATTTGTCAGTTGTGGACTATATTCGAATACACTACAGGGTTGCGGTGAGAAGGTGCTGTGAAGCTGCAAATAAAATGTCCTCGTTTTGGCGAATCACATTTACTAGTCGGGTTGTAACATCTACACAGGGCTGAGTGGCTCCGCATGACGCATACCAGTCCGTGCGTTCATATGGCATTTACTATTTGCTAATGGAAGTTGCCATTTCGCCCCATCCCAAATCTACATGGGTAAATGATGCGGTTATAGTCGGACATCTGTTGCAATCATATCTCGTGCGTGTTATCGTCATCCAATCACACACCTCAGGCTCCGTCCCCCATCGCCAGCTGTGACTGTACCATGCAGCCAACCACGAGATATAAATCAGGCGCACTCTCCATCTACCTCCGACTCCTAGTAGGTGGTTGATATGAAACGGTCCAGCCGCCTACCAACTACCCGTTTCATCTTTCAACCCCCTGGGTCTTTGACCACTCAACGTTCACCCGAATACGGAAGCCCTGGGTACTCTCGACATGACACACATTGCATTAGGCGAGCGATCTGTCGAAACTTAGTTCCAGTGTTGTTCGCAGGAAAATGAGCGGTTACCTTACGTCCTTAATTGCTATCGGCTAACATTTCACATGCTGTACTGGCACATTCAACCAAGCGCTTCTCATCGGGAACGTCATCTACATCGTTGTTAACCTGGTGATGCAGCTCCGGTGCAAGCGGTTTGGTTTTCAGTGCATTCGGTTTGAGTTTGGATAAGCAACTACCGATGATTGAGCTATGGTGTCGTTACTGGACTCACAACATGAGATCGTTCTTAATGACGGGGGTTTGCATTATGTACACGAAGAGGTGATTAATCCGCTCTGAAACGTTTCCTTGTTTCGTTTGCAGAGGCGCAGTATGAGGGCGCGTAGGCGGTCGGCCCAGGACGGCACGTGACCCGGGGTCGCATTTTTATTACCGTCGTATGTTGGATACCAAATGTGAAGGACACATTATCCGGATAAGTTGTGGGTTGAATATTTTAAGGTTACTCTGTATGATCAACAACACATTTGCGCCATGTGTGCAAACGTTCTTCCCAGTGATCCTCTTATTTTTTCAATAGTCATCACTTTCAACACATTCACCTCAAGATCCCAAGCGCACATTAGTTTACATCGAAAGCTAGTGTGCTCTTAACCGATCGTTTGGCCTTCACGCGCTTATGCTGCCCTCAGTAAGAGTGATAATGTTACCACCCCGTCGGGTGGCAAAAGTAGTTGCCACTATCCACAGTGCCAACATCACTTATGATGAATGTGAAAGAGCAGATAGGATCCGTAAAGTACGGGAACTGTTTCCCATCATATGAATGAAAACACTGCGCAAGAGATACTTGTGATTCCCTACCTGCATGAGAACAAAGCACAGGATTGCGGTGCCCATAGTCAGTGTGAACTGAACCCATATCAGTACGGGGTGCGATAAAGTGGTACAAGGCCAGAATGAAACATGAGGTAGTCAAGAGATGCAGTTGAAACGCTGCTTCAAAACACTTGGTGGTTAGCATCGATTGTCAGCGGGAAATCGAGGTGGGGAACAATTGAGGAACACAGAAACCTGACAAGGTTACAAATGCTGGAGCCACTAACAGGCAATGTTGCAAACCCATGGGCGAAAGACACGGTCTCCCTTTACAAGGTGTATACTGACCGCAGGACATGTAAGCGCTTGACCCAGATCCAACATGAGTGTTGAAATGGCATGATACTGTGTAAAGTAACGGTACATTACATTGTGCTCCCCGTTATAGGTGTCCGCGTACATGACTGCGATCACGCAGTATTTGGTATACCATTATGAGGTCTCCCCGTGGCGTCCACTGAGCAATCAGAGTCTCTGCAGTCGTTCGGATACGGGAGGTGCCGCAAGCCCTTAGCAATCTTCGTTGCCCGGCGTCGTTTGAGCGCAGCGAGGTCGCGCTTTAACCAGCGTTGCCAATCCTGGGTAGCTTATTCGACTTAGAATGTACGTAGGCGTTCAGCACCCGGGAGAAGATGGAGGAATCTACACTGTCGAGTACCCTTCGCAAGAGATCAACATACTGGTTGCCTCTTGTTATATCAAAATCTAACTGTCTGGAACAACAGCGAATAGTTAAAACGAGATGATAGGTTTCTTATTCTCGGAATATCTAATCAATTAGGCATAACATGGTTTTCTACAGGCCTGGTTAGATGCGAGTTTCCAAATGAACGTTCTTAAACACACAACAATGGCTGCTGATGCTGACAATTGCGTTGTAAATATATATCTCGATATGCGTAAACCATTTCACCAAGTTCCAAACGTTAGATTGCGGAACGTGTTACAATTGGTTGGCATCCTGTAATCGATTATATCTACCGACCTCCCCGAGCAACCCACCATAAAACCTAGCAGCTAATGTATGCTATCTACACAGTTTCAAGCACTACCTACAAGTCCAAACTTATGTGTGAATATTTTAATGCGCCACAAGTTAACTGGTTACTGCCTGGACCTACGGTCTAAACGCGACTAGACGAAATGGTGTGCTCTATCCACTTCAATGGCTGCATCACATATGTCAGAGGGCCCACCGGAAATGCCAATACCCTAGATTCGGTATTCACCATGAGGATCCATTCTACTTGTGCACTCATTGACAGTCCACTACCGGGCTGCGACCACAACACGGCGTTTTGTATCGTGAACATTTAACGAACTAAGCCACTCCAGTACAAAGTTGCAACCCACCCATAACATTCACCGAATTGACTGGAATGCATTTAAGGAACTTATCTGCACTATGAATTGGGAGCCAGCATTCTGAACCAGCAACCCGACTATGGCTGCCGGTGAATTTGTCAACAACATTGCTGCATGTACTGATGTACTGGCACCTGTGGTAAGGAGCCGCACCTATAGGCAATGCGACAAACATACACAACTGAAAAAGGCCGAAGGCAAACTGAAGAAACTTAGGGCATCTTATCACAGGAGCAACATTTTCGATACGCAACCATATATACATTAAGCCAAATTAAGGTATGGGACCTGTTTCCCAGCTTATGAATGAAAACACTGCGTAAGAGATAGCTGTGATTCGCTACCTGCATTAGAACAATGTGCGCAATCACGGCTGATGCCAACGCCAACGCTTCGTGATCAAACGAATTTAATTTAACAATTCAAGAACATAGGTGGGAAATGGTATGGAGTCTCTTCGTTAGCTAATTACGCTGAACGATCCACCAGGGTTTTGGCACGCGGAGCAATCGAGTATGTGGCGGGCAACCGAACTGGTAGGTAGCTTGGGACCTTTGCAACCATGTTAGGGATGTGCTCTGCGATTCTCGCTGACAGCCTATTGTCAGTACGGCCACTGTACTTGCGGTAGCATGTATTCTATCCACAAAACTGTCTTTAACGCTGTAGTCGGCTAGTTCCCTTAGGATAGGCTGGATTACATTGGTCAGGCATTTGGCCAACTTCTGATACGGTGCGCCTACCATTGAAACAATTGGTGGTAAGGGGATGCCTTCCTTGTGGATTTTCGGCAGTCCTTACAAATAAGGAAGCCGAGATGCTCGAGTGACCGGCTGTGTCAAAGATTTTGCGTGATTCCATCCCACCGTCGTTAGGGTCTTTAGTTCACGAACGTTTGATTTCATAACCTGTTCGGTTTTATCGTTGTCTGTCACATCAAGAACGAATCAACTAGTCTGCGAGAAATTTTTGCATTTTCTGGATGTAGCCCTGTTTCTGCATTATGACGACACCTAATCCCATATCTTGTCTCAGTATTACAACCTTTTCATTGCGTAGCTGTTACGTTAAGGACTCGCAATGATCCTTCGTCATGGTACGTCACTTCTCGGTGTCACTAGCGCATGACTGTTTGGTAAGTTCTACCCTCGTAGTTGTAAAGCAACCGCTTGTCTCCTCATTGGTCTGTGTTCAACTGGGAAGATGTTCGTTCAAATGTGCAAACTGAGCCTCGACTGCTATTCTACCACATGGATTTGATGGAATAGATAAACTGAACCGTAGGGACAAGTTTCAAGTTGGGGGCGACCTACGGGAGAACGAATATCCCGAGCTATTTATAACACGACACGCGCACGCAAAACGCCAGGAGAAACCATCAACTGACGTTCCTAAGAAAAAGAGAGCATTAGCCAGCGCACGAATTCAGTCGATAAATCTTTGCATGATACATATATTTACAGATTATCAGTGTAATGCTCAGATTTGTCAGCCAAGTTGATGTTCGAAGTGCCCGCCGGCGTTTTGCGTACAGCGCAGCATTCGCCTGATGGTGTTTGCTAGCACTTTCTCCAAAGTACCAACTGTGATCCCGCGACATTCGTGCAAAATGCTCCGCTTCAATTCCTCAAGAGAGTTTGGCTTCGTTTTGTAAACACGCTGTTTCAAGTAACCCCAGAGGAAGAAATCCAAAGGGTTCAAATCTGTTGACCGAGCAGGCCACTCTATAGGTCCTCCCCGCCCGACCCAACGGCAAGAGAACGTCTGCTTGAGAAAATCCCGCACCGTTTGTGCATAGTGTGCAGGTGCGCCATCTTGTTGCAATCAAACGGTACTTAATAACCCAGCGGCTTCCAGTTCCGGAATGGCACAATTTTCCAGTAATTCCTTGTACGAGGATGCTAGAAAGCGTAAGGCATTAGTACTGCGAAACAACAACCTACCGTTCACATTACCGAAAAAGCAAAATGGTCGCACGATTCTTTGGCCAGTTAACCCAGCCCATACCATGAGGTTTGCGCCATGTTGTATACGTGAAGCGCTGCATCGACGTGGATTACACGTTGCCCAAAACTGTTGCTTCTCCGCACCGTGCAAAGGGAAAGCAGCCTCATCGGTAAAAAGAATTGAATGGATGTCCATGGCACTCAAAAACCTGCGGCAAAAATGAAGCCGCTTCTCCGAATCACATGGGTTTAAAACCTGCACTTGACGGGCGCTATACTTCCGGAATTTCCTTTCCTTCAAAGCCCTATGGACAGCATATCTGGTGGTGTCGCAATGCTGGGCGAGTTTACGAATGCTTAGATCGCAGCTTCTGGACACCTCACGAATAACCACACAAGCAGAAAAGTCATCCGTGGTGATGCGAGGCCGCCCTGTCTTTTTGGCGTCGCACACGCTCCCAGTTTTCTCAAATTTTCTCACCAGCCTACGAACATACCGTCCGTTGATGGGCCACTTGGCACTGTGGATAGTGGCAACTACTTTGCCACCCGAGGGGGTGGTAACATTATCACTCTTACTGAGGGCAGCATAGGCGCGTGAAGGCCAAACGATCGGTAAAGAGCACACTAGCTTTCGATGCAAACTAATATGCGCTTGGGACCTTGAGGTGAATGTGTTGAAAGTGACCACTATGGAACAAATAAGAGGATCACTGGGAAGAACGTTTGCACAAGTGTGACACATGGCGCAAATGTGTTGTTGATCATACAGAGTAACATTAAAATATTCAACCCACAGCTTATCCGGATAATTTGTCCTTCATATTTGGTATCCAACATACGACGGTAATAAAAATGCGGCCCCGTGTCACGTGCCGCCCTGGGCGGACCGCCTACGCGCCCCCATACTGCGCCTCTGCAAACGAAACAACTAAACGTATTCAAAGCGGATTAGTCATCTCTTCGTCTACATAATGCAA
This sequence comes from Dicrocoelium dendriticum, assembly GCA_944474145.2. Lineage (NCBI taxonomy): Eukaryota > Metazoa > Platyhelminthes > Trematoda > Plagiorchiida > Dicrocoeliidae > Dicrocoelium > Dicrocoelium dendriticum. The sequence goes on along the minus strand of OX104064.1, from coordinate 233,792,795 downwards.
ACCCCCGTCATTAAGAACGATCACGTGTTGTGAGTCCAGCAACGACACCATAGCTCAATCATCGATAGTTGCTCATCCAAACTCAAACCGAGTGCACTGAAAACCAAACCGCTTACACCGGAGCTGCATCACCAGGTTAACAACGATGTAGATGACGTTCCTGATGAAAAGCGCTTGGTTGAATGTGCCAGTAAAGCATGTGAAATTTTAGCCGATAGCAATTAAGGACGTAAGGTAACCGCTCATTTTCCCGCGAACAACACTGGAACTAAGTTTCGACAGATCGCTCGCCTAATGTAATATGTGTCATGTCGAGAGTACCCAGGGCTTCCGTATCCGGGCGTACATTGGGTCGTCAAAGACCCAGGGGTTGAAAGGCGAAACAGATACTTGGTAGGCGGCTGGACCGTTTCATATCAACCACCTACTAGGAGTCGGAGGTGGATGGAGAGTGCGCCTGATTTATATCTCGTGGTTAGCTGCACGGTGTAGTCACAGCTGGCGATGGGGGACGGAGCCTGAGGTGTGTGGATGGATGACGATAACACGCACGAGATATGATTGCAACAGATGTCCGGCTATAACCGCATCATTTACCCACGTAGAATTGGGATGGAGCGAAATAGCAACTTCCACTTGCAAATGGCAAATGCCATATGAACGCACGGACTGGTTTGCGTCATGCGGAGCCACTCATCCCTGTGCAGACGTTACAACCCGACGAGTAAATGTGATTCGCCGAAGCGAGTACATTTTATTTGCAGCTTCAAAGCACCTTCTCACCGCAACCCTGTGGTGTGTTCGAATACAGTCCACAACTGACAAATACCCATCCGGAAATATTTCCCTAGAGAGCGTGATAAACGTTAGTTGTGCTTGCCCTACATGCTCTGCGTTTCCGCATGCAGCGTCCAGCCGCCTGCGTTGGTGTAACGGGTTAAGCAATCCGGCAAACGGCCACACACACTACCCATGTCCGTCAAGTCTGCATAGTTCAATTTTCTTATTTATTATGCCCTTATCAAAGTCCTTATCCACTGGCTCTCCAAACACAATCAACGACAGGCGGTAGAACATAATTGCTTGTTACACAACCGTGTTAGAGTGGCATCTGTTTGTCAAGCTCTCACATGATTGTTCTACAACGCGGCAACTAAAATGGGTGTGCGACGCGACCACACGCACCAACTTACCGGAAATCCACGATGTTCCCCCGATTAGAGAACTGGCTATTTCTAGCAGGGTATAAAGTGCACTCTGACCCGTCATCATAATAAAGTAAGAACAACACTCGCTTAGAACAGGTAGTTTACTGCCAACAGAATGTTTTACAGATCGGATAAATGAACAACACGTCCATAATTCTTACTGACATGCTGAAATATTTGTTAGCAATGCTGCTGCGTCACTAAGACCCGTGCTTCAGACACCACGTGCTCCAAAAAGCGAATCCACCACTCGCTTTTTTTTATAACGCCTTCAGGATCCCCCAGGAGCATCTCGGAGAACAGTCCCCTCATTGCCTGTTTTACATGAGACTTTATTATGCTCCAGATGCCCTCGAGGGGATTAAGAGCTGGAGAGTATGGCGCAAGGCGTAGAAGTCTCCAAGAGCGGTACGGTTCTTCCAGAAAGACGTGCTCCAAGTGCGTGTGGCAGGGCTTGTTGTCACAAATCAAAAGACACCTTTCCACAAACCCTGCTCCGTTGGTATCGAGCACTTGTTGCAGCTACTGAGCGCACCTTTGCTTGCTGTAACTTCCTCTCGGAACCGAATATACTATCAAGCCGTTGCTTGTCATGGCGCCGACAAGAGGTACATTCCGTCCCCGGCTGTTCGCCATAGTACGCTGCGCTCGACTACCACGTTGTTAGCGGTCACGAGTGCGGGAGCAAAATAAGTTGAAGTTGATCTCATCCATCCACACCGCTTGCCTTCCTTCTACCTCGTAATCCATGAGCTGTAAAAGGAATGATTTGTGCCGCTTTCTGTTCTCCAGCGTGTTCATGGACTCCGGAATGGTGTGTCATTTCTTCGTTGTTATCCGTCTACCATCCAGGTATCGTGAGACGTTGTTGGTAAGTAGTGGAAGTTCGAACTCCGCATTCGACCGCAAACGAAGGAGTTCAAGGGTAACGGTAGGCTGCGCAGAAACCCACTCCACCAGAGATTAGACTTGGCTTTCTCCCCTTGCTCTGCGACGGACTGCCCCTTGCTGCTCCACCGGTTCCGTCGATTCGTACGCCCGTATCTAGTTGTGGCAAGTTTCCACCTTTACCTGCAATGTGCAAGCAAGCTGCTTTCAAACGTCTTTCTCCTCGTACGCTTTCAGTTGCCGACCCTTCGTGGGGGGAAAAAAAGCCTCACCTCAAACACTGCTTTTTTGCGCGAGCAAACCTCAAGGGATAGGTATATCGCGGTCCACAGATTTTCCTCCCGTGTGTATCTTGCTCGTGTCCCGAGTAAACACAAGGTATACTAGGAAAACGATCAGGCAACTGTCCGTTAGAGCTCAAGAGAATTTGCCCAGCCTGACTCTACAGCACTTACGGTCGAATGTTGTGAGTGCAGTGTTGTCGCATCAATTAGACTCCAATCACCAAATCAATTCGCATGACGCATTCACACCAGTCTACTCTGTACCGGAGGTTACACACGAGCGGTCAGATGTCGCTTGCTGTCGACAGCAAAGGCGATCGCAATTCGGCCCCATAACCCGGGCTTTCTGAGACACAGAAAAAATTCGTCTAAATTCTCAAATTACTTTGGCCAACAGGCCTGCATGACCCAACGATGACGGTCATGCCACTCCACCCGACTTCACATCAACCAGGACCATCACGTAGTCAATCACGATTAGGTTATACTGCTTCAGTGAATCACCGCGTTTAAACACTTCTTGTGTCCCATACAGCCTGCCTTTTTGTGGTCACATTAGCCTGATGATGAAACCCTGAAAACAGCTTGCTTCGTTACTATTTTTTCTGATATTTTCTCCGGGAAGTATCTCTCAATTCAAACTCTCCGGATTCCTCTGGTGTTCTGTTTTCCCGATACTGTACTTGTTTTTCTTTTGCTTCAGCATGTCGCAATGCCTACTACACTAATATCCAGGTGTCTGCACACTATCTTCAAACTTCTACTCTCACCGACACACTTAGACTTCTCTACTATGTGGCTGTCCTCGAACCGATTGACAAAAATTATCATGGTCTAGTTTTCCTTCGAGTGAACACGACGTTTAATAGTGTATGATTGGAAAAAGCCAATTACGTACCGATTCACCTGGCGTGGAGAACCTCTTGCGTCAAGAGCGTAATGTTGCTACAATAAAAATCTACAGAAACCGTATTTGTATTCAAAACCTTCTGAAACCAAAAATGGTAGTAGCTTTACTACACCCACAGGATGGCAAATGCCAAATACAATCCACTATCAAAGGGTTCAGCCGTATCACTTAAAATATCGGTAGTATAGCCTATATGGTTGGTTGGCCGGCATCCAGTTTCTGTATTTGGCCTGTCACTGTGGTCAGCCACAGGACGCCTGGGCCTACCGAGGGACTATGTGTAGCTTGCGCTGCACCACCCACAGCTCCAACCCACACCCCATATCCGATAGCTACAACAGAAGCACAGCCAGTGTCTGACACAACGATAGGGCGCCAACATGCGAGAAAAAGGCAGAATCAGCGGATGAGACACCAGTGACTATTGAGTCTTGGGTTGATCCCATTCATCTGCAGTTGTTTTTACAGGAAACCATAGCAGTTGCGTACTTTAATTTAATGGTTTTGATATCGACAATAATGAGTTTACCTGCAAACGTTTACGATGGTGTCACCTACATTAAATCAGAAAAATACTCATACTTATATATATAATTCAGTTGCCCAGTGTTTTGCGGAAACCATGTTTTCTGGAAAAAAGCGGTCCTACAAGGAAGCTTTTCTGCAATGAGCTTTCACCAAATTTGTCGATAAAAATCTTGAGAAGCCTCAATGTGTTTTGTGCAGCAAAGTGCTCACGGGGGAGAGCATGAATCCCAGCAAATTAACAGATCACTTCAAAGGAGTCATCCTCAGTTTGTAGGAAAAAGTATTACGTTCATCAAACGGAAAGAAGCCGCGGTCCAAAGTTCGCGCCTGGATATTTCGGGCTCCCTTTTTCGGTCGACCCAAGCTCGTCTAGAAGTGTCGTACCGCGTCGCTCTCCTAATCGCCAAAAACTAGAAACCACATACTATAGGAGAGGATCTCGTAAAACTTTGCATAATGGATATTGTGAAGCTCGTTCTTGGAGAGCAACATGCAGAAAAGAGAAGCATGTTATCACTTTCTAACAGTGCAATAAAAAGTCGTATCGAGGATATAAGAAAGCATATTTTGAATAAGGTGCCCAACAAAATAAAGTCAACTCCTTTCTTCGCAATAGAGTTAGATGAGTCGACCGATGTTGCATCCTGTTTCCAGCTACTGGCGTATGTTCAGTACATAAAAGGCGACCGCTTCAAAGAAGAGTACTTGTTCTCGGAATCATTGAGCACAGCTACATGTGGCGAAGATGTCTTTCGAACATTGAAAGATTTTGTCGAGGAAAAGGATGTTGGATGTCCGTACTGGATTCCAAACGTTAGTCAAAATATTTGCTCTGCACTGTACCTTCAGCCACTGCATAATACAACGTTACGCCTGTTTCGCTGGACACGTGAACCGACGTAGTGAAATAAATGTTATCCGCGGTAATGCGACATATACAAGTGTTTTCAAAGAGTCGTGCAATGAATTTGGAGGCAAATTCGACGTGTTGTTATTGCACACGGAAGTGCGTTGGTTATCACGAGGCAGGGTGTTGCACCGAGTGCTCGAGCTTCGAGAAGAAATTGCAATGTTTTGAAAGGAAATAGCTGCATACGGGTAAGGTGAACGGGTTACACGTCATGATAACAGACAACGTATTTATTTCCAAACTAGCATATTTTACAGATTTCTTCGAAGAAACAAAAGCACTGAAGCTCAGCTTGCTAAGAAAGATGGTTAATATTTAGACTGCTCAGGATAAGGTTGCCAGTTTTCTTCGTAAAATCTAGCTTCACCAACGCACAACAACAGTTTACGATGTGTCGATGTTTCCAGAACTATCAATGGTGCTCGCTGGAAGAAATGAAACATGCGCTTTCACAGATGATATAACTTGCCACTTGTCATCAGTGGTCCATTCCATCAGCCAATATTTTCCTGATTTGGAAAATCGCCAAGTAAATGACTAGGTGCTAAGACCCTTTTCAGTGGATAAGGAAATCCTTCCGGATACTGCCATCGAAGTCAAAGCACAATTCCTAGGAATGCGCGAAGATAACGATTTAAAAATGGATTTCCAAAGCACACCACTGGTAGCATTCTGGATAAGGATAAGTAATGTGTATCCATTGCTATCGGAAAGAGCATTGAGAATATTGAGCGCATTTGCAACAACTTGTAGAAGTGAAAGTGGATTTTCGACAATGGTTTCAATGAAAACAGAAGTAAGGAGTGGAATGAACCTGGCGCACTACTTTCAATGTGCATAAGCAGAATCAGAACCAAATATACCAGAAATTTTTAACACTAACCAATAGCAACCGTCCCATTGATGTATATTGCCTCAACGTTGGTCCCGACAAATGTTTTCTTCCTCTTATCGATCGAGAGTTATTTCAAATAGCTACTAGTTCCAGTACTTAGAAGAAAACAGCGCGATAGTTATTCGTTAGTTAGCATTTGAAACTGCAATTGGGGGGGGTTGATTATAGTAAACCCCATTTGTGAGAGCCTCAAAAATTTTAAGAATCACCAGTGTACAGCAACTTACGTTAAGGATAAGTGTGATATCGCTTTCTAACAGTACTATTAAAGTCGCATTCAGGACATCAGCAAGAATAGTTTGAACGCGATAATTAATGAAAGCGACTCATGGATTTTCTACTCACTACAATGGGGGTTTCATTTATTTACACGATGGAAAGTAATTACATATGGTATTCCTTTGCCGTAATTTAAAGAAAAAATGCAATAGTTGCTAACTAATTGGCTTTAGAAAGTTTGGGGTAAGTGTTTAAAGTGAACCAGTTTTGGGAGTAACGGCCTCAGAAAGGTTGGGAACCCCTAATCTAAAGGATGGAACGATTAACAGCGAAGATTCTCTACGGAGGACCAGGCTGCAACTCATCTAGCCCGTTGGTCAACCGCCTGGACATGGACACGCAAGCATACAAAACACACCAATACCTCCAAATCCTTCCCAACATGCAGAATGCTGCCGCTCCATGCCCATGAAAGTAAGACGTACTCGACGGTATCGCTGCGCTCAACCATCCGCGGTGGATCCTGACTAAGCCACTGTCAGCCAACGAAAGATATTGGATGCGAGATAAATCGGCCCGAATGCGGTCTTGCCAGTGACAACTGGCTCAACTTACGATTGCTGGCAGTTCCAGGAGGTAGTGGGTTTTCGCCTGGCAAGCGTTCTCCCAAAAAAGAACCCACAGATGTCTGCTTAAGAACACTACGACGTGGCGGATGAGACTCACACCGAATAAAGTCACTGCCCTTTGCATCACACTGGCAAGTCTCCCTACTTCACACACCACTGATTCAGATGCATACGCTCCCACATGTTTACGTACTTTTGTTAATCATATTCGGTCCTTCATTATCCACACAGCGCTAACTATGCTGATTCTCACAAGATGATTTATCTTTTCACGTTCCTGAGTGTAATCTCTCCTGAACTTGGAGAAACGCCATTGCTTGTCCAATTTTGATCATGCTCGGTTTGGCGTGCCTCGAAATATTCGAGAATAAAAGTTTATTTATTTATTTATTTAGTTTAGATGTCGGCACTGTACTTCTATCATTGGGGAAGTCAGCACTTGGCGTTTACAGGCGTTAAGGGAGGAATCCCGTAGGACAGACCACTCTGTTACACTCCAGAGATCCTTGGACAAGGTGTCCTTATTACCCTTGCTAGTCAGTTTCAGGTTATTCGTAAAGATGTAACAGGAGTCCTCAAGAAGAGGTGCCAAGTCATCTATGAATATGAGGAATAACAGGGGAACTAAAACAGAACCCTGGGGAACGCGATTAAGGAGTTTGTCTTAGACTCGGGCACGTTGGTGCATAAAAATGTCAAGGCCCCGTAGTTCCGCCTGGTCTTCGGTGATGTTGGCTGCACGGTTATTGAGGGCTTTGGTGTCGTCTCTACGGGTTGCCGCCCGCCCTTGACCCATTTCGCGGTTGTACCTGGTGAGGCTACTGAGGTCGCACTTCGATTAGACCGAACATCAACGGTTGCATAGGGGGAGCGGTCATCAGAACGCTTCGCATTTTTTGGTCAATCGCAAGGTTGTGTTACCGATGTTGCATCACTCGGTACATTGGATAAGAGGATGTGGGCGATGGGGTTAGGCATGCTTCTATCGGTCGCAACGACCACTTGGTTCGTGGTTGCCAAGGTTTCTAATACTGCGTGGCTGTGCGAACGCTTGGCTCTTATTCTTGCTTTCGAGGAAGCAATTCGGGGAGATGGATTAGGTGCAAGCTACTCTATTGTCGCCTTGAGCGAAGCAATTGTCGCAGCTAAACGATGTTCAGTTTCGGAGACTGGACTGTCGGAATTCCGTGTTAATGCTAGACTCATTTTAAAAGTGGAACCGCCGTACATTTAGGACTGAACCAAAGTGAGCTCGCGTATTATGTTTCTTATCTCGCTTCGACCGACTCAGCGAGATTACACTTCACACCGCAAGGTACTGATGATCATTTTAAACTACTGCGTGAAAGCCAGCATGACTTTGTTCAAATATTGTTTTGGAAATGCCAAGCAACTGTGCAGTCCCAAACAGCCAAGAAGTCGCGCGAGCCTACAAGACGGGCGAAACGTTCCATAGGGAGGAGCTCCGTGGGTTCAGCCAAGCAAGCCGAAACCCAGCAACCTCTATGTTCGAACGAGCCCACCTGCTCAACGGCTACAGGTTCTCTAGAGTCATGTCCACCCGTTGCTGTAGACTTAGCTGGCATGCCTATGTTGCGCCCTACGGACTTTAACATACCGGTGTGTGATGGCGCAGGCGTTAAAGGCCATTGGAGAATGCTGGGAAGTAAAAAGGAGAGAACAACTGTCAGCAATCAGCGCCTGAGTCGACAGATGCTAGTCCTCAGGCTCGTTATGTCCACGACGTAGATCTTCTGCAGAGCCTGATTGATAGGCTTCTCGAAGTGAATGAACAAGGTTTGCGGGTGAAGCAAAGCAACCATCTTGGAAGGAGAGAGGTGGAAAAATCCCGGCCTCTGCAAGTCATATTTGTTGATTCAACGAGTCCGAGGCTGGCCAGTATCCCTTCTCGGGTAGGCTAAGAGATCTAAAAATCCATATTGGTTCAGATTTGGATCCATAGAACATCGAGCAACTGAAATCCGCTATGGTAGAGTTGAAACTGAGGACTGATAGTGGAGAAATCAATATCCAAATCGTAAATTTTCGGATAGTTCCCCAGTTCAGCCGAACCCGGACCAACGGATCGATGACGCTTCATACGCTTCTGCCAGTTCCTACCGCGGCCCGCACTTAGCCTTCACAACTGTTTGCATTTTAATAACCAAACGGGACGATATATTTCACTTCGTTGCCTCACGTCATCCGGACGTACTAGGACTGACCGAAACCTAGTTAAATTCTGAGGTCACTACCCAGAAAGTCCAGATCAGTGGCTACTCGTGCTTCCGGTGCGACAGACTAGTACACGATCCAGGCGGCGTGCTATACATTCGGTCCTCGTTGTGCGGCAGAATTGCACACATCTACCGTAGCGAAGATGGCTAGTGCGAAACAGTTATGGTGTTCGATCCGCCTGAGACATGGTTAACTGTTTATGGGTGCGGCTTATCGCAGCCCGCGAAGTCGATGCCTGGATTGGTCACCGCATGCCAGAAACTACGTGCGTCGGCTCCGCTTTCTGCTTATAGGTGGTTTTAACTTCCCTCGAATACGGTGGCCCGAGGTTCAACTTCTCCCCGGGAACCTTGAATTCGAGGTGCAGTTTGCGGAGATGATATTTGAAACTGGGGCAGTAAAACACCTCCACCAACCGCCGAGCGTTATACCGCATTTCGCTCTATCTCGCCTGGACCTACTACTAACGAGTTGCGAGCGACATGGACATGAAATTCAGGTCCTGGAGCCTCTGGCAGCTAGTGACCACTCAATGGTGTTAGCCAGCCTAGAGCTGCTGCTGTCCTACTCGCATCTGCCGGAGCCGTCCTACAATTATTGGAAGACGAAATTTAATGGTCTAAATGGAGTCTCCAGTAAACTTGACTGGTCACTGCCGCAGAATTCATCTGTTGAAGCCTGTTGGTCCGTTATAAAAGTGGGTGTGCAATCGTTGTGCGCTCATTTCGTAGCCCTCAAATATCAGAAAGCTGGGGCAGTAAAGCCACATTGGTTCGACAGAGAGTATAGTCAATTGGCTCGACGGCGACGCGTATTGTGGAATAAATTCCTCGTGTCTCGCTTTGCCAACGATTGAGACGTATCAAGGGCAGCGTAATCTACGCAACAGCGCAAAAGCTCGAAAGCGTCGGCAGTTCAAAGAGGAGCTTGCAACCTCAGCGAAGACGACTTTCAATAAGATTTTTGCTTATATGAAGCGGCGCCTGAGGCCCGCAAGTGATGTAGCTGTGTCAGAGGGACAATCTCTGACCTTCAGCATTGAACGTGCGTCCGCATTGGCGGAGCACCTCCGTTCCGTATATAGAGGTGGGTATGCGCCGATGTCGAGCTCGACGTGTACAACCCTTACTGAACTAGAGGGCTCTGGTTGCGGTGTAGATCTCCGCAGTCTACTCGCTAGTCTTGATGGCACAAAACCTGCCGGACCCACTAATTTTGAAGTCCTTATCGGCCATCATCTCGCCTGACGTGACGGATCTACACAACAAATCGCTGTCCGAGGATGCATTGCCGAGAAACTGGAAAAGCTCAGTAGCGAAGCCGGTTCCATAAGGTGGTGAGCCACGCAATGTGGACAATTACCGGCCGATTTGTCTCACCTCAGTTTTGGCAAAGGTGCTCGAGAAGATTGTGGAAAAGGGGCTTCTCCAGATACTGGAGTCGAAAGATTCCCTAACTCGGGCACAGCACGGCTTCATGAAGGGCCGCTCGTGCATCACCAACCTGCTGTTGACGCGGCAGGAATGGTTGCAAGCGTTGAATCGGGGGAAGTCAGTGGATGTTATTTACATTGATTTCAGTAAAGCTTTCGATAAAGTGAACCATGAGGTCCTGCTTCACAAGCTGAGGATGTGTGGTGTTGGTGGCGCACTGCACCTGGGGATCAGATACTTCCGTATTGGGTGAAGATGGCGGGTTCAGGTGGACGACCACCTAACGGAATGGTACCCGTCCACTAGCGGCGTACCCCAAGGCACAGTACTGGGGCCCATTTTATTCCTGACCCACATCAACGAAGTACCTCAGCTTCTTCGGTCGCCCTGCATCTTATTTGCGGTTGACCTGAAGATTTGGTGGATTATTGATTCTCCCGGCGACTGTGACGTTCATCAGCAGGACCTCAACCGCCTACCCCGGTGGTCTGCAGAAGTTGACCTGCCGGTCAACACCGCCAAATCCTCGTTTATGAGCCTGGGGATGAGTAGCAACGGGCCTGCGTACACCTTGGCCTGCCCTCCGCTGCATCCCACCATTTCCGTAAAGAATCTAGACGTACTCTCACGCTGTGATCTGAAGTCTGTTGACAACACGAACAGACTGTACGCAAACGGACTACGCCTGCTTTGGGCACTTAGACGCAGCTTCTGCACTTGGTCTGAAGAGATTGCCACCCGTCTGTTCTCTTCCATAATAAGACCGGTGCTTGAGTACGGCTCACCCGCCTATTGTCCGATCACAATAGGTGAGGTGCAGAGACTGGAACGGGTCCAGCATGTAGCTACCCGGCTCATCCCCAGTTTACGGGTATGTCGTACGAGGACCGATGTAGGAGACTAGGGCTTTATACCCTGTCATATCGTCGGCTTCGAGTTGATCTCATTATGACGCACCGGATACTGCACCTGGGCCACTTCCCTATGTTGAAGCCGCTGCTGCACGTTCGCGCACCAAGCAGCACACGCGGACACCGGTACAAACTAGTGGTACCGGATTTAAAGCACATCGCTCACCCTCTATGCTTCGAGCGTCGAGTGGTGAAATATTGGAACAAATTGCCGGAGACGCTAGTCGAGGCGAAATCGGTGTCGGAATTTAGGAGCTTGCTTGAAGCCCACTTTGTGGACTACAGGTATGGGGAGCGTATCACACCCGGATAAGATGTAGTGCAGCTGCAATCTGATGCCACCGCGCAGGAATCAGCGACGTGATTCCGCGCATGTGCCCGATAAATCTACCATGGAGTATCATAGATTTTTCCCTTCTCACTATCTATTCTCAATATACAGTAATGGAACGTTTGTGAAAGGGATTCTACATCGAAAGATAGCATGAATCTGTTCTTCAGGTTTAATTCTTTTACTCGTTTAATGAATTCGAACGTGTCGTTTACAGTGTAGCAGTGGTTCAAGTAGTTCTACTAACCATTTGGCAACTGAGTACATAGCAGACTCCGACATATCGATTATTGGCCGTAGCGGGAGGTTAGCTTTATGCACTTTGGCACTCCATTTAGGCGAGGTGGCTGTGAGCCGCACTGAGTTAGCCGGTCAAACAAAGTCAGATGTGGCACAGAGTTGTGGTGAAAGCGTTTCACTAAACCATTAGCTGCCTGGTGATATGCCGTTGTGTGAATATGGCGGCAACCTAAAAATTTGCAGAACGCATCGAATTGTGAGGATTTGAAAGACGTCACACAGTCCGTTGTGATGGTGGATAGGCATTCGTAGTGGGGTACTCACCGGTCAAAGATGGCACGAACGACAGTTTTGACTGAGCAGTCTGGTACAGGTATGGCTTCTGGACATCTGGTGAAGCGGTCGATACATGTCATTATGTATACGAATCCGCGAGGAGGTAAGGATCCTACCAAGTCTAAGTGTAGATGTGAGAACCGCGACTCCAGAGCAGGGAAGGAGCCCAGAGGACGGCGAGTGTATCCGTGTACCTTAGAGCGCTGGCAGTGGGCACATGCTCGAGTGCAATTAGGAACGTCTTTGTTCACGCTTGGCAAAACAGAGACCTCAATGACCAATTTCAAAGATGCGCGAATACCCGCATAAGACAGTGAGTGGAGGACGTCGAAGACTATGCATCTGTACAAGGCGAGCACGACAGGTCTAGGCCAACCTGTTGACGTGTTACATAAGATATTTCCGTCAGTGGTTGGGTGAGGAACTGTCTGCACAGGCAGTGAAGTGGACTGCAGGGTGCGTTTGAGGCCATAGCTACAAGATCGATGGTTAGCGGAGAGTGGAGATTGAGGTTAACGCGAGATAGTGTTAGCTAAGGGGTTAGGAACAGCTGAAACATGACGTATGTCAGCAGTTAACTACGTGACAAAGGCCAGGTGTCTAGCGCTAGGTTACCTAGCAAATAACTACATTTAGATTGGTCGGAGATAATAGTATGTTGCAATAACTCATACTCTAACAAGGTGGACCAAAAAGGAGGGTCATCAAATAGGATAGGGCGACGGACAGTGAGACAACCATAATAGATGAGCCGAAAATATTACTCTCTGTGTGAGCCATGGAATATCACAAAGTAATAGTTGCAGAAACATACCTAAGAAAACTAATGGAACAAGCTCACCAACATTGATTATGCCGATGGCGAAACGTGCTCTCAGTCAGGGTCACCATTGGTGAGGTGCCACTCAGATGCTAATCGTAATAGGTGGCACATAAGGCGTGTCGAGTACGAGAGCGGGAAAAACAGTTAGATCGTCTGGATCCAACGCGTATTGGCAAAAGCTACAAAGGATGGAACGCACGTAAACAGAGGCCGACAGTTCTGTGCAGCATGACTCACGTGAGGAGGAAGTGATCGGTCGGGAAAACCAGTTAAAAATGGCCGATCGGAAGATTTAAACAAGCATAAAATCAGATGTCACAAAATACTGCCGGCATCACTGATTCGTGTTCCCTACAGGTCCAGTTATGCTAGTTAATATCGTCTGCGTTAATCGGGACTTGACTTATTCCAAACAATTAATTTCTCTTTAGATTTAGAATAGCCAGCCGGATGTACCAATCGCTATTTTCCTGTGACTAACTTTTGCTGGTCATACTGAGATCCTGTGCCTCATGAAACGATGCGAATTATCAAAGCACGAGGAATACGGTCAATAATGACCTAGCTTAGTATTGTTTACAACTGACTGAATTTGCACTTACAAAGAGTGAGAGCGTGACCTTAACGAAGTGGCGAGGCGTTATCCGTTCAGCCATAAAGCCTCCGTAGTGCACACTTCAAAACAACTAAACCGTCACTCATCCACTGACTGCACCGTTAGTTTAATGCCGAGGCCAGCTCGTTATCATAACATACGTTGTAAGACCCGTTTGTCACGTGCGTAGTTTGAGGATATTATATCCATTTCATTCAGATCACGAAAAGCAACTATCGAAATGAACATGATGGCTGACAAGTAATGAGTATTTCCGCTAGCAGATTTCGTCTTCGCTTGTGCCAAATACAGGTAGACTACAGTAATGCGACAGGAACCCGGGAACTATGGGATGTCATTCGAAGCCACCGAGTCACTGTCACCTGCGCCTGTGAATGGATCGCGGCTAGCCGTTTCAATCAGGGAACAGCACCGTCATGGGCAAAGTGACGTTGCCATAACCCACCTGCATTACGAGTTATAACCTGTGTATCTCGATAGACGATATAATGCGATGAAAGTTACACAACCAGAAGTAACCTACACGACTGAGGTTGGCCCTTTCTGCATGCCTCGGTGTTAACACATTGGTGTGTCCACAAAAGCGATTTGCCTTTTATCACTGTTTTCTATTCACCGCGCTGTGGTTCTCTTACTGGCTACCCGACGGGACTTGCTAAACATCCGCATTTTTGCCCGTAATATTCCATTGTTCCATTGACAAAATTGACCGGTCGCAAAGTGCTACCAACGTACCTCGGCAGGATCAAGTAATCATGCGCAAAATTTCGCAAGTCGATTCATGTCAAGAATGCGCATTTATGCACCCATGACCGATGAATTTGCAGTCGTAACACACATGCAATGGACATGATCTCAAAGGAATGCAATTGCGCAAAACAACAGCCAAAGAGAAAGTTCAATGAATAACGCAAAACCACCAATAAAATTCACTGGATGCAAGCGTACTTATCAAGCAGAAATCTGGTTGGGTAGGGAATGCCTGAAGAGACAAATACCGCCTGGATGCATATATTGCTTTGTACTTTCGTCTAGTCGACGAGGTAGATAAGTATAATGGTTAGAGACTTTACCGGATGTGGCGCATTGTCGGAATCAGTGCTGCCCTGCATTCGTTCTCTTGCGTTTAACTGTTCATACTTCAATGCGATTGGCTCCATGCTCCTCTTTCTTGCTTCCATTCTGCTAATACCACAGTTAAGTCTAACCGCATTTACTTATCATTGTTCCTTATTGCCAATCTGACGACGCCAGTCGTGGCTACTGCATCCATGGCACTTTCGTGCCTACATCATGGTTTTTTGCTGCACTGAACTGAACTGAAACATTCGGGTAAACTTTAAGTATCGTACGTTATTTGGGAAAGTGAAATACCAGATAGAACTTGACTCACTTGACAGGAAAGCAAAATAGGAAAAGCGAGAAACTACTCCTCTACAAAGGCATTATTATTCCTAATGTGAAAGGCCTAGTTGAAAGTAGTGCCCTTTTTCCTACAGTAGTTCTTTGGAAGCTTGTTTTCAGTCTAACTGTTTTAACATTAGCTTTGATACAAATACGGTCACATCGAAAACTTATTGCTCTGGTGTGCGGCAGTCGTGCATCACGTATATTTTCGTCCGATAAACGCGATATCCAATTTTTACCACAGTAGACCCTGTACATAACGGTTACTTCAATGCTACGGCTAAACATCGGTCAGTACAGAGCCCATAGGCATCCGGTTTTCCACGAAACCTTTGACCTCAAACATAGGCCAGGATGTATCGATCGTTCACATGTGGATAGTCTGCGCCTCTTTGTGGAGAAACATGCAGTACCGCGGAATTTGTGGTAGACAGGGCCGCAATTGTGTGCGTCGGTGTGTCGTGTGAGCTCCGACTGGATAGGCGGACTGCCGTTAGAATCCTTCTGGGTTTTCTCCGGGCTTGCAATGTGCGATAATTTATGGTGCGTCCATCACAATCGGTAGACATTTCCCGGACGCATTGTTGTTACCTACCTCGTCCACTAGACGAAAGTACAAAGTAATATATGCATCCAGGCGGTATTTGTCTCTTCAGGCATTCCCTACCCAACCAGATTTCTGTTTGATAAGTACGCTTGCATCCAGTGAATTTTATTGATGGTTTTGCATTATTCATTGAACTTTCTCTTTGGCTGTTGCTTTGCGCAATTGCATTCCTTTGGGATCATGTCCATTGCATGTGTGCTACGACTGCAAATTCATCGGTCATGGGTGCATAAATGCGCATTCTTGACATGAATCGACTTGCGAAATTTTGCGCATGATTACTTGATCCTGCCGAGGTACGTTGGTAGCACTTTGCGACCGGTCAATTTTGTCAATGGAACAATGGAATATTACGGGCAAAAATGCGGATGTTTAGCAAGTCCCGTCGGGTAGCCAGAAAGAGAACCACAGCGCGGTGAATAGAAAACAGTGATAAAAGGCAACTCGCTTTTGTGGACGCACCAAGGTATTAACACTGAGACATGCAGAAAGGGCCAACCTCAGTCGTGTAGGTTACTTCTGGTTGTGTAACTTTCATCGCATTATATCGTCTATCGAGATACACAGGTTATATCTCGTACTGCTTGCGAACAGCTTTTTCATAGTACATGAACGGTGCTGGCGGAAACTGTGTTGCTCTGGTACTATGATGCTGTGGCGTTCTAAGTGGTATAATAAAGTCTCAGCGAGGATTGCCTCCATCACGTTTGAGAGCACAGGGATGAGGACCACTGGGCGATAGTTGGCTGGTTCCGAGTTATTACCGCTTTTGTAAATTGGAGTGATTATTCCATGTTACCACCTGGTGGGCATCATTTGAATACCCAAGCAAATTTGGAAGGAATGCGATAACGACCCGGTTAGTGGCATTATCACCCCTATTTTTAAAGGCGGAAGCCCTTCAGATCCTGCAAACTATCGTCCAGTGACTCTCCTCCCTGTGTTCGCGATGGTGATAGAAGCAGTCGTCGCTGAGGCTTTAATGGACTACCTGGAAAGATGCAACGTCTTGATACCGGAACAGCATAGCTTCCGTCAATACCGGTCATGCACCACCAACCTACTTATTGCACGAGGTAGTTGGACGGAAATGGCAGATGATGCGGTCGGAGTTGACGTCATTTATCTGCATCATTTGCGTCATTTATCCGCTTTCGACCGCCTTGATCACCGCATCCTACTTCGACGGCTACAGAGTTACGGAATCTGAGATCATGTACTTGGTTGGATTAGCAAATGTCTTCATCAACGGAAGCTTCAAGTACGTGTTGGGGGATCACTCCCTAATCCAATTGAGGTGGAATGTGGTGTCCCACAAGGCTCAGTGCTGGGACCGCGTTTATTCCTGGTGTTTATCAACGACCTGGCATCAGTTATCTCTTCAAATTTCCTGCTTTTCGCCAATGACGTCAAGATATGGCGGGCGATTAGTAACAAGTCAGATCAGGATCTGCTCCAACATGACTTAGATTGCATTTACGAATGGTCAAAGAGGAACATGCTTCAATTGAACATAGCTAAGTGCAAAGTGATACATCTGCGTCACTAGCCGGTGAGCGCTTACATGCTTGGAGACCATACTTTGGCGAAGGTCTCTCAGGAGCGTCTATTGGCGCAGGAAGATCTAGGGTGTTCAAAACAAGCAGAGAAGGCGACGAGAACCGGCAATCAACACTTCGACCTTCTTCGCAGAGCCTTCGGTCGGTTTGAACCCTCAATATTTCCCCAAATGCTGAACGCCTACGTGTGACCTCACGTGGAATATGCTATTCAGGCGTGGCAGCCGTGGCAGAAACAGGATCTCGTTGCTCTCGAGAGTCCTCTACGAAGGGCAACCAAGAACGTCAGGGGCCTCTTTTATCTGCCCTATCAGCTTAGACTGCAATCTCTAAGAATCTACAGCAGTCGATATCGGCTTTTGCGGGGGGATCTCATAATGGTTTATCAGATTCTGAAGTACCCAAACCACATTTGCCGTCCGCTGCTGGAATTGAATCACAACACAAAACTAAGAGGTCACCCTCTGCAACTGATATTTAAAAAACGTGTTGACGATGCATTGTCTCACTTACATTTCATTTTACGACTTGTTAGCCAGTGGCTACAAAACGCAATCAAACGGTGTCTTACCAAACGCCTAACCAATAGATTTATAGATTTATACGTTTAACGCGCGAACATCTCCGCTATTCCACATAAGTCTATGGTGAGTCCACCACAACGCTTTTCACTTTATTATGCAATTGATTTTCACAATAATTTCCATCCCCCGGGACTTGTTAAGCAATGCTTTTTTTACCCGTAATAAACCATTGTTCCAGTTTTCCATTGCTACTTTCAGAGGCCATGAGTGAACGTAATTCCGAGAGAGCTGTAGGTGCGTAGTAAGAGCAGTTCCATCAACGCAGCTGTGGCAGTAAAATCGATGATGGTGAGTATGGAAATTGGAGCTAGCGATGTCGGTATGCAAGAGGGGCGGAAATCTCTAGTTGGAAATCGGGACATACTGTATCCGTAAAATGGAACAATTGTATAATAGTGAGAAAAAAGCAAAACCTTGACAACTCCGGTAGAATGGTTTGTGCGAATAAGGTTTGTTCAAAAAAGTAGTGCAAAAGGGAAAATTATGCATCAGTGGACTCACCATATCAACCACATTAACCCAAAGGTATATGCGTCTACCCCGATTTCGTGAGGTTGGTGAGCACGATGTCTGTCTGCGCCATGTCAATGAACAATGAACTAGGAAGTTATACGGTTTAAGAAGAGATGCTTTACAAATCCCGTTCAATGGTTGGTAGCAGTATCGAAATAATAATAATATTACTAATGAGACTAATACAAATAGTAAAACCGTTAGTAAATTTAATATGAAATAAAGACAATGAACAATGAACAATGATTTGTCACGGGATAAAAGCAGGTGCTTGACACGTCCCTTAGGATGGTTGCGGTGAATATGATGCAAGTAAAATATGTCTGGGTCATCTATCGAACGTTTGCCGAGATGAATACTTTGATAATTAACATCAGTGTAAAATGGAAAAAAAATTATCGCACTTAAAAGTTCAGAAAGAAACTGGGGTGCAGTGATTGTTGAGGTAAGGAGTGAGAAAAGTAAAATATGGTCGCTCACTTAAGTCCATTTGATACATAAATCCTGTTGAGAACATGCTTGACGTAATCCACAATAGAGGAGTTTAGGTAACAAAATGTTGGGAGCTAAGAGAAATATCTAGTCGTTTTTTGAAAACATCCACGGTAGGAGAGGATACCACTGAGTCTGGGAGTGTGTTCCAGGGTAGGCAAACCCGAAGGGAAAAGTAATTCCGTCGACACTCTAGACGGCTATATTGTTCCTTCAACTTTAAGCAGTTACCTCTGAGCTGCGTGCTGTGGCTAAGTTTCAGCAAATGGCGGCATACGTGGTTGGGGTCACTCAGTATCTGATACGCTAATATGAGATCGCCGCGCAGCCTTCGATAGCGTCCGCTGAAAATTCCCAGCAACTTCAGCCTTCGGTGGTAAGAGTGATAGCGCAGGCCCTTTACATTCTTTGTTGCTCTTCGTTGTGGTGCTTCTATCGCTTCTAGGTCGCGCTTCAACCAAGGTTGCCAAGATTGGATAGCGTATTCAACATGCGGGCGCACGTAGGAATTGTGCATCATTGGGAAGATTGATGAGTCAAATCTCCCGAATGCCCTTCGCAGCATGCCGACGTGCTGGTTGCCTCTTTTCGCAGCTACCTCAGCCTGTTTTGAACAATTGAGGTCACTCTGTACGATCACACCAAGATCATGTTCTTGGGAGCTATTCTGCAATCCGTTTGTCCCAAGTATATAGGTGTAGTTATGTCTATGGCGTAATTGTACGACGCGACATTTGTCTACATTGAACGGTAGGGCGTTTTGAACTGACCAGTTCGACATCGTGTTAAGATCGTGCTGGAGCCGTTCATAGTCGTCCGGTCCTCTGATCCTTCGCCATATCTTGATATCATCAGCGAAGAGTAGGAAATCGGAAGTAATTGAACTCGCCAAATCGTTAATGAACACCAAGAATAGATAAGGTCCAACAACCGAGCCTTGTGATACTCCACACGTCACATCGATTGCATGAGAAAATGATTCTCGGACTCTCACCACTAGTCGTCGTTCGTATAGAAAATTGCTAATCAAACTCAGGATTGGATCGCCAGTGCCCTAGTTCCGAAGCTTCTGAAGGAGAATTCGATGGTCTAAACGATCAAACGTTTTTGAAAAGTCCAGGTAGATGACATCGACTCCCACTCTATCATCAACAGCTTCAGTCCAGCTATTACGTGCAATTAATAGGTTAGTATTACACGAATGCTTTTGACGAAAGCCATGTTGCTCTGGAGCTATTAAATTGTGGCTTTCCAGGTATTGCATCAGCGCATCTGCGATGATTGATTCCATCACTTTGGATAGTACGGGAAGTAGTGTTATTGGACGGTAGTTGGCAGGATCAGTGCGGCTACCTTCTTTATGGATAGGAGTGATGACCCCTTGCTTCCATACTGGTGGAATACGGTTTTCCTCTAGACATCGCTGATAGAAAACAGCCAGTGGTTCTGCTAGATCACTAGCTACCGCCTGTAGAGCCTTTGGTCGGATGTTATCAGCTCCGGGGGAACTGTGGATACGCAAGGAAAGCAACTTCTTCAACACAGCTTCCGCAGTGAAGGTGATGTTTTCTAAACCAGATGGTGGAGTATTAGAATTGAGGGGAATGTTTGTGCTCGTTACCTGCTGGAAAGTTTGGGAGTAATGAAGCCGTAGGAGATCAGCTGCTTCCATTGCTGACCGCGTGCACCCATCAGCCGTGACTAGCGCTGAAACCCCTCGCTTTACTTTTCGAAGGCCGTTAACGTGCCTGTACAGGAGTTTGCGGTTAGTGCAGAATCGCTTCATTAACTCTCGCTGATAAGTGACCTTGTCTTCGCGGATCAGTTTCACACAGAAGTTACGATGTGTCACGTATGCAGTCCAGGTTTCGGCATTCGAGCAGTCCTGGTGATTTCGCCATGCCAAATTCCTCCGGGACATACATTTACGTGTTCTGCTTCTCAGAAATGACTTATGCTTGTTTTTGGGTTGGAAGGACTTCTGTTCCGATGCGTGCGCTACCAGTGTGCTAAACGTCCTTGTAAATGTTTCCCAGGCAACACCTGGGGGCATTCGGTTAAGTCCAAGATGTATCCTTAACAAGCTTAGATAACACATTGTAGTGCGTGAAAGTATGCACTTTATCCTCCTCCTTTTCAGGGTACTCGGCATAGCATATATAATCAAAGAGTAGAGTGACATGATCACTACGACCCAGTGGTGTGCTTGTAATCATCCCATCAACCATGAGTTCTTCATTAGTTAGCACAAGATCCAGTATCGACGGCTTGTTAGAAGTTCGAAATCTGGTGGGAGAGGTTACGTGGTTGTAAAGAGGGTGGCTAGCAATAAGCTCTTGCAAACAGGCTTTAAACTGCATACCGTCGGTTGCCGACGTTTCTATGTCGTGCACGTTAAAGTCTCCCGCGATAAGAATGTGGGTGTAGGACTTGTTCAAAGCAAACTGAAAAACGTGGTGCAGTTTGGAGTCCATTTCCGACGTTGAGTTTGGTGGGCGATAAATCACGGCTAGTAGACATGTGTCCTTGTTTCGCGACCATGAGCGGCACCAAAGCGAATCAGGAGCTCGGATTTCCGGGTGATCGATAACTTCACATCGGAGGTTTGTATTATAGTAAAGAATCACACCACCACCCCTTCCGGTTCTATCGGTTCGAAGCAGCGACATACCGGGTAAATTGATCTCAGAGTCGGTTATCTCAGGGTTTAACCATGTCTCTGTAATCATGACGAGGTCCCGCGGTTGTGAGGCATGGAGTTCTCTAAGTTCGGCCAACTTGCTTAGAAGGCCTTGGGCGTTTGTGTACATGCAAGATAGGGCTTTTGTTGTTAGGAGGTCATTGATAGATGTCAAGTTTGTGTTAGTGTTTGAGCCGGCCGTTAGGTGGCCGGCCATTAATCGTTTTTTGGTTTATGTATTTCAGTCAAGTTGCATGACATTATTGAGCGTTCCTGAACAGACGGTTCACTCGTGCTGTGCTCCGACCTCCTGTGTGCCGTGGGCGCTGTTGTGTCGGTCTCTCCGCAGGACTGTGCAAATAAAGAAGTTGTTACGTTTGCAAGTTCCATTGAATTGCTTCCTAATTTTGGTCGTTCGTCTGCTGCCTTTAGCCTTATTTCTGTTGGCAACCCAGCTCGAAACTTTAACCAGCTATCCAACAGAACTTGCGTCATTCCCTCGGAGTGTAGTATTACTTTCAAAAGCCTTGGACCGCAGCCATTGTAGTTAGGTGATGACGGAACTCTTGTCAGGGATTTGGCAATAACATTGTCTACAGAGAGTGCTTCGCGGGTGTAGCACCACTGCTCACGGTCATGTGGTTGTGCATCGTGATCAGAAGAATGCAGAAGTTCAGGAACACCATGAACAAATATTGTTTTCTTGCTATCCCTATTAGCAATACCGCGTTGCTCCACTGCTTCTTTTGCGCGGTCTTTCCAAGGTAGATCAGGTAATATACGCACTCCGCTCGGTGAGTTGCGAAGATGAACTGCTGAGAGCAGGACAGCCTCTGTCTCGTCTGCTGAGTTTAGTGTTACTCGAAGAATTCGAGGTTCACCAGAGTGCACTGAGGTCGGGTGACGCGCTACGCGTTGCAGCATTGCAGGCTCAACCAGAATGCCAATCGCCTCGCAGATGGAACTCCACTGGTTGCGATCGTCTTGCAACTTGCCTTTTATTGTGCCAGATTTGGATTCGGGAAGATTGGTGCACACGAGAGTTAGCGCAGCGTGGTTTTGTCTAGCGAGTGTTGGCTTTATACTTTTTGCCGGCAATTCAGGTTGTTTAGAGGGCACCACTGGAGTTGACGGTGAAAGCTGCTTTGCGCCGCGCGTGCTCGGTACTGAAGATGGACCTATGTGTGTCCCTCCCGGTGTGTTTGTCGAGGCAATCGATGCGTACGTTACCTGCTTGTTATCTGCACCGGATTTCCTACGGCTCTGAGCTGTCGGTGTCATGGCTGAATCTCCAAGTGAAGCGGCTATGGTTGGAGAAGTGGAAGCAGGCATGTTTGAGGCTTGCCCACTTATGGGAGTGAGGTGATCCAGTGGGTTTAGAGTCACAGACGCTGCAGTGCGGTTGGAGCGTCTAGCTCTTTTCTTCGGTTTAGACTCAGAGCTAACTTTGGCCGGGTGAGGTATTATCGTGGCCATATTTACCTCCGAGGGAGCGATCTTAGTATTTACAAATTGCGCGATTATTTCAGTCATCCTATCGCATTTTTTCATGAGCAATGATAAACAGTTGACAACAGGAATGACTTGACATGTTGGGCAAAACCAAATTGTGTCAGCAACTTGGTTTGTCTGTCTCACTTCTTGGACGGATTTGCCTGCACATTGCGACAGTACGATCTAATACAGCTAGAACAGGTAAACCTGATCTTAAGCACTTTACTGCAGTTGGCTGCACAACATAGGCGACGTTGCATCATTTGCGTCCCCCGTAGTCCTGCGATCCGCTAAGATTTACAGCACCCACAGATAACATTAAATAAATCCATGGTAAATTCCAGATGTAAGATGGGGATGTAGTGATGACAACGTGTAAGTGGATGAGTGCGTCATCCAACCGCCATTTAAATACCGTTAGTGTCGATTCAGAGACGACCGATTCTGGCAGAGCGTTCCACGGGTGACAGGCGCGAATAGAAAAGAAATTTCTGCGGCACTCCGGACGACTGTATTGTTCTGCAAGTTTTAATGAGTGGCCCCTCAGGGTTGTATTGCTGCTGAATGTCAGTAATAGGCGGCACACATGATGTGGGTCTCGTAGAATCAAGTATGCCATAAACAGGTCGCCTCGTAGTCTGCCATAGATTCCACTGAACACCCCCAATCGTTGCAACCTCTTCTGGTAGGAAAGATTATTTGTTCGAATTAGGTCTTAGATGCCCGACGTTGTGGCTGCTCCAGTGAATTAACGTCGTGTTTCAGCCATGGATGTCAGGCTTGAATTGCGCACTTGACCTGGGGGCAAGCATATGCACTGGGTATTTGTCAAATTATAGCGCTGTTTATTTGTCCAAACGCCCGTCGCAACAGCCCGACATGTTGGTTTGTTGTCTTCGAGGCCTTTTCGGATTGTCTAGAGCAACCCAAGTCATATTGAACCAGGACGCTCAAGACACGTTTGACGGTTGGTTTTTGCAGTAAACTCAATCCGAGCCGGTATGAGTAGCTGCCCTGCTGTCGGATCGGAAGTACCTTGCATTCACTCAAGTTGAAAAGCAGTATATGTTGGGTTTACCATTGATATTCCGTATCTAGGTCACTCTAAAGCAATCGCTGATCGGCGTTCACCTGGATCCTGAGCCAAATCTTGATATCATCCGCAAACATTAGGAAGTTTAAAGCGATTCTCTGCGCCACCTCAATAATAAACACCAAAAACAGACGTGGATCTAGAACTGAACCATGTAGCGCACCACACTCCACTTGTATGACGGACGATAAATGGCTCTGAACTCTGACCAGTAATTGCCGTTTAAGTAGAAAGTTGGCGATCCAGCTTAAATGTGGGTCTCCGATCCCGTAATGTTGCAGCTTGGACAGTAGTATCCGATGGTCTAGACGATCGAAAGCCTACAAAAAATCCAGGTAGATCACATCAACACATTCTCCAGCGTCAGCTGCCTCGGTCCAACTACTGCGTGCAATTAGTAAATTCGTTGTACATGACCGCTGTCGACGGAAACCGTGCTGTTCAGGAGTGATGATGTTGCAGTTTTCCAGATAGCACACCAGTGCATCGGCAACTATGGATTCCATGACCTTGGAGAGTATAGGAAGAAGGGATACTGGGCGGTAGTTGGAGGGATCAGTTCTGCTTCCACCTTTGTGAATCGGGGTTATTATTCCAAGCTTCCACATGGCGGGAACTTGGTTCTGGTCTAAGCAGCGCTGGAAAAACTGAGCTAAAGGTCCTGCCAGTTGGCTTGCTGCTGCTTCCAATGCCTCTGGACGAATGGTGTCGACACCCGGCGAGCTGTGTTTGCGTAGAGACGTCAGCTTTTGCAATACAGCCTCCGCGGTAAAAGTGATGTGGGTTAGTCCTGGCGAGGAGAAGACAAAGCTTGGTAGATCGCTTGGTGGCAAGACCCTTTGAAACGTGGGGCGTATTGCATCTGCAGCGCGTTTGCTGCTTCCACAGCCGTTCTTGTTGGGCCATCAGCCGTCCTGAGTGGAGGAAATCCTTGCCTCACCTTTCGTAGGCTATTAACGTGCTTGTACAGCAGTTTGTGGTTAGCACTGAAGGTTTTTGCGATGTTCTGCTGATAGGCGGCTTTGTCTTCTCTTAGCAGTTGAGTGCAGTGGTTACGTTGGGCTACGTAGTTGTCCCAAGTTTCTGGTGCTGGAGCTTCTCTGTACACTCGCCATGCTGCGTTGCGTACTGTCATCCATTTTCGAGTTCTGCTCCTAACGAAAGAAACTGATTTACACTTATTGCAAACTTTTATCTCTGAAGCCTCTGCAATCAGCTGACTGAATTTGTTGACGAACTCGAGCCAGGCGACTTCCGGGGTTCTTCTTCGAGGAACGACCAAGTTGTGGCGCTGACGAGCTGGGCTAATCGATCGTAGCTTGTGATGGTTCGCACAGTCTCATCGTTCTCATTCAGATATTTCGCATAGCAGACGAAGTTGAAACTGATGAACTGATGATCACTTGCGACAAACGGGCAGTCTAAAACCAACGCATCAATCAAATGCTCCTCGTTGTTAAGCACAAAATCCAGCACAGATGGCCTGTTACTGGTTCTGAACCGAGTGAGCAAAGTGATGTGATTGTGTAGAGGAACAACGGTTACGAGCTCTTGTACATCGGTTTTGAATTATCCGCCGATCGTGCTAGGGGTTTCTAAATAATGTACTTTGAAATCACACGTGATAAGTATGTGGTTGCATTATCGCTGTTAGCTACATCTTAAAGCAGCCGCAAGTTGGCAGTCGGTTTCAAGTGTAGTTAGGGGCGCTGTACACCAAGACAATAAGACAAGCGTCCCTGCCTTTTATCTGCAAGCGGCACCAAAGAGAGTCGGGGAACTGCGAGTCTGGATTCTCGACGGCTTCGCACTATAAGTCGCTTCGGTAATACAGGATTACCCTCCCTCTTTTATAGGCCTATCTTTTCATATTAGCTTCATGCCCGGTAGCGAAACTTCAGCGTCCTTCATTTCCGTGTACAACCGTGTCTCGGTGATAGTAATGACATAATGTGACCCGGAGGCTTGGCGATCTTCAGTTCGGCCAGTTTGTTAAAATGTATAGAAGTCCGCTCAAGTAATGTGCGTGGGGAAATCACCGTCGAATGATTTTTTTAAAATGGGTAGCGTGGGCACAGAAATGACAAATGTTGTAAGAGCGTTCCGTAGTTAACGAACTCGAAGGGCAAATAATTCCGGCGGCATTCTAGCTGATTGTATTGGGTGGTGAGTTTCAAACCATGATCTCGCAATTCTGTTTTACTGCTAAGCTTCAGGTGGCGGCAGGCCTGACCAGGTTTTTTCAAGATCTGGATCGCTCGGATGAATTCACGCCGTAGACGGCGGTATCTGCCGCTCTACATTCCCATGGATTTCTCTCACCTATGATATTGCAGGTGGGTCAACCGTTCACACTTTTCGTTGCCCTTCGCTGGGCGGTCTGCAGAGCACGCAGATCGCGTCTTAATCAGAGTTGCCAAGCCTGGATCAAGTACTCTACCTGGGGCCTCACTTACGTAATGAGCATTTATGGGAAGATGGAGGGATCGAACCTACCGAACGCATTACGTAACAGGCCAAAATGTTAGTTCGCGGTTTTGAACACCTTCGATGACTGCGCCGAACAACTGAGATCATCTTACGTCACTTCCCCAATGGCGTTGCTGCCTCTTCAGCAAGCTTTGCCACTCCGAACTCCGTGTAAAGTAGGTGGATACCGAGGTTCACTTCCCGGATGGCGTTGACATATTTGAATAGGAGCTCGTTTGTCATTGGCGAATGTACAGGTCATCTGTTCTTGGTGAGTCAATTTGTCCTCATGGACAAGTATGTTACACTGGTTATGCTGAGTCACGAAGTCGCTCCAGGTTCCAAGACTGGGACAAGGACTCTAAGTGTGTGAAGCTGCGTTCGTTATTGACATGCCTTTGCGGGTTCTACTTCTGATAAAAATCGAGGGATTGGCGGAGCAAACCCTCTTCGTTTCTGAAGCAGTTGCGATTAGATTGCTGAAGCCTCCAACAAACTGAATCTAGGCGCTGTCAGGTGAGCCGGCTTTCAAGAATTCCCAATCGGTCGTCTCAACTAGGTCGTTCAGGATGTTGGAAAATGTGATACTTCGTGTTCCTTCTGTGCATTTCTCCGGATATTCATCGTAAGACACATACTTAGAACGTATAGTGACATGATCGCTCAGCGCTACTGGGGTGTCTATAACTGGCCTGTCGTCCATGAGTTCCACATTTGTAAGTACGAGGTCAAGCAGCGATGGTTTGTTATCAGCTTTGTCCCTGGTAGGTGAGGTAATGTGATTATAGAGCGGGATACGTGCGATAAGGTCTTGCAATTCGGCCTTGTATGTTTCGGTGGGGAATGCCCACCTTTCCAGGTTGTGCACGTTGAAATCGTCGTAGATAAGAAGATAGCTGTAAGTTGGTAGTAAGCACTTCGTCAGTTATGAGATGTATAGAAACGCAAAATATTGGATTCCCTTCAGTCACTTCATCAAAGCAGAGAGAAGATATAGGTAGCAATATGTCAACAGTTCTATTGTTCTCATTAGTCGCATACACAATGCAAGCAGAAACACCAACAGATATATGTCCATGGGAAAAATTGACACATCAATTAAACTGTCATTATTAAGACCAAGGCAATCTGATTGATTGCCGCAAGTGTTTCTGTGCACATAGCACAGCTTGATAAGCTCTAAGTAGCAACGCTTCACTGATTGCCAACATTATTGGATTCCGGAGTTCATGTACTATATAGATGTGAACTCATTATTCACAAATGTGCCCCTTTAGGAAACATTTGACGATTTGCGTAATTTCATCCTGAGTTAAAACATGTGTCTGGGCCTCCCTATGGAATATTTGAGAGATATGATTCTACTCTTCACAGAAAATGTACGGTTTGAGTTTGAGGGGACAGCATACAAACGGATCGATGGGGTTGCTGTGGGCAGCCCATTGGGTCCGCTTTTGGCAGATATCTTTCTTGGTTTGAGTGAAAGACAAGTTGCTGCCAGTATTGGTGAAACGAAACTGTACAAACGGTACGTGGATGACCTTTTGGTGTTCACTAGCAACGAACATTTTACGCGACTGTTAACCACTTTGGATTCAATTCACCCCAACTTATCTGTGTCCCACGAGATAGAACAACATGGTTGCCTGCCATTTTTGGATATCCTCGTCAAGAGACGGGATGGAGGTAGACTGCAGCGCACTGTTTACCGCAAGGTGACCTGGAGTGGGCAGTACCTTCACTTTTCCAGTTTCGCCCCAGTTGCATACAAACGCGGCCTAGTGAAAACGCTCTTCCACAGGGCCGGACGAATTTGTAGTTCGGAATGGCTGGAAGCTGCAGAAAAGTTTCTTTATAGGACCTTAATATCGAATGCTTATCCCGAAAAGTTCATCCAAATGCACAGCAGACCCCCCAAGAAGAAACTGCCGGTGCGAACAGCAGAGAAAAATGCTGTATATTTAATTCTGCCGTTCAAGGGGACCATGTGGCAAATGATATCGGACACAAGCTCAAGTCCGTTCTAACTCGCACGTACACGACTGCTAGATTGCATTTCATGCACACTACTCGGAAAGACCGTCAAAGCTACCCTTCGGCTAGTTCGGCCTCTCATGTGGTTTATCAGTTCACCTGCAGTTGCGGTGATGTTTACCTAAGCAACACTAACCATCGGTTGGCTCAGAGTGTGGCTGAGCACTTGCTAAACTGGGTCGAACAAATGATTGCGCAACAAAACGGAACGACCCACAGAGCGCATCGGAGTCTGTCGTCATCTATCGCCAAACACCTCTTGACCAATGGTCACCATGTAAACCCGGATAATGCGTTCTATGTGTTATTACATAACAGGAACCCGATAATGTTGGCAATCAGTGAAGCGTTGCTAATTTGCGCTTATCATCCTGTGCTATGTGCGCAGAAACTCTTGAGGCAATCAGTCAGCTTGCCTTGGTCTTGATATTGACCGTTTAATTGGTGTGCCAATATTTTTCCATGTACATTTATGTGTCGTTGTTTCTGGTTTTATGGTGTATGCGACTAATGAGAACAATCGAAATGTTGACTTAGCGCAATCAGTTTCAATAGCTCGGAATTCTATGATAAGATAAAACGCATAACTTTACATGAACCACATGAAGGATGTGTAACAGAAAATCTACATCAAAATGTTCTAATGTGAAACGTGATGTATCAGTGGTTGAAACATTGCACTTTATCAACATGTTGTGTAACGTTTATCACTAAGATGAAATTGTATGAGCCTTTCGAATTTCGTCTTGTCTGGTGCGTTCACCACATATTTTGGTAACGCATTTCACTGAGAACAGATACTAAATGAGTAAAAATACTTTCTGCAATTCAGACACGAGTGCTGCGTCATTAGTTTCAGGTGGTTGCCTCGGCTTTGTTTGTAAGGGGCTAGAGTAAACAGTGATGTTATCAGTTAGTGTCCGGTATGTGAGAGTATTATTATTATGTGAGAGTAAGACCTTCGCGAAGCAGTCGGCATTCTAATGAGAACACACGAGTACACGAAGACGCATTTCGTAGCTTAAACCGGACAGTCCACGCGTTGCCTTTTTGGCTCTTCTTTGGGGTTGTTCCAATAGGCTCATGTCTCCTTTTAACCTTGGACACCAGGCCTGAATTTTATATTCAACTTGAGGTAGAATATAGGAGTTAATCAGCTATCGTACTAGCTGTCGCTCAAAGGTGCCGAGAGCTCGCCTCAAATGTATCAAGTTCAAGTTCGCCACACTTGCTGCTTTCAAACATTGGAGCGAATTTCCAAGACTCTCTTGCACGTTTATACCTAAGTCGCGTTCACTGGCCACCTGTTGCAGGACGTGTTGCCCCAAAAGCTATGTGTTGATGAAGCTGCTGCGCACCGTCAGCAGGTGTCACTTTGCAGCGTTCAGTGGGAGCTGGTTCTTTTCTGCCCATTCGTTAATCCGGGTCAGATCTTCCTGGAGGTGGACACCGTCGAATGCTGAACGAATTGCTCTCTATATTTTAGCATCATTAGCGAATATTTGCAGTCGGTGATAGAATCTCTGCCGGAAGCTCAATAATGTAGACTAAAAACAGTAACGGGTCGAGGACGGATCCCTGCGTTACATCATTGTAGACGCGCAGGCTTTCAGAGTGAGTGTCATCTACTAATACCTTGATTGCCCTGTAGTGTAAGTAGTTTTCCAACCAGGTGTGCAGAGGACCATTGATACCTTATGCAGCAAGCTATTGGAGGAGAAAGAAGTGATTGACCCTGTCGAATGCTTTAGAAAAATCCAGGTATATCACATCTATGGACACTCCTTCATCAGCCGCCCTGGTCCAAGACTCCCGAGTAAGCAGCAAATTGGTGAGACAAGATCGTCTGCATCTGAAACCATGTTGGGAATTATAAATTATTTGTAAACTTTCAAACTATCGCGTCATTTGATCTGCGATTACCGATTCCATCAGTTTTGATAAAACAGGAAGGGGAGTTATAGGTCGGTAGTTGGCAGGATCCGATTGCTTACCTCCTCTGTATATTGGAGTAATAATTCCATTTTTCCACTCAGATGGGGGTGTATGGTAGGTAAGCAGAACATGGAAAGATGGGAGCAAGGGTTCGCAGCATTTTTGGACAGATCATGTTGATTCCAGGGGCACCTGGTACTCGCGGAGAGTCCTGTAATTGCTTGCTATGGCACAGATGCTGGTGTTTAATGGTGATTTCGCTGGATAAGCCGAACGACATTAGTTGGTAGAGTTGATAGAGCGAAGGTCACTGTTCAAGGTATGTGGAACCTCAGTGAACAATGAATTTATACGGGTTAAGAAGCGTTGCTTTACAAGTCCCGTTGGATAGTTGGTGGGGATATCAACATAACAATTATGATGATAAGGATAGTAAAATAGTTAATACTTTAAATACGAAAATAAGGACTTATCGTTTGCTTCGCTGCAGTCCTGCGATCCGCTAAGATTTACAGCACCCACAGATAACATTAAATAAATCCATGGTAAATTCCAGATGTAAGATGGGGATGTAGTGATGACAACGTGTAAGTGGATGAGTGCGTCATCCAACCGTCATTTAAATACCGTTAGTGTCGATTCAGAGACGACCGATTCTGGCAGAGCGTTCCACGGGTGACAGACGCGAATAGAAAAGAAATTTCTGCGGCACTCCGGACGACTGTATTGTTCTGCAAGTTTTAATGAGTGGCCCCTCAGGGTTGTATTGCTGCTGAATGTCAGTAATAGGCGGCACACATGATGTGGGTCTCGTAGAATCAAGTATGCCATAAACAGGTCGCCTCGTAGTCTGCCATAGATTCCACTGAACACCCCCAATCGTTGCAACCTCTTCTGGTAGGAAAGATTATTTGTTCGAATTAGGTCTTAGATGCCCGACGTTGTGGCTGCTCCAGTGAATTAACGTCGTGTTTCAGCCATGGATGTCAGGCTTGAATTGCGCACTTGACCTGGGGGCAAGCATATGCACTGGGTATTTGTCGAATTATAGCGCTGTTTATTTGTCCAAACGCCCGTCGCAACAGCCCGACATGTTGGTTTGTTGTCTTCGAGGCCTTTTCGGATTGTCTAGAGCAACCCAAGTCATATTGAACCAGGACGCTCAAGACACGTTTGACGGTTGGGTTTTGCAGTAAACTCAATCCGAGCCGGCATGAGTAGCTGCTCTAATGTCGGATCGGAAGTACCTTGCATTCACTCAAGTTGAAAAGCAGTACATTTTGGGTTTACCATTGATATTCCGTATCTAGGTCACTCTAAAGCAATCGCTGATCGGCGTTCACCTGGATCCTGAGCCAAATCTTGATATCGTCCGCAAACATTAGGAAGTTTAAAGCGATTCTCTGCGCCACCTCAATAATAAACATCAAAAACAGACGTGGATCTAGAACTGAACCATGTAGCGCACCACACTCCACTTGTATGACGGCCGATAAATGGCTCTGAACTCTGACCAGTAATTGCCGTTTAAGTAGAAAGTTGGCGATCCAGCTTAAATGTGGGTCTCCGATCCCGTAATGTTGCAGCTTGGACAGTAGTATCCGATGGTCTAGACGATCGAAAGCCTACAAAAAATCCAGGTAGATCACATCAACACATTCTCCAGCGTCAGCTGCCTCGGTCCAACTACTACGTTCAAGTTGAAAATTCGTTGTGCATGACCTATTTCGAACGAAGCCGTGCTGGTCACGCATGATGATGTTGAAGTTTTCCAGATAGCACACCAGCGCTTCTGCAACTATGGATCCTATGACCTTGTGGAGTATAGGAAGAAGGGACACTGGGCGGTAGTTGGAGGGATCAGTTCTGCTTCCACCTATGCGAATCGGGGTTATTATTCCAAGGTTCAACCTGACGGGGTCTACGCAGCGCTGGAAAAACTGAGCTAACTGTCCTGCCAGTTGGCTTGCTGCTGCTTCTAATGCCTCTGGACGTATGGTGTTGACACCGGGCGAGCTGTGTTTGCGTAGAGACGTCAGCTTTTGCAATACAGCCGGCGCGGTAAAAGTGATGTGGGTTAGTCCTGGACAGAAGAAGACAAGGCTTGGGAGATCGCTTGGTGACAAGACCCTCTGAAACGTGGGGGCGTATTGCATCCGCAGTGCTTTTGCTGCTTCCACAGCCGTTCTTGTTTGGAAATCGACCGTCTTGATTTGAGGAATTCCTTGCCTCACCTTTCGTAGGTTATTAACTTGCTTGTACAGTAGTTTGTGGTAAGCATTGAAAGTTGTTGCGATGTTCTACTGATAGACGGCTTTGTCTTCTCTTAATTGTTTAGTGCACTGGTTACTTTGGGCTACGTAGTTGTCCCAAGTTTCTGGTGTTGTAGCTTCTCTGTACACTCGCCATGCTGCATTGCGTAGTGCCATCCATTTTCGAGTTCTGCTCCTAACGAAAGAAACTGATTTACACTTATTGCAAACTCTTATCTATGAAGCCGCTGCAATCAGCTGACTGAATTAGTTGACGAACTCTATCCAGGCGACTTCCGGCGGTTCTTTTCGAGGAAAGACCAAGTTGTGGCACTGACGAGATGGGCTAATCGATCGTAGCTTGTGATTGTTCGCACAGCCTCATCGTTATTATTCAGATATTCTGTATAGCAGACGAAGTTGAAACTGCTCACGGCATGATCACTGCGACATAACGGGCAGTCTAAAACCAACGCATCAATCAAATGCTCCTCGTTGGTAGGCACAAGATCCAGCACAGATGGCCTGTTACTGGTGCTGAACCGAGTGAGCAAAGTGATGTGATTGTAAAGAGGAGCAGTAGTTACTAGCCCTTCTAGATCACTTTTGGATTATTCTCCGATCGTGGCGGTAGTCTCCCAGTTATATACGTTGAAATCACCCATGGTAAGAATGTGAGTGTACTTTTGTTGTAAACTACATCTTAAAGCAACCGCTAGGTGGTAATTGGCTTCGGGTGTTGAGTTAGGGGCGCTGTACACCAAGACAATAAGACAAGCGTCCCTGCCTTTTAACTGCAAGCGGCACCAAAGAGAGTCGGGGAACTACGAGTCTGAATCCTCCACGGCTTCGCACTGTAAGTCGCTTCAGTAATACAGGATTACCCCACCTACTTTTGTGAGCCTGTCGTTCCGGATCAACGACATGCCCGGTAGTAAAATTTCAGTGTCCGTCATTCCCGTGTGCAACCACGTCTCGGAGATACCAATGACAGCATATGACCCGGAAGCTTGGCCACCTTTCAGTTCGGCCAGTTTGTTAGAGAGACCCTGAGCATTCGTATACAAACAGACCAGTGTCTCGGTTTCTAGGAGCTCACAGAGGGGTGAAGGGTTCAGGTGTGGGAGAATGCCGACTGATGGGAGGTCGGGAGTTACTCGTCTTTTTGTTTGGATACTGATACCTCGTTTGCAAATGGATTCGGCCAAGGTGCGTCCCAATTTTCGTTTAGACCTACGTCAGAGTCAATTAAAGCAGCAGCCAAGTTACGCTTCTGTAGATTCGTCGATAAGCTTGCTGCTTCAGTTGCTTTAATATTTGAACTTTGCAAAGCGTTTTCGACCTTTAACCGAATTTCCGAAGGAAGCTGTTTCCGATTTCTCCGCCATCGATCTAAAACATCCGTTGCTTGTTGCTCTGACTGAACCACAAGTTTTAGGATTCTAGGGCCGCATCGTCTATAATTTGGTGAGAGAAGTATCCTGGTGATCGATAGTACCACAATATTATCCAATGAAACTGTTTCACGAATGAACCGCCACTGTTCCAAATCGTGCTTTCTGGTCTCTTGAACATTTTTAGAAGGATGTACTGGCACGCCATGTATGAAGACTGTGTTTAGGCGGTCTTGCTTGCTGTGCCCCTCTTCGGTGTTTCTTTTTGATTGTCGCGCGCTGCAAGAGACATCAGGATAGATACGCATCCCACAGGATCCGTGTTTTAGCGCGCTTGCGGACAGCAAAATGTTTCCTACGTCGGTGGAGCATTCTAGTGTTATTCGAATAAGTCTGGGTTCGCCACAGGGTGGCGAATTCGGATGACAAGTAATCCGTAATAAGTTTATGGACTTGGCTTTGATACTCATCGGCACACACAACGAGTTCCATTGGTCTTGGTCGTCTGATAACTTATCCCGCAATGTAATGGCGGTAGATTCAGGGACATTTGAGCATACAACAGTCCGGGCACTGTTGTTGGATCCCTTTTTCGTCGATCTACGAGGTATGGTACTCGTTTGTCCTGACCTGCTGACAAGTATTGATTGTTTGCTGTTTGTTTCTCTATTCACGTTAACAGTGTTGACAATGGAAGAGGCCGCAACGGCGGCTTCTCAGTGGACCCTTGCAGCAATCTCTGCATATGTAACCGATGTTCTGGGAGGCTTAGTCTCGACAAGAGGTATTTGTGTTACAGGTACTGAGGGTTGGGGTTTGGGTGCTTCATCCTTGTTAATACTAGATGTCAGGTCTAGTGGAATTTGCTTAACCAGACGTTTTGAGTGGTGCCTGATTTTCGTTGACGCGAGTACTGTTTGATTCTCTTACGTACGGTCTGTTTTCATCCGGCGTTCTACCAAAGTTGGCTAAGACAACCGAGATGGAGAGGTGGCTGATTGCGTTTCAGGGGAAGCGGAGTGTTCAGCATTCCGTTGCTTGGAAGCCGCAACGCTTCTGTGGTGCATGCTTGCTACCATTGAAATAATCTTATTGTTTATCCTCTGCTCTGCTTCCGTTGTTAACCGGTCGCATTTCTGAGCTAGGATAAGCAAGCACTTAACGAGGGGGATGGTGGAACACGCAGTACAGAACCAAAATGCACCTTGGGAGCTATTTCGCTCCCGTAACTGTTGTTGGGACACATTTGCACATTTCGTATGATACCATTCCAAACAGTGCGAACAAGCCAGACCGATTTTTACTACTCGATGATATTCTCCTAACCCGCAAATGCCTTGCGCTTGGAGTCTCTTCGGTTTCACCTTTCTGCCATTCAATTTGGTGTCGTTACTTGACCCAGTGGGTTGGTTAGCGTTCTGTACTTTTACAGCTTTGAGAGCGACGCACATCGGTCAGGCGAGCGTGGTGGTGGCATGGTCAAAACCATAGCAATCGTAGCTATCGAGCCAAACTGCAGGAGTAGAGCGTTCGCGGCAGCCACAGCAATAGTTGTTAGGCCACTGGCCGTCTTGAGTGGTGGTATTCCGGGCTTAAGTTTTCTTTTGCCATTCACAAATCTGTATAGTAGTTCGGTGTTACTCGTAAATTTCAGCACCATGGTCTCCTGCCATTCGTACTTACCGAATAATGAGCGACGTACAGTAGATGTTGATTGTTTCGCAATTCTGCCATGTGGTATCACATGGGCTTAGCGAATGTCGCCTCCAGATCTCACATCTTCTGTTGATACATCTACCTGTTCTGCTTCGGATCCACATATTGATCCGGCGTGATGCTCCCAATGGTGCAATCTCCGATGCTGATTGTATGACCCAGTTAATTTTATCTTTTAGTTCATTCCACGAGTGAGCCGCTGAACTGTGCGTCCGTAGGTCCCAGTTCACGGTTGCTGCTAAGTTGTACAGCTTGAAATAGTCCGTAATAATTCACTGAGCCCCACTTTCTTTAGCAACAATACTGGCGTAACATACATAACCGAATGATAGGACTGAATGGTCGCTACGGCCCAGTGGTGGATCGTATGCCACTGAGTTAACCATCACCTCTTCAATAGTCAGTCTTAAGTCCAGGAGTGATGCCTTGTTTGAACCTCGGTGTCTGATTAGTCAATGCACATGGTTAGATAAAACTATTATATCCATGAATTCAAGGAGCTTCGATTTAAATGATGGCGCATTAGGGGACATTGATGCTATTGAAGGAACATTAAAGTCACCCATTATAAGATAGTGAGAGTACTTTTGTAAAACAGCATAGCGGAAGGCGTTTAACGGAATGTTATCGTTGTCTGCTGATGAGTTCGGAGGCCTATGGAAAATTGCTAAGAGGTAAGCATCACTCGTCTTCAGTGAACCAACATCTCGAGCTGCTAGGTGTAGTCGGCAAAATAGTGCGTCAGGAATAACATGGGAATTTTTGGTAAGCGCCTCACATTTCAAATAATCTCGATAGTAGAGAGCAACACCGCCACCGCGAGATGGACGATCATTTCGAATGACTGACATCTCACTGAGTTCAATCTTTGGATTAAGTATGTGGTTTGAGAGCCAAGTTTCAGTAACTGCTACGAGCTCCCAAGTTGTTGTTTTATGTGGATGGTGTAGTTCCGAGAGCTTAGAAAACAACTCCTGAGTGTTGGTGTAGCAGCATTTATTTATTGGCGCATCAGGATCTCGGCTGGTTGTAAGTGTCCGGCACAAATAGTGCCGGTCTGCTGAAGTATCTTGAAATGATTATTTGCACGGTTGGCTGATCTGAGCTAGGTACAACCGGGAGTGGAGCACCTGTATCTGAAGTCTGTACAAACGGAAGGAATCGTCTTAACCGTATTCCGGTGGCCCAAGTTTCCTGTTATCATGCCATGCTTGGATCTCCACTGATACCATTTCGGTTGCAGCCAAGGTAACTATCAAAATTCGTGACCTGCTGCCTCAGTAGTTAATGACAATAAGACGGGTGATATCATAATCCGCGAAATTTTGCATGTCGTAGAGCTCTGCGATGTATTTCCACTCGTCGATGTCGGGCTTCTGTCGTTCACTGCTATCGTCATGTTTCAATGCTGGCACATCGTGAACCAGTAGCACTTTCTTTACCTCATTTAGACGTGACGAACTAGGTCTGAATTTCCGCTTCTGTCTTTCTGCCCATGGCCTGTCAGGAAAAATGCGGGCACTGACAGAAAAATTCACTAGAATGTGGCTTGATAAGAGAACATCTTAGAGGTCGCGTGGATTATCAAACCTTGCAGTAACCGAGGTTCCTCTACATGTGGAGGTGATGGATTTCCTGAAATATGTGTAAGACTGTTTGGGAGAACTTTCAGTTCGAATGCGCAGGTTACTTCAACCCAGCGGTTTTACTCTTCGGCTCCTCGGCGATTTGCTAGTGGGTTCTGGGACGTTTGCAAATATTACTGTTATTGCCTTCTGGTTGTGTAGTAAGTTTAATCGTGACTTCTACTTTCTACAAACTGTGTAGTAATTGTTTGTTCTGCAGTTCCTTGTGAGAATAGGTTTGTCGAGTAGGAGTGTCTGGCTTGTCTTCCGTGAACGAGAGGCCAAGGCTACAGAGGAGTTTTACGTGCAACACCGTTAGTTGCACTATCTGTAGGAGTCAATTGTTGTTGTCCAGCTACTGACACAGGTGACAGTCCAATTTGTGCGTAACTGCATGCTTTGTGGCATTACGTGAGACTTGGTATACCGTACAACCGGCCTGTTTTCACTGCTGTTTTTCACTAACGGTGTTTCGCTGGACTGCGTAGCATTGCTGCCAGAGAGTATTTGCCGTTTAACAGGTTTGGGATTCCGGCTACGTAATGCATTAAGCTGCAACTCGAGTTCTGAGATTTCCCAATACCGCAATCAGTTCCTTTTGACCTGCCGAGGTAACAGCCAACATCTCACACCTTATCGTAAGCGTTTGCACAATCTTAGTTATCGGTACGTTTACTGTTCACATTTGCTGAGTCGTAGGAATTGGTACAGAACGAATACGTGATTTTCGAGAGGCTCTCAGTTCCCCGCTTGTCTGACCTACGATTGACCTTGGGTTTGTTGCTCACTAGACTCCCGGTCGACAAACTTCTCCGGCCCGTGGAACAATGGTCGGTATGCACTTTTAGGTCACCCTGGTCACGCCGTTTGGGCTGCATCAGTTGTTTGCTCCGGTCAGCGGGTTTGGTGGTGATGCGTCACTAGGTGCACGGGCAACCAAATTCACACAGGGTTTGTGCAGTGAAATGCACGTAAAAATGTGGTGGTAACGTGCGATGACAAAATATGCCTGTACGTATGGTATGCCCTGAGGCTGGTGGTGGCTAGATCTTGACAGGTGGTCCACCCACTGCTGCTACTGCTGCGCCATAGTCTCATGTCCTGGGTGCCTCCACGTGGCGACCGCTGGGTGGGAGTTGGGTTTCGCTCTTTTCTCTGCTAAGATCCTGAACACCAATCCGCATGAGTCAGCTAATTGACCATGTGCTAGACATGCTGCCTTTCGGGTGTTCATTTAATCGAAGGCTTTGGCCGAGGACCCGAATCGTTCTCCTGTCAGAAGTGGGCGCCCTAGTGGGCAGTATCCTAGGCTATCCTCTTCGGAGGTTAGGAAGTTGTCGATGGCCCACTTCCCGTAAAACCTAGCCATGGGAGACAACAGGTCTACGGGTTAGAAGCTCACAGCTCGATTGGCGTAGAGCACGAACACCATGCATTTTCTCTGACGATGGGAGGACACCTCCAGGTGTTCAGTGGTTTGCTACTGCCCACCTCAAGCCAGGTAGCCCCTGGACAAATTGGTGCAAACCCGCTAAAACCCACCTGCGTCTAGCCGTGGTCGCAAGTGTGTCCTACTATGGTCGCGAAACACATAAAATTGTTTCAGAACCTCAAAGGTTGCGTGTGACGGCCGTCATGCAGATCCCTCTCTGTCTCTGTAATCACATTCCCGAGCTGAATATGCTCCCCACTGCATTGTGGGTCAGGCTATTGAGCCGAAGGCTCCGGGTGGAGTCCCTCAAGCAAACCTCTGAAGAACAACGACCACCTCGCATGCGATTGTCCACCAATACAATCGTACGCCTGCGCGCAAAGCACTCAGCATCGGGTGCTGGAACGTGAGCACACTACTGGATCGGAACTCGAGCGAGCGCCCGGAGCGACCCACTGCACTCGTCGCGATGGAGCTGGCGCGCTACAACATCGATATTGCGGCGCTCAGTGAAACCCGGCTCGCTGAGCAGGGTAAGTTGCATGAAACAGGTGCTGGCTACACATTCTACTGCGTGGGCAAGGCCGCCTCAGCACCACGTGATCATGGGGTCGGATTTGCAATATCCGATCGCCTCCATGGCCAGCTGATGGATGAACCAACGGGCATCAGCGCGCGACTGATGACTGTTCACCTACGACTCGGAAGAGGTAAGTTTTCTACTTTTATAAACATGTACGGTCCGACCATGTGTTATCCTGATGACACGCGTGATCAGTTCTACACTGAGCTATCCTCCGTGATACGGTCTGTGCCGAGGAGCGACCGACTACTTGGGCGTGATGCATCAGCGGGGACAGATGTTATCGGTGCGCATGGCATTGGTTCAGCGAATGCGAACGGTGAAAGGCTGCTCTCACTGTGTGCCACTCACGGTCTGACGATCACGAACACTCGGTTTGCACTGAGTGCGAGTGATATAGCAACTTGGACGCACCCACGGAGTGGTCACGCTCACCTGCTCGACTATGTCATCGTACGTCAGCGTGATATGCGTGAAGTGCGCATGACACGTGTACTGCGTGGAGCTGAGTGTGGCACTGATCACAAGTTGGTTCGGACCAAACTGTACATATATTTTCGTAAATCGATGTATTGCACTCCCACCGTGTATCGGCGTAAATTTAACATTCCCTCCCTCGGTACTGGGTCGAAACGTACTGAGTTGGAGAAGGCGATGGCTGCATGGCTGTGTGATGTGGACTGCATAGCCACAGTGGGCGACCTGTGGCACCACATTCGCGACCAGGTGACAGCTGCTGTCGAGGAGACCATCGGGCGCGCAATCTGTAAGCGGACTGATTGGTTTGATGAAAACAATACGACGAATGGCGCATTGGTGTCGGGGAGGAATGCAGCATTTGCTGCACATGTGGCAGACCCCAGTGACTTGAGGAAGAATGGTCAGTTTCGCAAACTTCCACGGCGATTGATCCGAGATCTCCGTCGCATTAAAAGTGCATGGTGGACGGAGAAGGCGAAGCAGATGGAATGCAACACCGAACGCCGCCAACACAAGGAATTCTTTGACTCCTTGAAGGCGATGTATGAACTGAGATTGGAGCCGCTGAGGACACTGATCGATGGTAGTTCAGGTGCTACCTGCACACAGACTGCAAACATAATACCGATCTGGCGAAAACACTCTGACTGCCTCTTGAACAACCGTTCAGAGATCGACTGGCCTACATTAAACGGCCTGAAGCAGCAAGATGTGAAGGCGAATCTGGCGGATACGCCGAAACTGGATGAGACGCATAAAGCACTTGCTCAGCTGCGAAACAGCAAATGTGCCGGAGTCGACGGCATCCCGCCTGGAGTACTGAAACACGGCGGACCCGCGTTGTTGACTGCGATGTACCACTTGGTGCAACGCGTATGGTTTGAGGAGGAGGTACCACCTGAGCTGAAGGATGTCCTTCTTGCACATGTAGCAAGCAATGTGTTTTTTTCTACCAAAACGCGACGGAGCAGAGGCAGATCTACAAATGACCCGGCTTCTCTCAACTGCCGCGGGAGCTGCGGACAAAAAGAGACTCTGTCACATGTTCTTTAGGTGTGCTGCATCACGCATGATGTCCGCTGTAAACGTCACAATGAAATTGCCCAACAGATCGCCAGGCGATTGCGGCGCCGAAGCATTAACATTGTTATGGAGCCGAGGATTTCGACAGCCACCTCCTTCATCAAGCCAGACCTGCTTGCGGTTAGAAATTCTACGGTTCGCATTGTGGACGTGGCCATCTGTGACGCGTACCGAATGGATTGTACTTATAAACTGAAAGTGGATAAATGCGGATCAGGGGAAAATGCCGCAGCCATATCGCGAAACATACGTGAACAGTTTCCTGAGACGACAAATATTGTTCACCACGCCGTCGTTATCAATAATCGAGGGATGATATGTTCCACCTCAGCCAAACATCTTACCGCACTCGGGATGACATCACTTGATATTTCTGACCACTGTGTTTCTACTCTTCGTCTGACTCTGAAGGTCTACGACACCTATATGCGTAGTGCATCATCACGCCTTACATAACACACACCCAATCCCACACAATGACAATTGACGCGGTTCCGACCACTGTTTGAAGTTTTTATATATTTCAATCAGTGTTTCCTATTCTGCCGGGACATTCGTCCTCTCCTGGCATATTGCTGTACAGCCCATTCCTCGAGCCATGCATGCAAATGCCAAAAATAAATGTTAATGGCATCAACTTGCTGAGTTGTGTGGGCAAAGTGATTTCCCGAATCCTGCTCAACCGCCTCGCCAGTCAGGTTGTGGAACCTAACGTGGCGGAAGAGCAGTGTGAATTCCGTTCCGGTCGCAGCACTATCGATATAGTGTTTGCGGCTCGTCAGTTGCAGAAGCGGAGCAGAGGATGACACCAGCCATTGTACTCGCTTTTTGTTGATTTCACCAAGGCACTTGATACGATGAACCGCGAGGCATTGTGGCTGGTGTTGGGTAAGTTTGGTTGCCCGCGTAAGTTTGTAAGTTTAAATGAATGTCTGCACAATGGTATGCGGGCGAGGGTGCAGCTGAGTGGAGAGACCTCGGATGACTTTGTAGTTGTCTCTGGTGTGCAGCAAGGCTGTGTCTTAGCTCCTGCCCTGTTTAATATCTATCTTCATGCAATGTTGTCTTGTGCTTTTGATGCGGCTTGTGCTTACGGTGTTCGTGTGGAGCACCGTATTGATGGTGGGTTGCTGAACATCCGTCGTTTCGGTGTGAGAACTCTAGTCTGTGAGACAATTATCCGTATGTTGCTGTTTGCTGACAACGGTGCGTTGTTTTCACACAGCGGGGATGAGTTGCAGCACATGACTAGTGCTCTGGCTTCGACAGCGGCCAAATTCGGGCTCACCATCAACACAAGCAAAACTGTCTGTCTCTTTCAGTTTTCACCGGAGGTGCAATCTTCA
Organism: Dicrocoelium dendriticum; assembly: GCA_944474145.2. Classification (NCBI taxonomy): domain Eukaryota; kingdom Metazoa; phylum Platyhelminthes; class Trematoda; order Plagiorchiida; family Dicrocoeliidae; genus Dicrocoelium; species Dicrocoelium dendriticum. The sequence continues at coordinate 233,750,618 of OX104064.1, read as the reverse complement.
ATATTGCCGCAAATCAGCACTGGTGCTGAAGTATTGCAAACCACCTCCCACATTTGCTTCCTTGGGAGTGGGTTGTCGACTGATCAGCACCTACACGTTGAGTTGCGTATTCGCGTGTCGAAGGCCACAGCGGCATTCGGGAAGCTAGAGTAACGAGTGTGGAACAACCAGCAGCTTAGCATTGGCACGAAGCTGATGGTGTACAAATCCATGGTACTGTCCGTTCTTCTATACGGCAGTGAAACGTGGACGATGTACCGACGGGAAGTGTGATATCTCGAGCGGTTCCATCAACAGTGTCTGCGACGAATTGTGTGCATCGGTTGGGGCGACAGGTTTGCAGACACGGAAGTGTTGTGAGAAAGTGGGATGTATGCAGTGGACTGCATACTTTTACTGAGACACCTGAGATGGCTCGGTTATGTGAGCCGTATGGATTCGACGCGGATACCGAAACAACTTTTATACGGTCAGCTGAGTATTGGGAAGCGGCATGCTGCGAAACCAAAGTTACGTTACCAGGACATGATCAAAGTGAGCCTCACACGTTCTAATCTTGATTGCAGATCATTGGAATCGAAGGCGGTTGATCGGCGTGCATGGCGCGATCTAGTCACGAAGGCAGTTGCTGAAGTGCGGGAGAAAGACCTCATGCATGCAGAGAAGAAGCAGCAAGTGCGGAAGCGGCAAGCACCGATGAATTGTACTCCATCGATATCGAGCGCATGGTGCTGTAGAACATGCGGTCGCGAGTGCGAGTCAGGCAGGCCTAGTGAGCCATGAGAGAGGTCACTCGAGACCACTACCGAAGCGAAGACGGGTCCTGCAGAAAACTTATGCAGAACCGGCGCAGCGTTTGTAGGCACGCTGCATTCGATTTACTAACCGTGTGCTTGCATGCTAAGTCTATTTATTTCAGGTGGTGGGTTTTTAATTTTGCCATTATGCTTCCCTTTCTCATATATATGTCTACCTGTACTATTTTCCGTTAACTTGCACACCTTGCTTAAGCCAATTGTAGTTAATTTCGATAACATTTTCGTGTACGTGAAATTTCCTTAAAGTAAAATTTCTGACCTCGTGAACATCTAACTTCATATTCTCATTACTTTAAGGTTAAGGTCACTATTTCCTTATGAGTTACTCGATTTATTTTGCTTGTTATATTTCTTTCAAGTGATTGGCCGCTACTTGATATCCCCGGTGTGGCTGCGCTTGATGTGCATATTGACAAGGTGCCTACCTGTCTATTACCCACTACCTCGTCCATACTGGCTCCAGGAGACAGTTGGTCGTTGCTGGAGGGGACGGGGTGCATGGTCCTTGTGGTCATGCTACGCTTGAAGAGTGGTTCCATGCACTCAGTGTGGTACGGTCCAGCCACCGCCTTGTGTGCGCTTGATTTCCCAAATACAGTGTGCTTGTGTTTGCCTGTGAAGGAATGTGGGCCGGCTCCGTTGATGAAACCTGGTTCCCATCCGCATGCCTCCCGGTCTTATTCCTTCAGGTTTACACTGGATATGGGGTGTGTGGTTGGAGCTGTGGGTGGTGCAGCGCAAGGCACTCATGGTACCTCTGTAGGCACAGGCGTCCTGTGGCTTGCCACAGTGACAGGCAAATCCGAAACCGAATGCCGCCAACCATGTATGCAGTATGTCTGACAGCCTTAAAGAAGCTCTGTCGAATGGTATCCTAAAGATACTGATGAAATTCAAATAAGCAAAGTTACTCACCTTGGTCTTAGTGAATAGACATCCGAAGACTTCTTTTGTGGTGTACCAGCGTGTCGTTGGACTTACTTCAATAATATAGACCCCCGTTGGATAGAGCTCGGTGATTCGAATCGATTGAGCGTACTTCCGAAGAAGCGGCACATGAATGTGAGGGGATAAGTCCCATTTAACACGGAGTACAGGAGTGCACAATTAGCACGCACACCGTGACAAGGTCTTCTTTCTGCTTTGATGAAGTTTTAAGATTAGGTGGGAATCCATCTCTAGAGTGGACAATATAGAGTAATAACTACGGTCACGAAGCAGTTGTCGTTGTGTCTGAGTCGCAAAAGGCACCTAACCGAATCGGTGACTTGCGTCTGCGGATCATCCAGTGGTTCACAGATTAAGTTGCTACGATGGTAAAGATAGCACCATCTCCCCCGTTGGGACGATTGTGTCGGAACAAGAACATTTCATGAATCCCGATCTCGGCATCCGTAACCCTTGAGTGCAATCAAGTGTCAGTTAGGGAGATGAGATCCCAAGCGTTTGTTGCCTGGTGCAATAGAGATTCGGCGATTTTGCTGAGGCCTTAGGCATTCATGTACATGCAGGAAAGTTTTTCGGTTCTCAGCGGCGATTTGCGACATTTTGGCTAGGATGAGAGGTTGTGCCGGCCGTTGTTTGGTCGGCCGCTAGTTTTGTGGTATTATCGGCGAGTTGCTTGGAGTCGGGTTCAGTGGCAGCGTGATTATTTCTGACAAGTCAATTTGTACAATGAATAGAGATTAGCTTCAGGAATGCACAAGAAGATCATCACTTCCTTCAGACTGCTTCCGGTGTGAATTTCGGATAAGATCACTACACGCAATCAAACGGTGTCTTGCCAAACGCCTACCCAATGGATTTATGGATTTATTTGTTTAATACGCGAACATATCCGCTATTCTACATAAGTCTATGGTGAGTCCACCACAACGCTGTTCACTTTATCATGCAATTGATTTTCACACTAATTTCCATCCTACGGGACTTGTTAAGCAACGCTTTTTTACCCGTAATAAACCATTGTTCCATTGTTCCTTTGCTTGCTGTGGTGGTGCTTTAAGTCGGACGACAGTTCTGCTCGTCGCTTTGAACCGGAACTCGGTTGGCCGTCTGTTCCGAAGTGAATGCTAGCGTTCCAGTAGCGTAAATGCCATCTGCCTAGTTCGTAGCACCACGTTAATTATCCTTGGGCCGCACCCTTTGTAACTGTGGTACATGCAGCCAGATCACCCATCCCAGCGGAACACAACTATGAGCGGATCGAGAAAGAAAAATGGGCTATAGTGATTAAGTCAAGTGACTTCACAAAATGCTATACGAATGCAAATTCACGCTGTTCACTCAACACAAACACTTGGTTGCAATTTTTGGATCAAAGAAAGGCATTGCGGGCTGCTCTGCTAGTCGTCTCCAATGCTCGGCAACGGTTCTACTTGGTTACAATTTCGTCGTCGAATATTAATCCGCACATAACATTGGTCAAACGAATGCATTAGCGCGTTTAATGGGTACACAGCATCAACAACCTGAGGATTTGGTTGCTGTTCAAATCTCCGTAAAACCCTAATTAAACCAAGCTGTGTCTGACGTTTTCGGTGTCTTACCAGTAACGTTGGAACTGGTGCAGAGAGCGACTCGTTATGATTCTACCCTACAACAAGTGTTCAGTTTTCATCTCAATGGCTGGTCCAAAATAGTTGTAACGTCGGAGCTTCAATAATTCCACTATCGGAAGGAAGCGCTATCAGTCGTCAACAATTGTCTACTGTTTTCAGGTCGCGCCGTCATTCCTGTCACCCTTCAAGAGAGAGTCCACCGACAATATCTTACTGGCCACCCAGGAATGAATTGCATGAAACTGCTGGAACGAAATTGTGTGTATTGGCCCCATGTGGATTGCCTGATCCAGTATTTAACGAAGAATTGTCCCCGATGTGCCAGTGTCTCTAAACAGCCAAGGAAGACGGAAATGCAAACCTGGCCAGTACCAACGGAACAATGATCCAGGGTACACGTCGAGTTTACAGGTCCAATTGACGGTCATCGTTTGCTCATCGTTGTCGATGCCCACAAAATGGCCTGGGGTGATTCCAATGGTGAAAACTGGCGCAGGAGTCATTGTCACTGCTCTTCGACAGGTAATTTCTCGTTTCGGTGTTCCACACACGTTGGTTTCGGACAATGGCACGCAGTTCACCTCCCCTGAATTTGTTGACTTCTGCCGCAGTAACGTGGTCGTCCATGTAATGACTCCATCATTCCACCCAAAATCAAACGAGCAAGCAGAGCGCTTTGTGGATACACTCAAAAGAGTCTTGTTAAAATTGAAGGGAGAAGGTACCTTGGCGGAGATTCTTGCACTTTTCTTCTGACGTATCGCACACATCCAATTTCACAGACACCGAACGCAGTATCTCTCGCTGAAACACTGTTTCAAAGGAAACTCCGTGTACTGCATGATGGCCTCAGACCCAGGAAGGAACAATTACTGTCCCGCAACCATATGAGGGGAGGTCCATACAACATTCTACAAGGTGCTCGAAATTGAGCCTTTCATGTTAGCCAACAAGCTCTGCAAAGAGATTATCGCATCCACTATCCCATATGGGCTAGGGGCTTTGTGCCATACAAGCGTGGTAACGTAATCTACGGTATCCAGGTGGGCTCGGTGATTAGGGTGAGACATGCCATTCAGCTGCTAGAGCCAGGGACTGGCGAACAACTGCAACAACAAGTACCAGCAGCGTAATCATATCTGAACCTAACGCCCGACGCAGGTGAAACAAAAACTTCTCAGCATGCCCCAACACATCAACCACCTGATTTGCCTCGAAACCTGGCAGCACAGAGACCAAAGCGGCGATGCAAATCCGTGTCACCCAAGCAAGTCGAACACAAGATAAAATCGTACAACACAACTGGAAGAGGGGAAATGTTAGGAAGGAATACGCTAAGCGAACAACCGAGGAGTCCATCGCCGTTACAGAGTCAAGACATGGCAGCCGAGCCAAACTCACCCGCACTAATTGGGGCGAACAGATAGCCAACCGGGTGAAACGGTCAGTAAAAACGAGGGTGGTATTACTTAACTGGCCGTAATTGGACCCCTCTAGGGTTTGACAAGTGAGTCTTAAATTCTATTCACGAACTTTTGATTTTACTTTTATATTGAACGGAGTGGTTGGCTAATACATCACTATACCCCTGGTTGTCCGATCCGGTCTTCTCTCCTGTAGGTGGCAAGCAAACTGGAGTTCCGATTGAGAATCAACAGTCGATTTGGGCGAAAGACGACCACTTCAGTAGCTTTCTGGTCTTGGCAGTCTCGAGAGAGAAGCAGCTACAATCTCATTCGCACGAATATAGCGCCATTGTTCCTGGTCGTGAGCCTTTGCTTCACATTCATCGTGCTCATGTGAGTGAGGAAGGCTGTGGAAAGAAATGGCTCTGGCTGCGGTGTTTAGCCGGAACTCTGCCCTACGAAACGTCTGAAAAGACGCGTACCAAACTGATTTCGTTCTGGAGACGAGCAGTTGAAAGCGACGCTGCTTCCTGCTCATCGACGAAATTAAGCACAACCCGTAGAAGCCTGGCTTCACCATACTGCTTGGAATTCCGGTGGCGGGTGATCCTCGTCAAATTGAGGGTTTAGTCAGAATATCGAGAAGGTTACTAACGGTATTCCTTTGGTTTAATTCATCCACCAGATTAGCCTTCAAAGAATTCGATGTTGATTCAAGAACGTTGGTACGTACTATAGCTAGGGCATCCAGTTGTTTCTGATTGTCTTTGCCGGAAGTATGGACAGTAATTGGGAGAACGAGCAATTTGTTATGCATCCGTGCAACGTTACCTTTCACGTTATGAGTGTGATAATAGAAACAGCAGCGACTTATTTTGGAGTGCACTTTGATGCGAGAACAGTCTAGCTGCCACTGGTATTTGCATGTTTCCTGAGTTTCGGTTAAGTCTGGTGGGAGGAAGTGGATTTGTGCGAAATTGCTGTAAATGGACTGGGAGTGAAGTGTTTAGAAGCGCTTGGGCGACTTGAATTATTGGCATTGTCCGCAGGAGCAACTTTATTAGTGTAGTATTTAGTCTTGTTGATTTGCCTCGCAGTGGAGTTTGATGCAATGACCATTGCCTGACATTCTGCTATGTTGCTTCCTACCGAAGCTAGTTTGGTGCCCAACACGTTGTCGTCTACTTCTACAAGCCTTCATACTTCTGAGACACACAGGCTTTAGGTCGTAATGTAAGTGAGTTATGGCAACATCAATAAGCTTTTTAAACAAATTTAAAGTCCAGTTCGACAGAGCACACGCGAATATGAAATCTGAAATCAACTGGTGTTATTCATAAGATGATCTCATTCGAGAGAGGCAAAATCACAGCTGCTTGCCTGGTGAATATTCCATTCTCCCGGAGTGATCACGATAAATTATAGCACAGTTTGACTCCAAGAAAATTTACTGACGTAGAGAACTCTAAGCTGTCTCCATCTGAAGTTTGGAGCTGTGCATGACAAATTTCTGGTAACCAGTTGCTTTACGACATGAAAACCGGGTGTTGTTTCAACGGGATATGCTCAGCATTAAGCAGAAGGATTTCAACAATTGCATCATCTCTTCAAAGCAACTTTGCAGCTTGGGTAAAGAGACTGAATTTGGATGATTTGCGCTGGTGAGCACCACTTCAGCATGTTTTATCAAAATGGCTTCTCCGTAAGCAGTTAACATAGAGAATAGAAAATTAATGGGAAAATACTTTCTTGTAGGAAACCCGAAATTGTAGTGAGCGGCGAGCGGCCTATGCCGCAAAAACTGGTGAGCTGAGCACTTTTGGCGAATAATTCTTTAGCAAAACGAGGAAGCTTGCAAAAGCAATTCTGGGTTAGAAAAGATGAAGGTTTTGTAGTAGTAGATAAAGCAGATATGTGTGGATTTGTTCTTACTGTCTAGCAGTGACTACATTGTATTTACCAGACAAGCCAGTGCACGTCGTGTTTATCTCGAAATTCTGAGGCAAGCTTACGTTTGTCATTCCAGCGGGATAACGACAACATTCATTTAAGACTACGTTTTCAAATCGCATTTAAAGACCCTAGAGTTCATGCAATTGCTCGATTTGTACCCGTCGCTTTTTGGGTACTAACGTTATACTGGCAATCCTCCAACCATCCGCGCTTTTCCGTTGCTTTAGGCACATGGTGTACAACTCAGCCAGATGCATGGGGTAAGGAAACGACAGACTGAGGACAAAGTCAGACAACCTGCCAGGTCTGCATACTTTTCCTGAGTGTAGCTGGGTTAGATACTTGTACAGTGATACGATGTCGACAATAGGCAGTGTGTCCATAGATCGATGTAACGGTGCAAATGATGATTCAGAGAAGGAATTGCTGCTGATGCAGCAGAAGGTATGGTTTAGGTATTCTATGTTCGTGAAAGTTGTGCCATGACGAGTGACTGCTCAGTTGTTTCCTCATGCTCCAAACCTCACGGCAACTGTTGTCCTCCACATTTGCCTGGACATAGACGTGTTTGAAATTGTGCACTTATTTCTTTACCCGAACAGAAAAGGACTTCATTAAAGGACGATTTTTGCTTTTGAAGGTTCTTTCCTTGCGCCTACGAAGATGCTTGAGACAGAATGAAGAAAGGCTATTAGCACGGAGGCAGATGACATCGAACTGGCAGCAGAGCTCATAACCGACACTCAGATGACGTATCCTTTCTCCGCAGAATGCCGAGACTTGTGCGTCAGAAACAGACTAAAGTCTCTGGAGGCAATGACTCTCCCAACTCATGCTTCTTTTGGCAGAAGAACTCTCTCCAGTTCAATCTAGGGTCATTGCAGCGAGTGGCATTGTTGCAGTTTTTCTTATTGTAGACAACAGGGAATTCCTTGAGGACAGAATGATCGGAGCTGCGAAATAGGGATCGAAATCGGACCGAAAATTCTTTAGCTTATTGACAAATACTAAACCCATGGTTGCTTCATATCTGGCGGAATTTTTACAGTACGCTGTGGATCGAGAGTTGTAAGGAAATTGGTATCAAGTCTATTGAAAGCACCAGGAAATATTTACATTTGTTTCGGTCGACAAAATGATTTCAAATCTCTTAAACCTCGCTAAGTAACGAAGTGGTATGTGAATTTTGCTTTTTTCCTTTCTTTTAACTTAACTCTAGATTCTAATATGGGCGAAACCGCGTCACAAAAACAAACTGACAGAGAGGCATGGACCATTTGACCAGTAATAATTCGACAGGATGAATATGGAACCCCAGGGAATAGTTTTACTCGTGAGTAGAAGGATCTTGGTGAATATTTTTGTTCCTCGCAGTCGGCCGACAATTCACCTAAGTCAACTACCTATCCGTAAAAGCACCAGACGGCCGTTTCGCCCTATTAGGGCGCATCAATGGTGCGCATCCTTCGGTCTTATACAGAGAATCGAACCCATGACTGCTAGTGGCTTGTGCCAATGGCGCAGTTGCATAAGCCGCGGGCCAGTTGGCACAAGCCAATAGCAAACATGGGTTCGACCCTGTGTAGAGGATCGAGAGATGCGCACCACTGACGCGTCCCAATAGGGCGAAACGGCCATCTGGTGCTTTTCCGAATAGGCAGTTGACTTAGCTGAATTGTCGGCCGACTGCGACGAACAAAAACAGGGAATAGTGTTCGAATGATGACGATTGTGTAACATGTCCGGCATTGGCTACGAATCTTGGTCATACCTGATCACGTTTCAAACCAGAAATGCTGGTTGCCATTGGGTCTACGGCCAGGAGTCGACGACACTAGGACATGATATGTCTGTGACATAATATGTCCGATTGGTGCGCTATTCGCCTCCTTGTTTCACCAAAACTACTTCAATGCGCAAGTTGATTTGGCCCCATAGCAAGCATGTGAGGCACGCGTCCAAGCGCCACAAACTTTTGCAGTTAAATTAAGCGGTCCACTGTTCGGCTGAATCTAGTTAACCGTTAGCTATCGTCACAAAGCACGCGCGAAGGGGTGACCACAGCGAGAATGTGATACTCATGATGATTTGCAGAGATTCATGCGACTTCTCCAAATACGACTGGACTTTGTAATGGAACAATGGGACAACGGTGTGTTATGTGTACAAAAGCATTGCACAACAATTCCTGTGGGATATACAAATGCAGAAAGGAAAACAGGGTGAGGTGTTTCGTTGGACTCACCATAATGTCCGCATTATGACGTGCGTAAAAGAGAAAGAGAAGTTCGCAAGTTAATACGTAAAAACCCAACTGGTTAGCATTTTAGAAACGCCGTTCGGTTGCATTATTTAGTCTCCGGGTAACGGAAGTTACAAACTGTAACGCTCGAGTTTCATCTAGTTATTTTTTTAATGTCATTAAGTGGGAGGGACAGATAATATAAGTTGGGAAATGGTTAGGTGGTTGGCACACTCCAAAGGAGAAGATATTTCGACGGCAGTTCAGCCAGCCATAATGTATGGACAGCTTTAGTAGTTGATCTCTTTGGTTGGTGTTGTGGTTCAGTTCCTTCAGCCGACGGCAAACGCATTTGAGGCGCTTCAGGATCTGGTGAATGAGGAAAAATCAGTTCGTGACCATCCGCGGTCTAGGGCGACTGACTGTTCCTTGGGTAAGCAAGGAGGCCTTGGGTCGACGGCCATCACACTCAGGAGTTGCACTGAGCCGGTTGGCGAGTCAATCGAGGGTTGCCTTGGTAGTTTCGGTGATTGAGTTTCTGGAAGGTAGAACTCAGAGGGAGTGCGAAAGGGTCGGCGGAGTGGCTTAACGCCGGAGAGGGAACATGGCGTATATGATAAAAGTAAATACGCCTGTTAAGTTGTTAAAATGTGTTGGTTTTTTTCAGTTTCGCAAAACATTTCTGGATGAGACGCATGATTACCACTAAAGAAGAAAAAGGCGTGTTAGTGGAAATAGCATACGTTGCAAAATCTGAAAGACGGTCTGGAAGTTTGACCTGTCTATCACGTCGGTCGGTTGTCTGAGTTTAAGGTGGGATAAATAAATAAATAAATAAATTGCCGGTCCGCTGTCCTACCACTGAGCTACTGAGGGCTGACGATTAAGTGCACAAGTTTTAATACATGACTCCTGCTTGGTGCGCGACATATTGCCAATGAGCTCACAGTATCTGTCCTGGTGTTGCAGATTGGCTCACTCACCCGTCACTTCCCAGTGGGCCGAAGTATCTGTCCTTCAAATGTCCAAAGGGCCATGGTAGCTCAGTGGTAGAGCAGCGGACCGGAAATTCGTGGACCGAGGTTCGATTCCCCGTCGAGGCACATTATTGTGCGTGAGTTTTAATCGTGACTTCTACTTTCTGCGAACTTTACCCTACTCACAAACATCTACAATTAAATAAATAAATGGTTTATTCTCGTCATTGCGTGGCACACCATCAAGGGCGTGATCATGGTAATACGGACATGTATGATTGATGATTGCACAAATTAGTGCATTTTGACAAATAGCATTGGAATGTATGTGTGGGTTGACATGTAAAAGTATGTTTATGTCAGTATTTGGCAGTATCCATGTTGCGTAAGTAACTAAATGTGACTCTGTGCTTGTTTTTGTTTGTTGGGTTGGCCATCAAACGAGGAAATCAATTGAACGCTTCGAATCGGATGACGTTCGTGGTGTGTGAATGATCCTCCGAAAAAGGGGAGAGGTAGTGACTTTATTTAGTGGCGAGTCTCATCCGCCACGTCACAGTGTTGTTAAACGGATACCTGTTGTTTTTCATAGGGAAAATGCTTGCCAGGCGAAATCCCACCACATCTTGGACCACGGCCGCCGAACCATTTGCTGGAACGGGATTTACCCGAACCACCCACCTGGCACCACGGGGAGGTCGTTCCGCTAGCCAGGCTGAGGGGTAAGGGAAACGGAGCATTTCCAGTTATCCAGTGCTTGGGAAGTCCCCGCAGATGCGGGTGCTTGTGTCATAGTATCAGGATGGGTTGCAAGTGGTTCGCCAAAGCAAGCCACTTTGAGGCGGTCGATGGACGCTGTTGTTCGGTGACCATGCTGGTCTAAAGTAAAATGTTTCGGAGTCCGTTGCCGGACTCTGTAAGGGCCAGTGTAAGAAGGCTGGAGAGGGCGCCGCACTGCGTCGGTGCGGAGGAAGATGTGAGTGCAGGTAGAGAGTCCGCTGTGCATTCGCACATCACTAGTCTGCTCAGGGGGCGAAGTCGATTGTAGCGAACGAGTGCGTTGAGCTAGGGTGGACGCAAAGTTAGGCGGAGGCATTCGCGATGGTGCGGGAGGCGAAACGAATTCTCCTGGCAACTATAGCGTTGTGCCGTAAACCAGCTCTGCTGGTGCACATTGCACATTGATGCGAATGCCTAAGAGCACGAGTGAAATGTTTTCACTCCGGCTAGGGTCGGAGGGGCCGTAGAGTGAGGGTTTTAGTTGCATACTAATAATAATAATGAGTCAGCTGTACGCCGTAACGGCGCTACGCTGCCGCGCAACCGCCACCAGTCGCGCGCGGACTAAATATACCGCGAGGGCGCCCACTCCTACGCGGATTCGAACCGGGAACCATATGGTTGCAAACCAGGTGCACAGATCACTCGGCCACTGGCCGACTACGGATGCATTCAACCAAACCGTTGGCTGCTGGGTGATACGCTGTGGTATGAATGCGGTGGCAGCCTAACAAGTTGCAGAATGTATCGAATTGTGAATATTCGAAGGGCGTTCCTCGGTCACTTGTAATGGTGGATGGGCATCCGTAGTACGAGACCCACCGATTTAAGAAGGCCCACATAACAGTCTCAGCTGTACAGCCTGTTACGGGAATGGCTTCTGGTCATCTGGTGAAGCGGTGGACACACGTATGAATGTATACTAATCCGCGTGAAGGAGGCAACGGACATACCAGGTCTAAGTGTACATGCGAGAACCGAGAGTCCGGGGCAGGAAATGAGCCAGCAGAACTGTGGGTGTGACAATGTATTTTGGAGTGCTGGCATTGAAGGCTGGCGAGAGCCCGGTTACGAACATCTTTGTTTAAGCGTGGCTAAACGAAACATTCGGTGAACAGTTTCAAGGATGCACTGGTACCGGGATGTGATAGTGTGTTAATTGCGTCGTAGAGTGTGCGTTTAGGACAATCTGTGGAGGTGTCACAGAGAATGGTTCCTTCCGAGTTTTGGAGAGGAACTGGTTGCACATGCAGCGAAGTGGACTGCAGGATGCGTTGTATGTCTTCATCCTGAGCCTGATCCGGTGACATGACGGCAATGTTGACGGTATGCAAAGACAGGAGAGTGAGGTTGGCGCGTAAGAGAGCGTCGGCGACTGGATTGTCAACACCTGAGACATGACGTTTGTCAGCAGTGAACTGCGTGGCAATGTCTGCGTGTCTTGTTTCCTGTGGTGAATATTTGTCGCAAGCAGCGTTGAAGGCGAAGATGAGGGGCTTGTAGTCAGTGAAAACCGTGAAAGCGCGGTCTTCGAGTGTGTGCCGGAAGTGACGAATGGCTAGATAAATGAGGAGCAGTCTTCTGCCAAACATGCTGTAGCGATATTCCACTGGCTACAGGCGCTTGGAGAGGAACACAAGGGGTTTCCCTTGCCCACCAACGTGTTGTTAGAGGACGGCTCTTACTGCGACGTCTGAGGCACCAATCGTAATAGAAAGGGGTACACTCTATTTGGAGTGAGTGAGGAGGGCTATGTTAGAGATAACATCTATGAGCTCGGCGAAGCCTGTCCGTGCTGTGTCAAGGTAAGCGAACTTACGTTCATTCTTTCTAGTAGGTCAGTCAGACGCTGCATGAGCTGAGCGCAGCGCGGAATGTAGCGTTGACGACGAGAGTTTGGAAAGTACTGAAAATACCTGTAGCTCGGGGTGTGGATGAGATAATTATCCTGTGCTCCGAGCAGTGCATTTCTGTTGCAGACGTTTCGTTACCAAACTAGACATCTTCAGTGCGGCTGTTCAGTCCTGATTCGTGGAGCATCGCAGAGTTTGCTTCGTAGACCGAAGCTCTAAAGGTGAGGCCAAAAATAAGTGCCAGATCGACAGGACGTAGACCTGGCCACTTGGCCGACCCACCTGAGCCAATGGAAGATACATGTAAAGCTGGAGACGATCAATAGTCACTTGCAGTGGCTTACGAGACTGCGAATCAGACCTCTATAGCCGTACGGAGGATCTTGTGTAGTTTGGCAACAAAACGTCCGCAACAAAGTTATCTGGCTCGAAGAACATGACAATCCACTCATCCACACCCCGAACTACAGGTATTCTTAATAATTTCCACACTATTTTATTTTATTTTTGTGTTTCGGTATCTCTCGTAAATCTGTGCTGAGCAAAACTGGTCGTGACTGTCAGGTATGAGCACAATGTCACTCAGCTGCTGATCGATAAGCGAAGTTCGGACAAATCAATAGTGTCCGCCTCTGAAACTGTAAGCATCCGCGTGCTTTCTACTGAGGTCAGCTCTACTACTGACTTAACGGCATGCCTTTTGCACAACATCATCGGATGACCCAGCTGCCAGGTTAGCACCACCACAAGGAAAGCCACTTTTTAACATATCAGAGGGCATTCCGCTCCCTGTGGTGGTTTGCAAATCCCGACAAAGCACTATTTGTCACACTCTATCAATACTAGATTAAGTACGTTGATATTGCGAGACCAGTAATGCGCCGCAAAACTCTCTGCTGTACTCAACTGACTCCAGAGGATAATGTAGTCAATCAGTCACTATAAACCCAGGTTCGATGTGCCGTTAGCAAAAGCCGCATTAGAATGAATAAACGAGCTAGCTATATGTTTATTGACGTAGCGTAGAGTCGCGCTAGTTAAAATACACCACGATAAAGGTTCTAGTTAGGAGGAGAAAGATGGACACCACCGCAGACGTCACAACCACACTCCAAGGCGGAAAGCCGAAAGCGCGCCAAGCGCAATCCGTCTCGTTATCTCAACTACACGGTGAAGTCCAGTTACTTCATGACCAAGATGTAATCTGAAGCGTTCAGTGATATATTCGCCACTTTCATGAGTCTAGAAAGTGCCATTGTACCAGTTTGGACGGAGAATGTAGAGACAAAGCACTGAAGCAGTATCGATATCTCACAAAACAGTAGCCACCAAGTTATCGGGACAATCAGGTCGTCAACTAAGCTGGGGTTAAATTAACTTCCAGCATCCCCATCCAAATAATACAGCCTTTTATATCATTGATCCCGGTTAACATCTCCACCCTATCATTTGAATCCATCAAATTTTCAGATCAGTGGAAAGCGTCAGTTATCATATTGCGGCCCAAAGGAGGTCCAAAGCAAAGGATTAAGAAATACCAGCCAACCAATTACACTACAATAATCGCTCGGTTATTTAAAAACTGGTCAGAAAGGGCATGCTGAAGTTTATCAATGCTTTTAACCTGATACATAACTCGCAGTATCGTTTCGTCTGGTGAGTACACTGCATCTGTCCACACCAAAATATAAAAGATTTCGCGTTGGCGAATGATGTACCATATCCATTTCACACTGAAGTAAATTCTGATCAGTATCTGCTGAAACCGCAGCCATATCTTGATATTGTCAGCCAACAGCAGGAAATTTGAAGCTATTCCCTGTGGAAGGTCATTGATGAATACTAACAATCAGAACTGAGCCTTGAGGCACACCAGACTCGACTTGTTTGGGTTCAGATAAGAAACTCCAGACACTGACCGCTAATTGTGACTGCAGGAGGAACTTGGTGCTCCAGCTTAAGAGAAGGTCACCGATCCTGTACTATTGGAGCTTGATAAAGATAATCCCATGATCTAAACGATCGAATGCCTTCGACACATCCAACCATATTGCATCGACGGCCACTGTAGCGTCAGATGGCTCGGTCCAACTACACTGTGCAATTAATAGATTCCTTGTGCACGATCGCTGTCGACGAAAGCCGTGTTTCTCGGGAGTATTATGTTAAAATTTCCTAGCTAATACATCAATGCATCGGCAACAATAGGTTCCGTGACGTTGCACCTTACAGGGAGAAGAGACACTGGGCGGTAGTTTGAGAGCTCAATCCTGCTTCCGGCTTTGTGAATGGGAGTTAATTTTCCTAGCTTCCATTTCACAGGAAACTGGTAATGGTCTAAGTAGCGCTGGAAAAACTAGGTCAACGATTTTGCCAGCTGTCTTGCTGCTGCTCCTATTGCCTCTGGGCGAATGGGATAGACTCCCGCGGGGCTGTGGTTGCACAGAGACGTCAGCTTCGGCAATACAGCTTCATCACTAAAAGAAATAGGTGAGTCCTGGAGGCAGGAAAACAAAAGTTGGGAGATGGCCTGATGGTATGACGCTCAAAAGTGTGGGAGTATAATGCGTCCGTAACGCGTTAGTTGCCTCTATAGCTGTTCTAGTTGAACCATCAGTCGTCCGCAGCGGATGAATTCCCTACCCTGCCTTACGACGGACATCGACATAGTTATACAGCACTTTGTGAGTAACGCCAAAGTTTATGTCATATGCTGTTAATATGCGACTTTATCATCTCTGAGCAGTTGCTTGTAGTGCTTACGAAGGGCAACGTAGAAATCCCAATTATCTGACGTTGCTGATGATCTGTGATCTCGACAGGCTGCGTTGCGTACACTCTTCCATTTTCTACTTCTGCTCCTCACGAAAGAAACGGTTTTAGACCTCTTAAAACCCTTGTCTCTGCGACATACGTAAACCGTTGATTAAATTTACTGATTACTTCAATCTAAGTGACTTTCGTGTGGCCTTCAGAGAGGAACGACCAGGTAGCCACACTGACGAGCTGAGCTAAGCGGTCATAGCGCGTAATGGTACTCACCATCTCGGTGTTCCGGCGGCAATATTCCGCATAGCAGATGAAGTGGAAAATGATGATTGCGTGATCCCTGCGATCCAAAGGGCAATTTATAATCAACACATCACAAGCATCAGCAAAGATGATCTATTACCTGTTCTGAAACGTGTGGGCATAATGACGTCATTGTAAATTGGAACACTGGTTATAGGCTCCCGCAGATCTGCTTTGCATGCATCTCCAATTGTAGCAGGGGTTTTTAAACCGTGTGCATTGAAATCGCCCATAATAAGGATGTGAGAGTGCTTTTGCTTTAGACTGTATCTTACAGCTGTCGCACGGTGGTAGTGTATCTCCGGTGTCGAGGTTTTGGGGGCGGTACACAAATGCTATGACGCAAGTACTTCTGCCATGTAAATGCAGGCGGCACCAAAGAGAATCGGCGAATTGTATGTCTGAATCCTCAACGGCATCGCATTGTAAGTCGCTTCGATAATGCAACATTACTCATTCTCCTTTCATAAGCCTGTCTTTTCGCATGAGTGACATGCCTGGCAGTCAGACCTCAACGTCTATCATTCCAGTGCGCAACCATATCTCAATGACACCGATGATATCGCATTGCCTCGAAATTTGGCGATCTTTCAGTTCGGCCAGCTTATTAAAAAGGTCTTGAGCATTGGTATAAAAGCAGGATGATTTCTCGGTCTCCAGGAGTCCACAAAGAGCGAAAGAAGTCAAGTGTGATAAAATGCGGACCGTTTTGAGGTTTGTATATATTTATATATTTGCAACAGTCTACGAATAGACATAGAGCCATCAGAAACCATGGGACTCAAAAGAAGATACAGAAATAGTAAAAGAAAACACAACACAACACATCAAAGTCCATGATTTCGTCAGAGGGCGAGATACTACCCGGTTGCCCAAGCCGAAGTAGCGTGTTGACTTAGAGAACACCACCCGAGCCTTTGGCTGAATAGCCTGTCCGCAAGGCAGCGGAGCGAATTCAGGGAATCGCGCCCGTTGGGAGCCGGTGACTGATTGCTCAGTTCATACGCCTTTCGTTTGTTCCTTTGTCAAACAGGGGCCCAATGCTCCCCAGAAGTACAGCATGACGTTGCTGGAATACAATGCTTCGCCAGGATGAAGCAAGGGGCAGTGACTTTATTTAGTGGCGAGTCAGGTCCGCCACGTCACAGTGTTAGTAAACGGACATATGTGGCTTTGTATAGGGAGAACGCTTGCCAGGCGAAAACCCACCACGTCCTGGAACACTGCCGCCGAAGCATTTGCTGGAACGGGAAGATCCCGAACCACCAAGCTGCCACCACGGGGAGGTTGTTCGGCAAGCCAGCCTTGTGTTTTGATGATGATGACACGTCGTTCGCAAACTGATTTGGCCAAGTTACATCCTATTCTCGTCCGGGTATACTTCGAAATCGCGGTACTGAGCAGTAAAGTGATGCTCCTGCGTTATCGCTGGCAGGTTTGCATTTGCAGGTAGACTTATGTCTGATCTTTGCAAGCCTTAAGCAAATTTTAACCGAAGTTCAGATGGAAGGCTTTCACGTTGTCACGGCCAACTTTCTAACACTTCAGTTACTGTCTGTTCTGATTGAACCATTAGTTTCAGGATTCTTGGCCCTTTTCCTCTATATCTTGTTGACAGAGATAGCATTTTAAGCGATCGCGCCACAACATTGTTCAAGGAAAGTGTTGCACGAGTGAACCGCCACTGTTCCGAAGCGTGATTACGGGCCTCATAACTATCGTAGAAAGAACATTCTGGCACGCCATAAATAAAGTTTGTGTCTAGACAATCCAGCTTCCTGTGTGCTTCCGAGATGTTTCCTTTGGATTGACGCTTGCTCCAAGGGACTTCAGGATAAATGCGTACCTTACAAGACCGGTGTCTTATTACATTTGTAGAGAGTAAAACATTTACCTAACCAATGGCCGATTCCAGTGTTTCAAAGAATCACGAGCAATGCTGGTCTTCAGCAATCAAATATTCCCATTGCATTCACATGAAGCAAAATCAGAAATCACTTCAGGATAAAGTATCGTTTTCGATAAACTCTCATCAGAACCAAACGTTTACATAGCACTGGTTGTGCGGAAAACGTCCACTCAGACTGGGATTGATTCGGAGCTGTGTGAACGATGAAAATCGAAACCTTGAGGCAGGGATATAGATGCTAAGCCAAGTAAACTAAATAAACATGCATACACAAAGCTCAGTAGTCTGAAGTAATTAAGTAGGTAAGGTAACCACCACATAACTTAGTATCACAACTGGACTCTAACCGCAGTTACGCACTTCAACTCGTAGCGAATAAGCAAGAAGACGCTTCAGTCTGGCGCACAGTGCACTGAACACTTAACGGTTTACATGTGAGCACGGAATGTTAGGGTGTGTCCTTGAGTGCGTGTGCGCGTGCTTATCTACGTGTGAGTGTAGGGCCAATCAGGTTCACGGTCATAGTGAGCGATCATTGGTTGAACACGTAACAGTCCTCCCTGTTTTGGCTGACGTTACAGTCATGGCTGAAAAAGTTCGATATATTTGCGAATCCGGGTCGATCGGCGTAATTGAGTTTCCCCTGTTGTTCTGTGTTCGTCGTGCTCTGCAGCTTGCTCTGCGATCTCCGAGTGTGACTGACTCACGGCAGGTGTGTCAGTGCTCCTGGGGCGTACGTGATCTGAGTGCCGGCAAACAACCCGGCCGTCCGGAAGCTGCAAATCGTTTTGACTTCCTGAAGAATCGAGCACAGTCGCCGGCTGCCAACATTGTTCATGCGGTAACCTGGTGTAAACAGGTTGATGGTCCTGAAATGTAACTTCCGGCTGTTATTCCTCTGAAGACACAAACTTTTTCTGATGCTCCTGTACTTCAACACGCGGGTTCGGAAACAACAAATGAAGCCTCGTTCTCAGATTTCTGCCGAACATCAATTCCGCCGGGGATTTCTCGGTAGCCTCAGTGGGTGTAGAACGGTAGGAGAATAGGAACCGATCCAGTTTTGTTCGCAATGTTCCCGTTCGCTGCTTTAGTAAGCCTTGTTTCACAGTTTGTACTGCACGCTCCGCTAATCCGTTTGATGCTGGGTGATACGGGGCTGATTTAACGTGTTGGATTCCGTTGTTGGCGACAAATTCACCCAATTCGGCACTGGTAAAAGGCGAACCATTGTCTGTACAAATGGTTTCCGGAATGCCAAACGTAGCGAAGGACGAGCGCATTTTAGTGATGGTGGATTCGGCTGTCGCCTGAGTAACTAAATGTATGGCAATCCACTTAGAATGTGCATCAATAAGTAAAAGAAACATGGTCCCGTCGATCGGTCCGAAGTAGTCGGCGTGGATACGCTGCCAGGGCTTGTCGGACCAACGCCAAGGGTGTATTGGACCTGGCGCCTTGCTCCGCTGATACGCCTGACAAATATCGCAATTCTTCAGTAAGTTCTCTATGTCAAAGTCGATGTTGGGCCACCAGCAGTACCCTCTCGCTAGTGCCTTCATCCTCGCCACACCTGGATGAGCATCATGGAGCTCTTTAAGTATCTGTGAACGCACCTTGGTGGGAGGGACTAGACGAGAGCCCCAAAAAACACAGCCGTCGAATAGACTCAGTTCGTTCTTCCGAATCATAAACGGTTGTAATTCATGTTCAAAAAGCGTTTCACCATTGATAGCACGGGGTCTCGATCCGTCCATTGACGGATTGTTGAACTCCGTATCGATGTTGTGTCTAGATGTTGCATTAGATTAACCAGTTTTAAACGGAGGGTCGTGTTCATGTGCAGTCTCCGTGATCGGCAGACGGCTGAGTGCATCAGCTGTGCAGTTGCTGACGCCGGTAATATAAACAATCTTGTAACTGTAAGCACTCAAGGTTATAGCCCATCTTTGCATCCTCGGTGATGCCATTTGTTGTATACCTTTGGTTTCCCCAAACAAGGATATCAATGGTTTGTGGTCTGTGTGAAGCTCGAAAACGTTTCCCCATAAATACTGGTGAAACCTCTTAACTCCGAAGATAACGGCTAGCGCTTCCCTGTCCAGTTGTGAGTAGTTCTTCTCCGCCGTCTGTAAGGTGCGCGATGCATATGCTATGGGACGTAAAGAACCATCGTCCATGCGGTGGCACAGGACAGCCCCGACCCCCCAAGGGGACGCGTCGCACTGAAGTATGAGTGGCTTGTTAGAGTCATAATGGACTAACGTTGGTGGCGAAGCAAGAGCTTGTTTTGCTTTATTGAAGGCATTTTTTGACGGGAACCCCAACACCACGATGCATTTTTGTGTAACAGCTCATTTAATGGCGATAGAACCGTCGATGCATTAGGCAGGAAACGGCGATAGTGAGATAGCATTCCTAAGAACGAACGGAGTTCATCACAACTCTTTGGCTCTGGGCGTTCTAAAATAGGTCTAACCTTGTCATTTAAAACATGTAAACCGTGTTTATCAAGCCGGTATCCAAGGTAACAAACGGAAGGTAAAAGGAACTCACATTTAGACCTTTTCAATCTGAATCCACTTCGCTCCAAATGCTCGAGCACGACCGCGAGTGTTCGAAGATGCTTTGTATCCGAGCGTCCAGAGATAAGAATATCATCCAGATAAACACACGCAAAAGGAATGTCCTTCACTAGGTCGTCAATAACTCGCTGAAATATTCCGGGGGCGGAATTAATGCCAAACGGTAAACGAGTATATGGAAATAGTCCCATGTGCGTGGTGATGGTTGTAAGTTTCCTCGAAGGTTCATCGAGCTCTGTCTGCGAGTATGCATGACTCAGATCGAGTTTGGTAAACTTTTCACCACCAGCTAGTGTTGCATACAAGTCATCAATACGTGGCAAGGGGTACCTGACCAGCATGGATGCTTGATTTATGGTTATCTTGTAGTCACCACAAATCCGTACGGAGCCGTCCGGTTTGGTTACTGGCACGATTGGAGTTCCCCAGTCAGAAAAGTGTACAGGAGTAAAAATACCTTGAGTCTGTAGGCGGTTTAGTCCCTCTTCAACTTTAGGCCTCATAGCGTATGGTAGTGTGCGCGCCTTAATGAATTTTAATCGAGCGCCTTCCTTTAGTTTTATCGCAGCCTGAAATTCTTTCAACTCCCCAAGCTCCTCGGAAAAAACAGCTGAATGTTGTTTAAGTACTGTTTCAAGTCCGGAGATCTTGGTGACTAATTTTACCACATTCATTGTATCCGGGAAAGCACGTATCCAGTCTCTTCCAAGCAGATTTGGACGATCCCCGGGGAGCACATATACAGGAAGTGTGCGTATTTTGTCGCCATACTGTGCCTTCACGAAGCATTTACCAAGGACACGTATAGGTTCACCGGTGTATGTACGAAGAACAGAATTGCAAGCGGATAAGTTCGGGAGCGTTTTTACAGCGTTTTCCCGGATTATCGTCACTGATGCTCCTGTATCTATTTCCATCTGTACCTTTTGTCCTTCAATGTAAAGCTCTAGAGTGTATGGCGCCTGCTGCATGCTAGAAAGGGAATTAAGCCAAATGGAATGTAATTCAGGGTCGCTACCGTCAGACTCGTCCACAGTTTTGATGGAGTTTGCTCCTCGATAAGCCCCACCTGAACGTCGCTTGACCGATCTACACACTCGCGCCAGGTGGCCCACCTTCCCGCAGCTTCGACATACTGTCTTCTGATGCCGGCAGTCGGATGGACAACTGTGCTGCTCACCACAGCGATAGCACACAAACAAATTGACGCCAGTGGGTGGCTTTGGTTTTGGTGTAGTGTTAATCAATCGCAGCTCATCTGACGAGTCTTTCAGCGTAAATGTTGCGAGTTGTGGTGTAAGGTGTTCCCTCTGCCGGGCAATCGAGCAGGCCGTCTCCCAGGTCAGTGAACAATCATCTTGTGAAAGGAACTTCTCCCGCGTGCTCTGGTCTGAAATTCCGGCTATCAAACATTGGAGTAACATGGTCTCTTCAAATCTCGTTGGATCGACTTCATTGTATTTACAATCAGGTGCTGCTTGTAGTACACGAGCGATGAACTCGTTCACACTCTCATCTGGTTTCTGGCAGAGTTTCGAGAAGTAGTATCTAGCCGTAAAAACATTCTGACGTGCACCCCAAAGAGCACTGAAGGTTTCCAATGCGCCGGTTATCGTAGAAGAGATTTGATCAATACGAAGTGCAACGAAATACCTTTGACCCTCATCTCCAAGAAATTGTCTCAAGAGCTTCACTTTGTTTTTCTCAGTAAGAGATACTGCTGGATTCAAGATTGGAAGCAATTCCAAGTAATCCGTAAAGGTTTTCTGCCATCTATGCCACGAGTCCAGGGAAGGTTTGTCGGTAGAGCGCGACCAGATGACCGGTGGAGTATTTGTCATGGACATGTTGACCTCGTCGCCAGATATCACAACTGGACTCTAACCGCAAGTACGTATTTCAACTCGTAGCGAATAAGCAAGAAGACGCGTCAGTCTGGCGCACAGTGTACTTAAGTCTAACGGTTTACATGTGAGCACGGAACGTTAGGATGTGTCCTTGAGTGCGTGTGTTCGTGCTTATCTACGTGTGTGTAGGGCCAATCAGGTTCACGGTCATAGAGAGCGATCATTGGTTGAACACGTAACACCAAGTAACAGTGTTAGCTGGTCAAGGTAGTAGTAACAGCCGTACGAATCGTTTTGCACACATAATTCCGGCTCTAGGTGGTGGATGTAGATAGCCTCGGCGATGGATAAGAGCAGTTTGCGGAATCCTTGGAAGAAATGGTAAGGTAGTGAGTAGATGGCTTTGAAGTCATTCTCGGAAGCAGTAAGACCACATTCAAGGAGGTGCGATATGATTGAGCTGTCTGAGGACCTTATTTTACCTTTGAAAAACCATGCCGGATTTGCGCACGAATACTCGGAGATAAGCACCTCGTAGTGCGGCCCAGGCATCCTGCACCACTGGAGCACGGGTACTGATAATTGATCATTGAACGGGTCAACGACGGCAGTCTATCTTTCAAGGGTTCGTAGGCAACGGCTTGTTGTGAAAAACAATTCTCAGGCGAGCCGCGAAATAAGTTTTCTCTACAGCATCTTTCAGGCGTCGGGATAACATACCAGCTGCAGAATCTCCGTTAAATGATATATGTATGAAATACTCTTTCTTAGGAGAAATACTCCTAGATGGTTTCCGATTGCGTTCCTTCAAATGTTTCATGATGAATTTATCAGGAGAACTCAAGAAGAATGCCCGTTTGTCACGTCAAGTTCAGAAAGATAAACAAAACACGAAACTTTAAGCGAACAATTGCTTTCGATTAATTCTTCTTCAGACCCATACAACAATATACATTAGGGTAAGGTCTGTTGCAATCGTCAGTATAACAAAAAGCAATTGCTCAGATAATTTAACTTGTGATCATGATGGCAGTCATCTGATCACATGACTGAAGTCAGGTGGAGTTGCGGAGTACCATCACTTCCTTCCCGGCTGGTGGTCGGCATTTAGGTAAGAAAATTAAGGAACATCTCTCAGGTTGGTTCTACACTTGTGAGAATAGGATAAACTGCAGCGCGATTAGAAACCATCTAAGCAACACATGCCACCAGATGAACAAAGGAACATCCTTTCAGATTCTCTACAAAATACCACCAAGGCATAACCATCGTGTAAGAGCAATCCTACTTGACATCGCTGAGGCAGTATGTATCCGCCTAACAAATCCGGTATTGTGTATCCAGAAGAAGCTGATACAAACGTTACAACATCCCTGCCCTACCACCAGCCGGGAAGGAAGTAATGGTACTCCGCAACTCCACCTGACTTCAGTCATGTGATCAGATGAATGCCATCATGATCACAAGTTAAATTTTCAGATCAATTGTTTCTTTGTTACGTTGACGATTGTAACAGACCTTACCCTAATGTATATTATTGTAGGAGTCTGAAGAAGAATTAACTGAAAACAATTGTTCATTTAAAGTTTCGTGTTTTGTTCATCAGGAGAACCTGAGGGCGTTGCTGATCCTCTGTGGTTCTTCGTTGATGGTATCCAGTGTCCAAATACTGCGCGCCCTAAAGGCGAGAGGTCTGATAAAACTACTCTTTTGCTGTAGAGATACTGCGCTGTGAAAGTGCGTGTGCTTTCTTGTGTACATCTCCGCTGCATGATCCGTACGAGTTACGGGTAACGGAGATAACTTCTACATTCAGGAAAGTTAACCGGTTTCCGAATTCGTGTTCACAAGTGAAGTGGAGATTCTCGTGTGTAGCATTGAAAGTTTCCGGCAACTGTTCTGCAAGCTTTTCACATTTGCAATGCATGAAGGTGTCATCAACATATTGCACGTACATTTCGGTTCCACCCATATGCGTTGTAAGTGCGCTATGTTTAATTTCACCAGAAAAATATCAGCCAACAGCGACACCAAAGGAGATCCCATGGCTAATCCGTCAACCTGAGGGTACCTTTCACCATTAAATGTGAAAGGAAAATTTACCATGCAACGAAGTAATACCCCCTTTAGCAAGGTCTCCGGAAAACTTGCGTATATGGGCAGTTGCCAAGAAAACTCGCATATATAGTCCACGGTTTCGAGTAATGGAATGTTTGTGAACAGCGACTGGGCATTGAATGATATCATCTTTTCTTATCAAGGTTGATTTCGGATATTATCTCAATGATTAAGAAGATGTCTCACACGCAGTAAATGCAAAACAAATTCAGTAACGGCTGCAAATTCGCTATCATCCATTGGGTCAGCACATGTTGGACAGTGTTTTGTGCCTAATACACAGAGCGGCATCAACAGAAAGAACTCGCACCGGCTCTGCACACAAAGGCTCTATTCCCAAGTCTGAGGCAAAGTATAATTAGCTGGGTGGTTAAAAACGCGCACATCCGCTCGCACAATCGATCGCTTAATCGACCGCACTGAGGCAGGCGATTCCTTTCGACGCAGCTTTCAGTCATCATTACATCCATTTCCTTTTTTAATATGTCGTTGCACAAGGTTCCATACGGTTTCCTGCTGCACGTACGTTTGCTGTCTCGGGCTGAGGTTTCAAGTACAGTTTTTGTTGCTGCTGCCGATCCCCACTTTGCGGAGTCCGTCCATTAAGTTCTCTCCTAATTTGCACCCGATGCCTTCTAATGATTTTGCTCCCTATCCTAAGTTTGTAGCGCCTTTCACCCCTGCGACCCTCATTCGCCCTTCCACCAAGGTTCTCCCGGATCTGGTATTGGTTGCACCCACACTTCTCATACAGCTAAGGGTGGGAGGCATCTCGATGCAAGGTCATAGTAATTCTTTTGTTTTAGCATTCTCTTCCTTAGTCGACTATACACAGAATCGTCCGGTGCTATCTCGGGTTGTAGCAGCATTGTCGCGGCCTGTAGCAGCGTTCTTGTTCTGTACCTGAATAGTCGCTGCACCGGACTTACTACGATCTCGGTATATGGCGTGTTTCTTTGCTCCTACAGCATTATGTAGGGATCTTCGTGGGTCTCCTTGAATTTGGTAAGTAATTCTTCGCGTCTTCAACACTGAATTAGACTTCGTATTTGATTGGCTGTGGTACGAGCTGATGAGCCGATGCCTAAAATCCCAGTTTTTGCTAAAAGCGCGGAATTCTGCATTACTGAATTGCGGCCCGTTGTCGGAAATCACAACCCTGGTGATTCTATGTCGAGCGAATTGACACCGTAACTTGTTCAACGTGGCTTGCGCGCAGGTTGTCGTAAGGGCATCGATCTCGAATTAGTCACTGAAATAGTCGACCACAATCAAATAGCTCTTCCCGTCGTGAACAAAATTGTCCGATGCGACTATCTGTCAGGGCCTATCCGGAACCTCATGAGGATCATTGGCTCCTTCAACGGGCGCACATCGTGCGTCCTGCATGTTACAGGTTGATGTGTAATCACGTAGTTGGCTAGTCATTCCTTGTCAGAACATCAGCTCACATGCTCTTGCTACGCAATTGTTGATTCTCAAACGTGCATACTGTACCCTCGGCAGCATTGAACGTCGCAGTGGCTTCGGAACCACTTTCCCGTTGCCTTTGAATATAAATCCTTCTTGGGTGATGAATTCGTCGCAAAATGGAATGAACGAAGATAACACTTTGAGAAAGTCTTTATTGTCTTCAGGCCATCCGTCTATTATTGTCTGCCTAAGTAGCCTGCACTGTTCGTCCATCTCCGTGCACCGTTAGAGCTGCTGCAAACGTTCCCTAGTGACCGCGATTAGCTGTGTTGCGTGGACAAAATCCAGGTCTTCTTCCAGTTGCGGTGTGTCTGACAAGCGCTACTTTGACAATGCGCCCGCAATGTACATCTGGGATCCTGGTCGGTAGAATATATCCAATTCATACTTCTGCAGACGAATGAGCATCCTTTACAGGCGGCGTGAAGTGACATTGCGTGGCTTACTAGCGATGGATACAAGTGGTTAGTGGTCAGTGCAGACAATTGTTTTGCGGCCGAACGTATACTCGTCGAAGCGTTCTATGGCGTAAAACAGCGCCAGCATTTCCTTTTCAATTTGTGCGTAACGACGCTCGGCCTCTGTGAGCGTGCGACTGTGAAAATCGACAGGCTTATCGCTTTGCATAAGCACAGCTCTGATGCCGTATTGGTTACTGTCACACTGAATCTCGAGTGGAAGCGACGGATCAAAGTAGACAAGAACAGGCCCTTTTGTACTTGATTCTTTGGTCATCCTAAAGGCATTTTCTTGTTCAGCGCCCCAGTGCCAAGCTTCACCGTTATGGGTCAAGTTTCGAATCGGTATCATCACATCGACCAGTCGCGGAAAGAAAAGGCTCAAATAGTTGACCATTACGTGTAGCCTGCTAACCGTCCTTGCATCTGTGGGGGGACACATCTTGTTTATGGCCCTGATATTTTCTGGATCCGGTTTCAACCCTGTTGAACTCAGCAGATGCCCATGAAATGCCACTTTCATTTTGCGTAGCACGACTTTCCCACACTAGTTTAATGTTTCTTTCACTAAAGCGTTGTAGAAACTGGTGAAGGTGACTATCATGTTCGTTTCGAGTAACAGCAAACCTAGCACTTCATCTGATACACAAAAGACTCCGGGCTGATTATCCAATGCTTACAGCAGCCGCTTCTGAAATATTTCACTGGATACCTTCAAACCGAAGGGCAAACGAAGCCACCAAAAACGTCCAAAAGGCGTTCCAAATGTAGTCAAATAGCTAGACTATTCGTCAAGTGCTACGTACCAGAAGGCTAAAGCGAGGTCGACCTACTTGAACATTTTTAACTTTGCTAACTCTGGTAACATGTCGTCTATTTTCGGTAGGGTATAGTACTCTTTTCTGAGCGAGGCACTGAGCAGTTTAGGGGCGATACACACACGCAAATCACCGGATTTCTTAGTAACGATTGTCATTTGGCTTATCCAATCTGTCGGTTCATCGACCTTAACTATGACTCCCAAACTGGACAAACGCTTCAGTTCTTCTAATAGTCTTTCGTGCAATGCTATGGGCACCTTTCTAGTTGGCAGTGATACTGGCCTAGCAGATTCGTTGGAGGATAAATCAGCGCACCCATCGAATTTCCAAGTAACCACATCGAACAGGGCAGGGTACTAGTCAGCAATATCTGCAGCAGCCTGACATGAGTAAACAAAACGATCATGCTTGAATGAAACAAAACCAAGGCGCTGGATGGAATCAATACCCAAGATGGGCATAAGATCTGCTGACACAACCAGGAATATAAGCTGGTGTTCCGTTCCGTCCTTAGGGTTGACAGCGGTCACGATAGTGTTCACTTTTCCTTGTAATTTCGAGCCATTCCACATTTTGAGACAACTATGTGTTTCAGTACATTTTACTCCCGCACAATGTCTTTCGGGCAGTATATTGACTGTGGCTCCCGAATAGAGCTGAAAACGAACTGGACGTCTATGAAATAACAGTGTAGCAAAAATGCACTTCTGCCCTCCAAAATGCTCCATGTTGTTTAATGAGAGCTCCTTGTCTACCGTACTGATGTTGGCCGATCTGCGACAACGAACGAAATGGTTTTTCTTTGTACACTTCATACAGGTCTTGCCCCAAGCTGGACAACTCTCCTTGGATGCTTCTTATCACAAAATTGACAGCTGGGCTCCTGCCCCTCGGATGACACAGATAGGGCTTACTTGGTCTATATTGTACAAAGTCCTTCTGTCGTGCTCGCGAGCAAATTCTGGAACTGTCGTGACGTTCTTGTTTCCCTAAGGCAAATATCCACACACCGATGCAGGGACAGGTTTTACTGCCTCCAAAGACCTCGAGTGAGATCGTTATTTCCGATACCGCTTACGATGAAGTCGAGTATCAGAGAGTCCCGCATACAATTACAGAATTTGCATGTTCGTGCCAGAGCTTTCAATTCTGTTATATCGGTCTCGACTGACTCATCCGGTAGGCGATTGAAAGCAAAAAACTGATATCTTTGGCACGTTTCATTTGCTTAACCTTCGCAATACTCGCCAAATCTCTTGATTATCTCCGAAATATCCGGCTCCTGCTCCTCCGCATTACTGAGATCCAGAGTCTCAAGTACTCGTCTGGCTTCGTCGCCAATAGCCTGCCTGAATGTAGCAAATTGGTAAGGCATCGGATAGGAATCTAACTAAATCAGCGTGACAAAATCTGTCCAGTTCGTTTTCCACATTCTACAGTTGTCAGGCAGCGTACTTGCCGTCATCTGTAGAGGTTGGCCGCGGAATAGACGGCTGTCCGCCAAAAGCGAGAGCGATCCGGCGCGTCAGTTTCTTCTCTTCTGTCACCATGTTGTGTGCCTGCTTCACCCAGCCGCATCAACAGAAAGAACTCGCACCGGCTCTGCTCACAAACGATCTATTCGCAAGTCTGAGGCAAAGTACAATTAACTGGATGTTTAAAAACTCCCTCGTCCGCTAGCTCGATCCATCGCTTAATCGACCGCACTGAGGCAGGCGATTCCTTTCGACCCAGCTTCCAGTCACCATCACAGGGAGAACCCACCATGTCCAAGAATGAGCACATTGGGGTGCCTTTCTTGGGTTCGACAAAGTATGCGGTGTTCGGGTGACGAGTAACTCTCACTAGATTTGTGGGTTTGGCTTTCGCGTTCACCAAAATGCACAGTGTTCCGCTGGTCTTGGTCGTCAGACAACTTACCCCGCAAGGTGCTGACGGTAGATTCGGGGACATTAGTGCATGCGACAGTTAGTTATTATTGGAATCTTTGTTTGCTGAATTGCATGGTCGGCTGATCGTTTGGCCTGGTTTTATGCCAAGTGATGAAGGTCCACTAGTTGTCGCTCTACTGTCGTTGGCGGTGTTTGCAACAGAGGAGATACTACATGTAGCTTCCCGAGGGAGTTTTGCAACGATCTCTACATTTGTGACCGGAGTCTCGGGGGATTTGAACTCGACTAGGAACCCTTGGGTTCGGCTGTCCCCTCGTAGTTAATGATGCAAGTCGACAAGGCCGACTGAATTTGATCGATCACATGTTTCCAGTGGTTTCTTACGTTCGTGGTACTGTGTATCCTTTGTCTATCAGAGCTACGGGCTGTTTTCCTCTGGCCTTCTTCCCCAATTGAAGAGGATAACAGCAATGAGGGACCTAGTCAATCGTAGTTCGAGCGAAGCAAATGTTTCACCAATGGGTCTCTTAGAAGCCAATGTGTTATTCTGGTGCATACAGGCTTCTAGTGATATAATCTTGGTGTTCGTTCGTTGTTCACCTTCTTCTGCCAAGCTGTCACACTTTGGTTTTGAAGAAGTATCCATTTTACTAGTAGGATTTTTGAACGCACAGTACACAATCAGCGGTCGTCTCAGGGCTGTTTCTATCTCTCACGTGTTGTAGGTAAAGAGTTGCACATTTTGGATAGTACCCGCTGAAAGAGTATGAGCAGGTTAAACGAAATTTTACTAATCGGTTACAGTCTGCGGACCCGCATTTACCCTTTTGGATTCGAATCTACTTGCTTTCTGCTACTCAGCATAACGTTGCTACCCTACCCACTAAGCTAGTTGATGTTACGTATTTTACCGACTGGCCGGTTGCGCACCCTAGTCAGACGGATGTATGCAAGCACTTCAATTCTTGGTCACACACTGTCCCGTGGAGTGAGACGGAACGCGATGAAACCAACCAGCCCGAGCTTGAAACAGACGCATTGCACGCTGGTTTCAATTCACACGCAGGTCCAAAAGCCGCACGGTTAGATGACTGCCAGTATGACTTGTAACCCTCTTTACTGGCCGGAACGTTGCTCGCAACAGGACAACGAGGTTGACAGGACAGATGGGTAGGTCGGTCGTCGTCAACTGATGAAGTTGGTCAGCCGATGCTGTCGACTAGCTGATAAATCTCTACCAGAACCGGTAAGACGATGTAAGTGATAAGGCGATGGAATAATTCCTACGCTTGACGACCATTGTCGAATGAGTGAACTTGAGTGATGTGTGATGAAATGCATACGGAAAGCTTCACTTCAAGTCGGATCACAGGATGATTGAAAAAAAGATTCGCACAGTTTCCATAAAAACTGCTAGA
Source organism: Dicrocoelium dendriticum (assembly GCA_944474145.2). Classification (NCBI taxonomy): domain Eukaryota; kingdom Metazoa; phylum Platyhelminthes; class Trematoda; order Plagiorchiida; family Dicrocoeliidae; genus Dicrocoelium; species Dicrocoelium dendriticum. Next base: position 233,720,435 of record OX104064.1, on the reverse strand, counting down.
TATCCTTCTAATATCTTTCCTGTGATGGAAAGAAAATATAAAAAGGAATTGTATGGTATATGATAATCCAAAGTCCATTAATAGTGCACGTGGAAGACGTACAAATTGTCGGAGCTTCGGTTACGTGTCCACCTTCTATTAGTCTTGAATTTGACGCACTCCGCCTCTTACATTTGTTACTAAACGCTAATCTCCATCCGACTGTCGGACAACACCTTTGATATATTTTCTCCTATGCGTGCTACGAAACACTTGCTGTGCAGGGCTACTTCGTTACGTACGATTAGTGCATTCTTTTGATAGGAGGACTACTAACTACATTTTTATTAACATTATTCGGCAACCTACCAGACTTTCTAATGGGCCTTGTAAAATGGTACAATTGATTTTTCGCTGTTCATAGGCGCTTAGTAACTAAGTTAGTGGTCTTTGGTTTTCGGGACAACTTAAGAGTTTGGCTATGTTCATACGTGAGTAGTCGATACTAGGTCATAAGTTTAGGTGACTATCGGTCTTTTCCACACCATATGACTAGTGGGGCCATTCAACGGAGAGTGCTCAGTACTTTCTCTTCCTGCTCTTCATCAGTGGCATTACCGCATCCGTAAAGCATGGTCGGCCATTTTTATTCCGTGATAATCTATCCATGATAGTCTACTTATCGTCTATCGAGGAACGTTACTGTTTATTCAAAATGACATTTATTCCATTATGGCATGGCGTCACATGTGAACGATGAACCTTTTGGCTAAAAAATCAAGCATTATGTCATAAGGCTGTTCCATCCTGGAAGGATCTGTTGCGCTAAACAATGAACATGCTCCAACACAGTTGCCCATACCCGATCTCCAAATCAGGTACTCATCTACCTCCTTTTTTCGTATAGTCCCAATATTAAGTAACACGTGACAGACAACCCGTGTTTACTATATCCAACAAAGCCCATACAATCCATGCTATGATTGAGCATTTTGAGCTACTCACACTCCCCATCCTCGAATACCGCATCATAATATACGGCAACGTGAGAATGAGCGACAGAATTTCTGTGGAACATCTGTTGGTGTTATTTACTACTCACCTGTTTTCTCAGCACTGTGCCATGAATTATTAAGAGCGTTGCTACGAACTTCAACTCGAACCAATTTGGATTCGACGACTAAAGCATGGATTGTTGTTGCTTTTCGACCTGCTACATAAAAAGACCTACTCCGATCTGTCTACAGTCAAATTGGAATACAGCTCAGCTCGAGAGCTTGGCAACAGAGTATTAACAGAATATCCCAAGGACTCTAGAACAAGTGTGCGCTCACCATTCCTCCTGGTCAGATTTAGTAATCGGCGTAATCAAAATGCCCATGACACTCAGATCATGTGATAATGTGGCAACATCTGGTAGCAAATGCGCAAGTTGATTTGATCTAAATACCATAATGACTATATTCGCATGGAAAATATCCCTCGCTGAGTAATTACAGGAGCGCCCCAAAAGCATCGAAATACCCATGTTTCCAAACCTTAGCTTGCGCCTCAACTATCCACCAGAACGTAACTAAATGAAACGGATGCACCAATATGTCATCTATGCATACTACCCATGCGAGAGTATGGATACTTTTGTACAAAGCAATCTGTGCCGCTACAGACACAGTTGCTCGAACCAAGAGAAATATACGTATGGTTATTATCGTTGTTACTATTATTATTATTATTAAAATTAGTAGTAGTAACAGGTAACATTCCAACAGGCAAGTATTTTACTTTGCCTAGTCACAATGGGAAGTAATGTATTTCTATCGCTCTGCACATCGTACCTAGGAAAACGAGTGATCGCCAGATCACCGCGAGCGTACTCAGAAAGACAACCTCTATGGCATGGATCAGCAAGCATGCGAGACATTTTAAGTATGCTGGGGAGGTGCAATTAATGTATGTACCTCAAAATTAAGCGGAGGCGGTGCAGCCTGAAATTCCACTTTGCCGAAGTTGTTCACGCGAAACGGTTACATAGGTACCGCGCTCCTCTCTCAGCAACTTGCTCTTCGCAACCTCCAGTTTGCTCAGTAGTTATGTTTGGTGGTATACGGCTCCGAATTTACCTGTTACTGAGAACAGTCACAGAACACCTGCGAATACTGAGGGATCAGAGATGGTTTGCACTTCAACACTCACAGCTACATCCACACATCCTACCTCCAGTGGAAATTCGACGGATTAAGACTGGGAGGCATGCATATGGGAGCGACGATTAGTTCGGAGCCGGTCCACAATCATTCAACGTGCGCAGCATTTATTCATTCCTTGTAGCCGAATTTATTTTTTATCATGGTTAAAAAATTAATTATTTGTGATTTCAATAACATGCAGCTTTCAACTTAGGTGGAGATAGTTAAGGTGATTGTGAAACATAGTGTAGATGTAACTTTAGGTATGACGCGACATCCAGCACAAATAGGCAAAATAGCCACTGAAGAAAAATTTCCCGTCTCAGCTAAATAAGTATTTTATTGATGCAGCAACTGGTCGTTTCCCTGGTTCATTATTCAAATTGCAACAAATATTTCGTAACAGTGAAGCAAAGTCAACTAAGGAGATCAGGGTTGATCGTGAAATTCTCTAAAGCATTTCTTCTTCTTGTTGATGCACAGGTGACTTTAGCATCACTGTCTGGCCTCTGCAGTTTGGGCGTTCGCATCGTTGCGGTGCACTATCAACCAGTGACCCACAGAATCTGACTGGATTTTCAATTACGTATTGGCCTTAGCTAGACCACAGCGCTTCATCACTGTGCACTCCGTTTCAATTGATGAGGTGGACCATCTCCTCTTCCTCTTTGACATGGGGAGTGTCTCTGCAATGGATAATCCGAAAGCAAGAAAGTCTTTCTGTTTTTGTAGTGGCGCAATCAGTGAGTCGCAATCACGTCGATAGACTATCCAGCTGTTGACTGTTATCAATCCTAAATAAAACAGTGAGAAGGTGAGTTCTAGTAGATACGCGTATTGTCTCAACAAAACAAAAACAACAGCAAGAAATTAGCTTATATCGTTCAAGGCGTGTTAGCAACCAATCAAATGGAGTGAGGTGAACGGCGGCGATATACCTAGGACCAGGGTAACCGAAGGGCAACAACCAATTGTTTCTGCACACACACAAGGCAGGTCTTAACTGTCTTATCGCCACTGCCTCGGTGAACCTGTAGTAGGTTCAGAATGGAAATAAAATTAGACTTCAACCAAGTTAATCTGGACTCGTAGTAAAAACGCCCGCAGTAGAATTCGAATATCGCGGGAATAGATTCTAAGTCAGTTGGCGAAAAAGAAGAACCATAATCAATTGTGGGGTACCATATGTACAATCATCACATGCTCCGCAGCTTGAACGTCACTCCAGATCTCTGTAATTTAATTGGGTACTGTTGCAATCTGGTGGATCTTCTTGGGGGCTGACTTTGCTCAGAACCCTCATAAGAATCTGCAGTTGGATTGTTAATAGTATTTTCAGTGCGCACAGAATCGAACGACAACTGACCGGAATCCTTGCATCCTACCTGATGAGCATGCCATTTAAGTACATAGCAGTCTTGGAAATCCAAAATTTTAGCCATATGACAACGATGATTCCGGATGGACGTTAACCATTACCTCTGAAAGTAGATACTACAACAGTTCTCAAACCAAGCATGTTCGACATCAATGTTCTGGATGTACACGATTTAGCGGGTGTATCACCAGTTACAGTACACCAGTTACACACTTACGGTATTGAAAAAAGAATTTACCAGCACAGCGATCAAGTTCATCAAACGATGTGGGAACACTGGTAGTAACAGACCGTTTTAAAGTTGCAACAAAAGCTCTCAGGCAGGTGGATGTCTTGGAGCGGTAAAATGGTGACGACACGGAAGACTGTGCAACCAATTGGTAACGACCGAAGCTGAAAAGTGTGAACCATTGCCAATTACAACAGCTAACGGGACCCTTTCCCGAGTAAATAGTTTTCTCCGGGCACGGATAGTAAAATCATAATTTGGTTTTTCAGTCAGGAATACATCCGGCAAACACAACAAGTGTTTAGTATTTCCGCAGTAATAATTCACAATAATCTATGTGTATATGCCAGGGCTCGCATGTCATCCGCCATGGTGTTCACTTGGACAGTTGCTGTAGACCCATGTGCTTACGGTTCGGCCAATCAGAAGCAGTTAGTCGAATACATGCATTTATTTCAAGTCAGCAGCAAAAGCGTCGAGCTAAGGACTTTATCTTCTCAACACCAAGATTTCTAGAAGGTAAATCCACCAGAACAGTTGATCTAAAGGTAGGTGAAATATTGCCACGATCATTCACACATGGTAATCCACCTGGTGTAACATAACTCTTCAAGACGCATATATACAATTTTCACTTAAAACTGGACATTTTTCAAACCAAAGTGGACATTTTTCAAACCAAAGTGGACATTTTGCAAACCAAACTGGACATTTTGCAAACCACATTGGACATTTTGCAAACCACATTGGACATTTTGCAAACCAAAGTGGACATTTTGCAAACCAAAGTGGACATTTTGCAAAACAAATTGGACACGTTGCAATCCAAGTAGCAACTCGCCAATTTGTTGGTAAGAAACGAGCAGTAAGACTGCTGAATGATGTTCAGCATATACATTGTGATGACGCTAATACACCGGCATTGTGTAAGCAGCGGGCTACACTGTAAAACATTTGCTTGATCGTGAGCAGCGACCGAAGTTCTGAACTATGCTCCCCTCTCCCCATTGACATTCGCCTAGTTGGTGTGCAGTGCCCATACGTATCAACCTGTGTAGGTGTGTGACAGTTGGAAAATCGGACTTCCGAATCGTAATTGTGTATCAATCATTTTGTGAGTGGATTGCGATGCGCAATCTCAATGTGCACCGTTATTCTCATTAGAGGGAACCTTGTCCGATTCGGTCAATGGGACCATGTCGGATGAAGCAGGTAGGCGGTGTCCCAGCTTCGCCCGTCTCTCTATTAGCTTTCGCAACTGCCACGTTATTGTATCAGCGTAGGCTGTAATGACCCCCAGCAAAACCAGTCTAGAGCTATAGCCTATTGTTGCAACATATCAACTACTGAGGAGTGGGCCGATTACACGATGTTCAGGCCACATTGTGGTCACGATAATGTAACCGAACTGCGTACGTAGCGGGTGATTGTGTAAGTCCTTCTCTTGACATGAGTGCCGTTCGCCTCGGTCAAAATCGGTGACCTATTTTCCCCTACACCCCCCCCCACATAGGAATTCGTGTGTTTTGTCTGGGTGTGTGGACCGACCTATGCTGCGGTACCACTATTGGAGCCGAGCATACGATAATGGTTCCACTCAACACAACTTAGCTTTATTAGCTCCGTGCCGCACGAAACGACCAAAATGAGTGACGAACAACAGGAGAGGTGGTGTCCGACGCGACGACACTGCAGGCGAACATCATTTGCGCAAAGAGAAATTCTCACAAAACTTGTGCTGGTCGACGGCAAAACTACTCGGGAAGCCGCTGAAGTCGCCGGTGTTAACGCGAGTACGGCAAGGAACATCATCAATGCCTACAAGCGAGAAGGCTCAAATACACAGCGCACCTGTGGTGGAAACAATAGGGAGAAGCTGACTCCCAATGTATTGCAGCGTGTCGAAGAAGCGGTTGAACGGCACTCTGAGGACACCTTGGTGCAGCTGCAGATGCGCCTGAGAGAGGATGGGATAAACCTATCAGTATCCTCTGTCTTCAACACCCTCAGAAGACTAAAGATAGCTCTCAAAAGGTGTCATTACGAGCTCGACCGAGTCAACGGTGCCACGACAATCGCTAGCCGACAGGCGTACGCTCTCGAGTTCTCGGCACATGCACCTTCTAACAAGGAGAAATGCATCTTCATAGATAAGAGTGGTTTCAACCTTCATCTGAGGCGAACTCAGGCTGAGGGCGTTGAAGACAGAGGATACTGATAGGTTTATCCCATCCTCTCTCAGGCGCATCTGCAGCTGCACCAACGTGTCCTCAGAGTGCCGTTCAACCGCTTCTTCGACACGCTGCAATACATTGGGAGTCAGCTTCTCCCTATTGTTTCCACCACAGGTGCGCTGTGTATTTGAGCCTTCTCGCTTGTAGGCATTGATGATGTTCCTTGCCGTACTCGCGTTAACACCGGCGACTTCAGCGGCTTCCCGAGTAGTTTTGCCGTCGACCAGCACAAGTTTTGTGAGAATTTCTCTTTGCGCAAATGATGTTCGCCTGCAGTGCCGTCGCGTCGGACACCACCTCTCCTGTTGTTCGTCACTCATTTTGGTCGTTTCGTGCGGCACGGAGCTAATAAAGCTAAGTTGTGTTGAGTGGAACCATTATCGTATGCTCGGCTCCAATAGTGGTACCGCTGCATAGGTCGGTCCACACACCCAGACAAAACACACGAATTCCTATGGGGGGGGGGGGGGTAGGGGAAAATAGGTCACCGATTTTGACCGAGGCGAACGGCACTCATGTCAAGAGAAGGACTTACACAATCACCCGCTACGTACGCAGTTCGGTTACATTATCGTGACCACAATGTGGCCTGAACATCGTGTAATCGGCCCACTCCTCAGTAGTTGATATGTTGCAACAATAGGCTATAGCTCTAGACTGGTTTTGCTGGGGGTCATTACAGCCTACGCTGATACAATAACGTGGCAGTTGCGAAAGCTAATAGAGAGACGGGCGAAGCTGGGACACCGCCTACCTGCTTCATCCGACATGGTCCCATTGACCGAATCGGACAAGGTTCCCTCTAATGAGAATAACGGTGCACATTGAGATTGCGCATCGCAATCCACTCACAAAATGATTGATACACAATTACGATTCGGAAGTCCGATTTTCCAACTGTCACACACCTACACAGGTTGATACGTATGGGCACTGCACACCAACTAGGCGAATGTCAATGGGGAGAGGGGAGCATAGTTCAGAACTTCGGTCGCTGCTCACGATCAAGCAAATGTTTTACAGTGTAGCCCGCTGCTTACACAATGCCGGTGTATTAGCGTCATCACAATGTATATGCTGAACATCATTCAGCAGTCTTACTGCTCGTTTCTTACCAACAAATTGGCGAGTTGCTACTTGGATTGCAACGTGTCCAATTTGTTTTGCAAAATGTCCACTTTGGTTTGCAAAATGTCCAATGTGATTTGCAAAATGCCCAGTTTGGTTTGCAAAATGTCCACTTTGGTTTGAAAAATGTCCACTTTGGTTTGAAAAATGTCCAGTTTAAAGTGAAAATGGTATAAAAGTGTGGGAACTTTCGTTTTTAGAGAAACAGACCATCATTGTTTGACAGCAGAAATCAATGACTCGTAATAGTTTCTTGTCCGATTATTAAGGACTGAACGAGAGATTGGAAGCGGCTGGGTGTGTAGACAAGTCATTTCAGAATCGGTTTCGAATACCGTTGCAATTCGCGGTAAGTAGCCGATGTGAGTAATGAACTTTGAATTTCGGTGCTCAAACGCATAGCTGTGGGCACTAAGTGCAACACAACACTATTAAAAAATAGCTGCTGAAAACAATCGATAAATAACTAGCAAGGTTGTAAAGGAACTTTACAGTTTCATGATCTGTCACAATATTAAAGCTGAGATAAAACAGATATTAGTGACGTCTAAAGACTGCCCAGTATACAGCCAAAACTTCGCGATGGGTCTGAGCATACCACATTTCAGCATTGCTGAGTCAATGGAACAATGGTTTATTACGGGTAAAAAAGCATCGCTTAACAAGTCCCGTGTGATGGAAATTATTGCGAAAATCAATGGCATAATAAAGTGAAAAGCGTTGTGGTGGACTCACCATAGACTTATGTGGAATAGCGGAGATGTTCGCATATCAAACGTATAAATCCATAAATCCATTGGTTAGGCTTTTGGCAAGAAACCGTTTGGTTGCGTTTTGTAGCCCGTGGCTAACAAGTCATAAAATGAAATGTAAGTGAGACAATGCATCGTCAACACGTTTTTTAAATATCGCCAAATTGGGAGCAGAGACGACATAATTAGGAAGGGCGTTCCAAGGCTGGCACAAGCGGAAGGAAAAGACGTTTTTACGGCAATCAAGCCTGCTGTACTGAATTGTCAGTTTCAGAGGGTGATCTCTTAGTTTAGTGTTGTGGTTCAATTCCAGCAGCGGACGGCAAATGTGGTTTGGGTTCTTCAGAATCTGGTAAACCATTATGAGATCCCTTCGCAAAAGCCGATATCGACTGCTGTAGATTCTTAGAGATTTCAGTCTAAGCTGATAGGGTAGATGAAAGAGACCCGTGACGTTCATGGTTGCCCTTCGTTGAGGAGTCTCGACAGCAACGAGATCCTGTTTCTGCCACGGCTGCCACGCCTGAATAGCATATTCCACGTGAGGTCAAAAGTACGCGTTAAGCATTTGGGGAAAGATTGAGGGTTCAAACCGACCGAACGCTCTGCGTAAAAGGCCGAAGTGTTGATTCCCGGTTCTCGTCGCCTTCTATGCTTGTTTTGAACACCCGAGATCTTCCTGCACCAATACACCCAGGTCACGCTCCTGAGAAACGTTCGCCAAGATGTGGTCTCCAATCTTGTAAGCGCTCACCGGCTGGTGACGCAGATGCATCACTTTGCACTTAGCTATGTTCAATTGAAGCATGTTCCTCCTTGACCATTCGTAAATGCGATCTAAGTCATGTTGGAGCAGATCCTGATCGGACTTGTTACCAATCGCCCGCCATATCTTGACGTAATCGGCGAAAAGCAGGAAATTTGAGGAGATGACTCTTGCCAGGTCGTTGATAAACACCAGGAACAAACGCGGTCCCAGCACTGAGCCTTGTGGGACACCACATTCCAGCTTAATTGAGTTAGAGAGTAATCGCATAACACGTAGTTGAAGCTTCCGTTGGTAAAGTAAGCTGCCAATCCAATCAAGTACAGGATCTCGGATTCCGTAACTCTGAAGCAGTTGAAGTAGGATGCGGTGATCAAGGCGGTCGAAAGCTTTGGAGAAGTTCAGATAGATGACGTCGACTCCGACCCCATCATCGGCCACTTCCGTCCAACTACCTCGTGCAATCAGTAGGTTGGTGGTGCATGACTGGTGTTGACGGAAGCCATGCTGCTCCGGTCGACGAGAGATACACAGAACGGGGTACGCATCTTGCTCTAACACATCGCTGTAATCTGCGACTTCTCACAGGCCGTCCTAAATGTCCTGTGTAGGTTGGAGTTGTCTGTCTTTCAGTTTGGATTGACCGCACTATCGGAACGCAATGTTTTCCTGCAGAATTGATTAAACGCTGCTCTTTAACTTACACTTCTAGATCATTCATTGGAAGTAGTGGACAAGTGCCTTTACTTCGGAAGCTGCCTCAGCGCTAACGGTTTAACGGATGAGGTCACTTTGCATGTTCGGGTTGCTTTTGCCAATCTCCGCCATCTCTGGCATCGAGGGGATTTGAATCTGTCTCTGAAGGGCGAGTTTACAATGCCACAGTGAGAGCGGTTCTGATTTACGGCTGCGAGACTTGGCTTGTTCCCGCTAAAATGTTGTTGTTGTCTGTCCTCTATCACCGCTGGCTTCGGAGCACTGATGGTGTACGATGGCAGCATCACACTAATAATGAAGATGTTCGTCGGAAAATATTCAGATCAGACAGACTTTGCCGACCACCGAGCAGCATACTTTCTCTGCTCAGGCTTCAGTGACCTGGGTAGTTCTCCGCATGTCTATTCATCGCTCACCTTGCCGTGCCCTCTTCACGCGCGCAGAAGTAGGCTGGAAGCGAAAGTAAGTTGATCGATGTATGACTTGGGCCAGATGCATGAAGGGGATAACGTCAAAGTTCGCCGCGGTCAGGCGCTTTCCGCCCCTTGGCTGGAGGGTGGAGGATCCGGAACACGCATGGCTGGAAACACTCTCGGATAGGGCAAGATATCGTGCATAATAGAGAACTTGTTGTGACTCACAATTCAAATGAACATCGCCTTTCCCTCAATCTTCGTATGCTTATCGTGTTTTCCATACGTTGTAGCATTACGACTATTGTACTAGTTGATGTGCTGAACATATGGTTGGCGGCATCCGGTTTCGGATTTGCCTGTCACCTTGGTCAGCCACAGGACGCCTACGCCTACAGAGGGACCATGGATGACTTGCACTGCACCACCCACAGCTCCAGGTACACACTTCATATCCAGTGTAAACCCGAAGGAATAAGACCGGGAGGCAGGTGGATGGGAGTCACGTTTCATCAACGGAGCCAGCCCACACTCCTTCACAGGCAAACACGAGCACGCTGTATTTGGGAATCAACCGCACACAAGGTGGTGGCTGGACCGTACCACACTGAGTGCATGGAACCACTCTTCAAGCGTAGCATGACCACAAGGACCGTGCACCCCGTCCCCTCCAGCAACGACCAACTGTCTTCTAGAGCCAGTGTGGACGAGGTAGTGGGTAATAGACAGGTAGGCACCTTGTCAACATGCACATCAAGCGCAGCCACACTGGGGATATCAAGAAACAGTCAAGCACTTGAAACGACAACATGAAATAAAATAAATCGGATAATGCATTCCGATACGGTTACATAACTCTTCACTAAATGAGCGTATAAAAATGGTTACGAACGAATTAGCGACAAATTCAAGAGTTCAGAAAACATACCTTAAGAAAATGCCACAAAACGCGAAAATGATATCGAAATTAACTAAAATTAGCTTCAGCAACGTGTGAAATTTTATAGAAGATAATCCAGGCAGACAATAATATGAGGAAGAAAATCATTAGGACAAAATTGAAAATACACCACCTGAATAAAGAGACTTAGCATGCAAACACACGGAGAGTAAATCGAATGCAGCGTACCTACAAAGGCTGCGCCGGTTCTGTCTACGTTCTGCAGGACCCATATATATATATATATATATATATATATATATATATATATATATATATATATATATATATATATATATATATATGACAATTGCTCTGCCACCGAACGTATAGAGCTCCGAAGTCCGCCTGGGCCATCAGACTTGAATCGGTGCTGGGGTCGGAGCTCAAGGCAGACCTCAGCTTCAGAGGTTCCAAGGTACGCAACTACGTATACCCATTAGGATCATCGGCGGAGGAGGCCAGCTGAATTAAATGCGGAAGCGTTCAGCCCAGCGGCCCAATCCGTCTGTGTAAGTTGGTGATCAGCGTTCGGTCAACCTCGCAAATGACATCACTGACACCAGATCTTTTGTAACTAGTGGCCCGAAAGTTTCCAGAGTGGGCTGCCATTTCCATCTCTGAGGCGCGCTGTGACCACCGATTTTCACAATCGGTTCGCAAGCATTGCGTGAGTTGTTGGCTGAGGATGCAAGACATTGCACTGCTATTTGAACCGGATGGGATAGCTCTACGACGATCGAAGAATTCCAGTAAGTGTGCGGAAATCCAGCCCCTAAGAGGGCACCTTGTGATTCCGCAAATTGAACGACTGGAAGATAGCATCGCTTCACGCAGGAAACCCCAATGATTTTCCATATTTCGAGGTGCAGTACTAATGAGTGCATGTGACAAGGAAGCTTGGCAAGCTAATCGAATAGAGAGGTCAGCTGACCAGTTGGTGTCGATCATATGGTGCTTCGTTTTGAACAACCACCGAAGCGCATGCAGATGTCCACATAGACCAAAGCATGATCTGAATCGAGGTGGGTTAACCAAATCGATTTACCATCCCGGACGCTGCCTCGCCATGAACAATGAATTCATAAGGGTTAAGAAGTGTTGCTTTACAAGTCCCGTTGGATAGTTGGTGGGGATATCGACATAACAATAATGATAACAATGATAGAAAAACAGTTATAAATAAAATAAATAAATATTATATTCCTCGGTGTTTCGAGGTGCAGTCCAACTATGTGGTCTGATCAATGTTAGTAAACTAAATATGAAAAAAGGACTTATTGTTCGCTGCAGTCCTGCGATCTGCTTAGATTCACAACACCCACAGTTAACAACAAATAATTCCATGGTACAATCCAGGTGTAAAATGAAGATGTAGTGCTGTGACAAAGTGTAAGTGGATGAGTGCATCGTCCAACCGTCTTTTAAATACTGTTATTGTCGATGCGGTGATGACCGATTCTAGGAGGGCATTACACGTGTCACAGACACGAATGAAAAAGAAATTTCTGCGGCACTCCAGACGGCTATACCGTACAGCGAGTTTCATTGAGTGGCCCCGCAGGGTTATATTCGTGCTGAGCCTCAGTAATAGGCGGCACAGATGATGTGGGTCTAGCAGACTCAAGTATACCATAAACCGGTCGCTTCGTAGTCTGCGATGGCTTCCACTGAATAACCCCAATCGTTGCAGCCCCCGCCGTTATAAAAGATTGCGCATTCCAATTACGTTCTTAGATGCCCGGCGTTGTGGCTTCTCCAGTGCATTAAGGTCGTGTCTCAGCCATGAACGCCAGGCTTGAATTGTGTATTTCAAAAGGGGGCGAACATAAGCACAGAGCATCTGTCGAAACATGGGGCTGTATTTTTGTCCAAGCGCCCGTTGCAACCGCCCGACGTGTCTGTTTCCAGTCTTCGAGGACTTTTCGGATTGCCTGGACCAACCTAAGTCAACTTGAACCAGGACACAGAAGTCACGTTCGAGAGTTGATCGTTGTACCGGGTGTATTGTTAATGTGGTCCGGAGCTAGGAGCGGCTGCACTCAGATGCCAACGTACAACCGGCCCGCTTAATCGCCAACTACAAAATGGCGTAAATTGCTTTGCTGGCAGGGGTGAGGTGGAACACGCGCCACCTGGGTGTCTACGATCACAGAGCATACCGAGCCGAGCGGCTTTGAAAAGTGAACTCTAGCCAGACACCACAGCCGCAATGAATGCGTCATACCTCGACCGCATGGCAAGATCTAAGGAACGCACGCTGTTCAGCTGTGAGAAGTGGACGTGAGCCAGACACCACATAGTCGCACTGAACGTGTCATGATTCGATCGATTGATAGTCGGCCTTCATGCAGATAAAAGTCAGCAAAAGGGTTTCCTGCGAAGTGTGCCGCCGTGCTAACAACTGAGAATAACAGCCAGACCGTATGTGGTGACCGGTCGATGGGCGCCGTACTGCTCGCCGCAAAAGCTGTTATCACCTCACGGCTGGCTTCCAACACACCCGTAAGCTTTAATAAGGCTGCTTTCACTGCTAAAGGGAATCATACTGCCAGGAACACATTGTAAGGTTACAGTGTTGTTCGCTTTACCGTTTCGGTCGCGTGTGCGTTACAGCTGAAAATCCACCCTTCATGGGTGCATAAAAACGAATCCTTGACAATGCTCTTAGATTTCAGTCTGCCACGACGCAATGATGGCACCATTAGGCAGCACACCAATTCAGCATAGCCAACTTGGCCCGAATTTAGATCCAACTGAGACTAAATTCGAGCGCTCAGCAAAAAATGGCAGCAGTCTTCCCTAATTCATAGTTAACTAATTTCTATCGTTTTTAATGCAGTTCCATGATCCCTACAGGGGTGCGCGGGTACACACTCCTAGGCGCCCTAAATTATTACCACGTATAAAAGTATCGAGCTCAGGAAGCACCTACTCTACTATCGGACTGCAACCCCTAATCCTTCAACGTGCATAACACACCCTCCGCTGTAGCACGAACACGTTCGTGAGGGATGTAAAAGTTGGCCATTGACTCAACCGTGGGGCTATCTGCAGTGGTTGGAGCCGCTGTTTTACGTCGCTGCAAAACAAAGCAATATACCCCCACAACGTCTTACACAAGAATACCAGAAGGTTAAGGAAATTGTAATAAAATGCACTACTACAGCGTTTTTGTACTGGGTTCGGGTGTGACATGCGAGTTCGGTTTAGAATTCCCTCGCCCTGATTCGATGTATCCAACGGCGAATCTTATCGGCGATGATACTTTCAGTGCATTCGGCGCAAATTTTCCACATTACAGCGTCTGAAACTGATGTTTTATGCAACATCTCAGCTTACCGATAAGAACACGGGCAAAGGGCGTGCTTGAAATTCGTTGCTTGTGTGAACTCCTCTCCAGTTCACTTTCCTTGCAAAGACGTTCGTCATGACTTTTAACAGTAGGTTCCTGACGAATTCCGTCAGGGCCTTTCCGCCCAGTTGCCCAAAATAGGCAATCTGAAACATCATAGGTGTATGCTGTTCTTACTAAGTTCTCCTTGTCTACGCGTTTCTCCAGTCGCATGTTATGCGTAAGGAGCTCATCGACTGAGTCCATTGGCAGAGGCACAGGACTGATGGCAGCTGTCCTGTCAATGACCAAGCGGTAATACAGGAGCCTAGCCTCAACTACATAGCATGCATTTGTTCGCGCATGCGAACGAACTCATGCGTCAGATGGTAGAGATGGATTGTAGCGGGCTTCACAATGTACTACAAACAGCTTTATTGGAGTAATTCACCGTGTCCAGCAGTTCCTCCGTTGCGAAGGATGTTTGACAGCAACGGTCACAACTATGAGATTATGCCGCGGAAACGTTGTTACCTTAAACTCCCTATTTGCCTGGGATCTACTTTTTCCTTGTTATCCTGCAGTGACTATGCGAACTCCAACCTGGGTGGTTGGGGTGAATATGCGATGTCCAAGCTGTATGCGGCAGTTGGACAAGACTTCTTTATAGGAGTTCCGCATTCTGGGAAACGGATGGCAATGCTATAAATAAAGATAGCTGAATTTGTGAATAAATTTATATACACAATTGTAAACGGGAAGCACTATCGAAGGCCTGATCAATTTGTATAACTAGCAATTGTCTGACTGTAAGGGTAATAGTTGTATTCATGGCTAAATTGGTGTGCTGCCTAATGGTGCCATCATTGCGTCGTGGCAGACTGAAATCTAAGAGCATTGTCAAGGATTCGTTTTTATGCACTCATGAAGGGTGGACTTTCAACTGGAACACACACGCGATGGAAACGGTAACGCGGACAACACTGTAACCTTACAATGTGTTCCTGGCAGTATGATTCCCTTTAGCAGTGAAAGCAGCCTTATTAAAGCTTACGGGTGTGTTGGAAGCCAGCCGTGAGGTGATAACAGCTTTTGCGGCGAGCAGTACGGCGCCCATCGACCGGTCACCACATACGGTCTGGCTGTTATTCTCAGTTGTTAGCACGGCGGCACACTTCGCAGGAAACCCTTTTGCTGACTTTTATCTGCATGAAGGCCGACTATCAATCGATCGAATCATGACACGTTCAGTGCGACTATGTGGTGTCTGGCTCACGTCCACTTCTCACAGTTGAACAACGTGCGTTCCTTAGATCTTGCCATGCGGTCGAGGTATGACGCATTCATTGCGGCTGTGGTGTCTGGCTAGAGTTCACTTTTCAAAGCCGCTCGGCTCGGTATGCTCTGTGATCGTAGACACCCAGGTGGCGCGTGTTCCATCTCACTCCTGCCAGCAAAGCAATTTACGCCATTTTGTAGTTGGCGATTAAGCGGACCGGTTGTACGTTGGCATCTGAGTGCAGCCGCTCCTAGCTCCGGACCAAATAACTCAAAACACCTTGTAATATGTCCGTTCCGATCCGATATAAGTAGCTGCTCTGATGTCGGATGGAAGGTACCTTGCATTTGGTGAACTTGAAATGCAGTAAGCTTTTGATTGATATCGATACACCGTATCTAGGTCACGCTGAAGCACCAGTTGGTCGGCGTTCGCCTGGATCCTGCGCCAGATGTTGATATCGTCAACAAACATTGGGAAGTATGGAAGGATTCTCTGTGCAAGGTCAATAACAAACACCAAAAGTAAACGTGGACCTAGAACTGAGCCATGTGGCACACCACACTCGACTTGTATGGCGTCCGATAAAGCGCTCCGAACTCTGACCACTACTTGCCGTTGAAGTTGAAAGCTGGCAATTCAACTTAAATGAAGGTCGCCATTCTCGCAATGCTGGAGCTTGGAGAGTATTATCCGATGGTCTAGACGATCGAAAGCCTTGGAAAAATCCGGTTAGATTACATCAACACCTCCGGCGTCAGCTACCTCGATACAACTACTGCACGCGATTAGTAAATTTGTTGTACATGACCGTTATTCACGGAAACAGTGATGCTCTGGCATGGTGAGATTGCAGTTTTCCAGATAATGCACCAATACATCGGTAACTATGGGTTCCATGACCTTGGAGAGTATGGGAAGAAGGGATACTGGGCGATAGTTGGGAATCAATTCGGTTTCCACATAGCAGGAACTTGATTCTGGTCTAAACAGCGCTGGAAAAACTGAGCTAAAGGTCCTGTCAGTTGGCTTGCTGCTGCTTACATTGCCTCTGGACGAATGGTGTCGACACCAGACGAGCTGTTTGCGTAGAGACGTCAGCTTTTGCAATACAGCATCCGCGGTAAAAGTGATGTGAATTAGTCCTGGCTAGGGGACGACAAAGGTTGGTAGGTCGCTACGTAGCAAGACCCTCTGAAACGTGGCGGCATATTGCATTCGCAGCGTGTTTGCTGCTTCCACAGCCGTTCTTGTTGGGCCATCAGCCGTCTTGAGTGGAGAAAATCCTTGCGTCACCTTTTTAGGCTGTTGAGGTGCTTGTACAGCAGCTTGTGGTTAGCGCTGAAGGTTTTTGCGATGTTCTGCTGATAGGCAGCTTTGTGTTCCCTTAACAGTTGAGTGCATTCTTTAAGTTGCGCTGCGTAGTTGTCCCAAGTTGCTGGTGCTGGAACTTCTCTGTACACTCGCCATGCTGCGTTGCGTACTGTCATCCATTTCAGAGTTCTGCTCATAACGAAAGAAACTGATGTACACTTATTGCAAACTCTTACCGTTGAAACCTCTGCAATCAGCTGACTGAATTAGTTGACGAACTCTAGCCAGGCGAATTCCGGCGGTTCTTCGTCAAGGAACGACCAAGTTGTGGAGCTGACGATCTGGGCTAATCGATCGTAGCTTGTGATGATTCGCACAGTCTCATCGTTCTCATTCCGATATTCAGTATAGCAGACGAAGTTGAAACTGATGACTGCGACCCAACAGGCAGTCTAAACCCAACAAATCAATCATATGCTCCTCGTTGGTAAGCACAAGATCAAGCACAGATGGCCTGTTACTTGTTCTGAACCGAGTTGGCAGTGATGTGATTGTAAAGAGGAACAGTGATTGCGAGATCATGTAGATCGGCTTTGAATTGTTCTCCGATCGTGGCAGAAGTTTCTACACAATGTACGTCGAAATCGTCGATGATAAGTATGTGAGTGTACTTTTGTTGTAAACTGTATCTTAAAGCAACCGCTAGGTGATAGTCGGTTCCGGGTGTTGAGTTAGGACAGCGGTACACCAAGACAATAAGGCAAGTGTCCCTGCCTTTTAACTGCAAGCCGCACCAAAGAGAGTCGGGGAACTACGAGTCTGAATTCGCCCCTGCTTCGCACTGTAAGTCGCTTCCGTAATACAGCATTGCCCATCCTCCTTTTGTGAGTCTGTCGTTCCGGATCAGCGACATGCCGGGTAGCGAAACCTTAGCGTCCGTCATTCCTGTGTGCAACCACATCTCGGTGATACCAATGACATCATATGATCCGAAAACTTGGTGACCATTCAGTTCGGCCGGTTTATTAAAAAGACCCTTAGCATTTGTATACAACCAAGTCAGTTTCTCGGTCTCTAGATACAGAGGTCTAAAGTGCTCAAGTGTTGGGAGAATGCCGACCGATGGGAGGTCGGCAGTTACTCGTTTGTTTGATCGGATAATGATACCTCGTTTGTAACTTGATTCGGCCAAGGTGCGCCCCAATCTTCGTTTTGACCTACATCATAGTCAATTAAAGCAACCGTTAATTTACGCTTCTTAACATTCGTGGGCATGCTTGCTGCTTTAGGTGTTTTAATATTTTAGCTGCGCAACGCTTCTGCGACCTATAACCGAAGTTCAGAAGGAAGACGTTTCCGATTTCTCCGCCATCGATCCAAAACATCCGTTGCTTGTTGCCCGGACTGAAGCATAAATTAAAGGATTCTAGGGCCGTATCCTCTATAATTTGGTGAGAGGCATCCTGGTGAGCGATAGTGCCACCATAGTATCCAAAGAAAGTGTTTCACGAATGAACCGCCACTGTTCCAAATCGTGCTTTCCGGTCTCTTGAACATTTTTAGGAGCATGTTCTGGCACGTCATGTATGAAGACTGTGTTTAGGCGGTCTTGCTTGCTGTGCCCCTCTTCGGTGTTGCTGTTTGATTGTCGCGCGCTCCAAGGGACATAAGGATAGATGCTTATCTAAAGCTGATTGCAAGTGATCTCTTTGTGACCACGCTAACATTGGTGAAGGAGGACGCCAGGTGGCTGCACGTCTTCTGGCATGCCTAATGTTGGTACTTGAGAGAATGAGACCGTGGGCTTCGCATAACGTAAGAAGTCTATCACCGTTGTCAGAACAAGTCTCACCAAGCGCGTGACTGCCACTAAGATAACGTTCGCACAGAAGCAGGCGACCTACATGTGCATTGAGATCTCCGGCAAGGACGATGACATCTGACTTTTCAGACTTGTTCAAAAGGTTGAGGAGTCCATGATAAAAGGCACCCCTAACCGATGCACAGCTGCAGTCGGTTGGAGCGTAGGCAGAAAGCGCAAACAATTTGTACCTCTCTTCACTAGGTCTCTTGATTCTACATAAGTCTTGAAGTCGAATCACACATAGCCGGCTGTCGACTGGAAACCAAATTAATGCAGCCTCCGCTTTGTCACTCAATGCGATACCAACACCAGCTGAGCCGGCTGCTCCTGCCTCCATGGCCTCAGACAGACGTAGGTTATATGCGGTTTCAAGAGTAGCCTGGGACAACACCTTCATCTTGATGCTGGGATCCTGCAATCGAGTCTATGAAAGGCAACAACCATTGATGGCGTGGAACTATAGAGTGCGCGCCAGGCCAGCCTGTTGTCCAATCTGTAAGAGGATCCGAAGACTGAATGCTGCCCGGCGGAATGAAGAAGGGAGTCGAAGGATCAACGATGGCCGGATAAGTTAGATATCAGCAATACGGGCATTGGAAGTAGATACAACAGGATGTGGATTAGCAAGAAGAGGAAAGTTGGTGTATGATGCAGAAGTATGAGTGACAGGGAAAGTAGCAACAGAAGTGAGCGATGTAGTAGTAATTGCGAAATTCATGGTTTTCACGGAGGGCACGATATAACGTAGTTGCCCAAGCAGAAATAGGGAGTTGTCTTAGGGGACGTCACCCTGAGCCTTTGGATGAATAGCCTGCCCTCAAAGCAGCGGAGCGAAGTCAGGGATTCGCACCCATTGGGAGCCGATGATTGAGTGCTCAATTCATACACCTTTCGTTTGGTGAGTAGACAAACAGGGGCCCCATAATCCCACGATTTCAGCATCAAGATGCTGGGATACAATGCTTCACCAAGGAGAAAAAAGGGGCAGTGACTTTACTTAGTGGCAAATCACAACCGCCACGTCACAGTGTTGTTAAACGGACATATGTGGCTTTTCATAGGGAGAACGCTTGCCAGACGAAAACCCACCACATCCTGGAACACTGCCGCCGAACTATTCGCTGGACTGAGACAATAACTGTCAACCCAGCTGGCACCACGAACAGGTTGTTCAGCAGGCCATCTGGAGCAATGATTAGGTACTCACGATTAGTTCGGAGTGTGGACGAAAGCGTTTATATAGACGACCCACCAAGGTATCGTTGATTGACTTGAAGGCTGTCCCCGACTCAGCAAATGATGTCTGCTTTTGGTGTTGGTTCTCGCCAAGGGACACATCAGGGAAGTTCCAATAGGCCAATAAATCGACACGCCGCGACTCCTATGGAAGTACAAGGAATAAGGGGAACCTGTTCTCCTCGTACAATTTGTTCTGAATGCCATAGTTTCGCATTTCTCGTTGTATTGGCGGCAAACACTACACAATGTCCGTCTTCGCTTATTTGCTCACGGACAAGAATTGTGCTAAGCGAGCGACAGCACAAATTAAAGTGCGTGGAATAGCACTTGGTCGGTACGAAAGAGCTGCCACATGTGCTGTACGGTGAGCATGTTCTAGTAAGCGCCGCGCAAATCTAAATTGCAAAGCGCCGTGGTAGATTCGAATACATTTATCGAAACAGCGTTGCCAACTCTGACGAGCAGACCACCAATAAGACTCCATGGGCTCTCCACCGCGTCAAAGAATTATGAATAATGTGCCAACACAAAGTGTCCGTATGGAGAATGTGTATCAGAAACGTGGTTAATACATGTATAACACCGTGCTGATGGAGTACCGTCCATGTCTAATAGGGTCACAGAATGTTTGATGACAGAAGACACCTAGTGCCGTACTAGATATCCTATTTGACTGGAAAAAAAGATACATTTACATGTAGGCAATATTTGTCAACACAGCGCTTCGTTTATGAGCCACAGACTGGCTGATCGATGAAGATATGTGAGCTGGAACGCCACATTGGTACTCAAACCTAGACGTAATGGGGATATAGTCTGACACGTAAAGTCTACAAGCCTGAAGTGTAAAATAGTACGCTGTGGACCCTCGAGTCTACAGCAAGACAACAAATGTGCAGAGCGGTGCAGAAATTGAGCTAGGCTGGCATGCGTTAAACAGCTGGATAAGAAATCAGCGATCAAAGATGACATGTCATCCTGAAGAAGCTGAGAACGTTCCGACACCCAAATTACTCGCTACAAAATGTGAGCTATCACCTAGCAGAAGGCGACACAAATCTGTTAAAGGTCCTATAATTCTAGTTATAGGTGCGTTTACAGCCGTCATCAGTATAGTCTGTGCGACGGTGTTCCGAGACAAAAAAGGGGCCATAGAACATCAATACCACTCATTTTCGCTTAACAGCCGATTCGAGGTATGGGCAATGGATCACTAGGGTAGAGGATATTGACCATTGGGAATCTGTAGTTCAACGTCATCGACCAGATATATATATATATATATATATATATATATATATATATGCGTTTGGCCCCAGGTTACTCATATTTTCAAGGAAGAAGTGTTACATCAGAAGTAAGGATACTCTACCACTCCCCCTTGTTTTGCCCCAACAACCCTATACACCCCGACCACTTTTACTGTTCCTCACATACGTCCACTTTTGACTTGCCGTTGTGATTAGTTTATTTGGACACTGAATCTTACGCTCATTAGCTTTCTCATACTTTGTGTGTATTTCGCTCGTTCGTGAGGCAACTTCTGGATCCTAAGTTTTGAACTGACCAATCTTGACTGATCGAATGCCAGTCTTCCCGCATAGCCTGTGAATATGCGCTGATTTGAAACATTCGATTGCTTTGAACACACGGATGTGGTAGCCGGTTTGGCGTGTAACATGGTTTTTACCAGACCGTTCGTGTTCTCACTACAGTTAGTAGTTGGAACCAGTCGCGAAGCTTTGACAGAAAACTACAAACGCTGCGCCGGTTCTGCCTATCTTCTCTGCAGGACCCGTCGTCGCTTCGGTCGTGGTCCTGTGTGGCCTCGCTCATAGCTCAGTAGGCCTGCCTGACTAAGGCACTCGCGACCGCATGTTCTACAGCATCATGCGCTCGATGTCGATTGAGTACAACCCATCGGTGCTTGCAGCTTCCGCACTTGCCGCTTCTTCTCTGCATGCATTAGGTCTTTCTCCCGCACATCGGCAACTGCCTTCGTGATTAGATCGCGCCATGCACGCCGATCAACCGCCTTCGATTCCCATGACCTGCAATGAAGATTAGAACGTGAGGCTAATTTTGATCATGTCCTGATAACGAAGCCTCGGTTTCCCCGAATGCCGCCTCACAGTACTCACCTGACCATATAATAGTTGTTTCGGTATCCGCAACGAATCTATGCGGCTCACATATTCGAGCCACCTCATGTGTCTCAGCGAAAGTATGCAGTCCACTGCATACATCCCACTTCGGCGCAGCACCTATGGGTCGCGCCATCCGATGCGTAGAATTAGTCGCAGACACTGCTGATGGAACCGCTCGAGATATCGCACATCTCGCCGGTACATCGTCCACGTTTCACTTCCGTATAGAACAACGGACAGCACCATGGATTTGTACACCATCAGCCTCGTGCCAACGGTAAGCCGATGGCTATTTCACACTCGGTATTCTAGCTTCCCAAAGGCCCCCCGCTGCCTTCGACACGCGGATACGCAGCTCACTGTGTAGTTGCTGATCATTCGACATCACACTCCTAAGGTAGCAGAAGCGGGAGTTGGTTTCCAATACTTCAGCACCAATGCTAATTTGTGGCAATATTGAAGATCGCACCTCCGGTAAAGGCTGAAAGAGACAGACAGTTTTGCTTGTGTTGATGGTGAGCCCGAATTCGGCCGCTGTCTAAGCCAGAGCACTAGGCATGTGCTGAAACTCATCCGCTTTGTGTGCAAACAACGCACAGTCGTCAGCAAACAGCAACATACGGATAGTTGTCTCACAGACTAGAGTTCTCGCACCGAAACGACGGATGTTCAGCAACCCACCATCAATACGGTGCTCCACACGAACACCGTAAGCACAAGCCGTATCAAAGGTACAAGACATCACTGCATGAAGATAAATATTAAACAAGACAGGAGATAGCTGTAAAGTCATCCGAGGTCTCTCCACTCAGCTGCACCCTCCCTCGCATGCCGTTGTGCAGACATTCAATTATACCTGCAAACTTACTCGGAGAACCAAACTTACCCAACACCAGCCACAATACCTCGCGGTTCACCGTATCAAAAGCCTTGGTGAAATCGACAAAAAGCTAGTACAATGGTTGGTGTCGTTCTCTGCACTTCTCTTGCAGCTGATGAGCCGCAAACACCATAACTATAGTGCTGCGACCCAAACGGAATCCACACTGCTCTTCCGCCACGTTTGGTTCCACAATCTGACTCACGAGGTGGTTGAGCAGCATTCGGGCAATCACCTCGCCCACACAACTCAGCAAGTTGATGCCACAATAACTCGTGCAACATTGCTTGCTCCCTTTACCCTTGTACAGTGGTAGCAAAAGTGCATCCTTCAGCTCAGAAGGAACCTCCTCCTCAATCCATACGCGTTGCACCAAGTGATGCAGAGCAGTCAACAACGCGGGTCCACCGTGTTTCAACACCTCAGGCGGGATCCCGTCGACATCGGCACACTTGCCGTTCCGCAGCTGACCAAGTGCTCTCTGCATCTTATCCAGTGTCGGCGCGTCTGCCAGACGCACCTTCACAGCGTGCTGTTTCAGGTAACTCAAATACGTTAGTCGATCTATGAACGGTTATTCAAGAGACAGTCAGTGTTTACGCCAGATCGGTATTATGTTTGCAGTCTGTGTGTAGGTAGCGCCTGAATTACCATCGATCAGTGTCCTCAGGGGCTCCAACCTCGGTCCACACACCGCCTTCAAGGAGGCAAGGAATTCCTTGTGTTGGCGGCGTTCGGTGTTGCATTCCATCTGCTTCGCCTTCTCCGTCCACCATGCACTTTTAATGCGACGGAGATCTCGGGTCAGTCGCCGTCGAAGTATGCGAAACTGACTACTCTTTCCCAAGTCACTGGGGTCTGAGACATGTACAGCAAATGCCGCATTCCTCCCCGACACCAATGCGCCATTCGCCACATTGTTGTCATCAAACCAATTAGGCCGTTTACAGTTTGCGCGCTTGATGGTCTCCTCGGCAACAGCTCTCACCTGATCGCCCACTGTGGCTATGCAGTCCACATCACCACACAGGCGTGCAGCCATCGCCTTCTCCAGCTCAGTACGTTTCGCCACAGTACCGAGGGAGAGAATGTTAAATTTACGCCGATTCACGGCGGGAGTGCAATACATCGATTTACGAAAATATATGTACAGTTTGGTCCGAAGCAATTTGTGATCAGCGCCACACGCAGTGCTCCACGCAGTACACTTGTCATGCGCACTTCACGCATATCACGCTGACGTACGATGACATAGTCGAGCAGGTGAGCGTGACCACTCCGTGAGTGCGTCCAAGTTGCTATATCACTCGCACTCAGTGCAAACCGAGTGTCCGTGATCGTCAGGCCGTGAGTGGCACACAGTGAGAGCAGCCTGTCACCGTTCGCATTCGCTGAACCAATGCCATGCGCACCGATAACATCTGTCCACGCTGATGCATCACGCCCAACGCGCGCGTTGAAATCACCCAGCAGAAATAGTCGGTCTTTCCTCGGCACAGACCGTATCAAGGAGGATGGCTGAGTGTAGGATTGATCATGCGTGTCATAAAGATAACACATGGTCGGATCGTACTGCTTGTAAAAGTGGCAAACTCACCTCTTCCGAGTCGTAGTCGAACAGTCATAAGTCGAGCGCTGATGCCAGTTGATTCACCCAAGAGCTGGCAATGGAGATGATCGGATATTGCAAATCCGACCCCATGTTCACGTGGTGCTGAGGTGGTGTTGTTCACCCAGTAGAACGTGCAGCCAGCACGCGCTTCAAGCAACCTAATTTTCTCAATGAGCCGGGTCTCACTGAGCGCCGCGAAATCGATGTAGCAGCTTGCCAATTCCATCACGACGAGTGCAGTGGGTCGCTCTGGGCGCTCGCTGGAGTTCCGGTCCAGTAGTGTGCGCACGTTTCAGCACCCGAGGCTGAGTGCTTTGCGGGCAGACATACGATTGCATTGGTGGGCAATCGCACGCGAGGTGGTCGTTGTGCTTCGGAGGTTTGCTTGAGGGACTCCACCCGGGCTTTTGGCTCAATAGCCTGACCCAAAAAAGCAGCGGAGAGCAGATCCAGCTCCGGATTGTGGTTGCAGAGACAGATTATGATCTGCTTTATGGCAATCTTACGCAGCCTTTGTGGTAATGGAACGATTCATATATGTTTTGCGACCGTACAAGGATAAGCACCTGCGACCACGGCCAGACGCAGGTGGGTTTTGGCGGGTTTGCACCAATTCGACCGGGGGCTACCTGGCTTAAGGGCAGGTAATAGCAAACCACTGGACACCCGGAGATGCTCTCCCATCGTCAGAGAAAATGGGTGGCGTTCGTGCTCTAGGCCAATCGAGCTGTGAGCTTATAACCCGTAGACCTGTTGTCTCCCATGGCTAAGTTTAACGGGAAGAGGGCCATCGACCACTTCAATAACCTCGGAAGAGGATGAACTAGGATACTAGTAGGGCACCCACACCTGACAAGAGAACGACTCAGGTCTTTAGCCAAAGTCTTCGAGTAAATGTACACCCGAAAGCCAGCTGGTCTAGCACATGGACAGTTCACTGACTCATGCGGATTGGTGTCCTGGATCTTAGCAGGGGGAAGGGCGTAACCCAATTCCCACCCAGCGGTCGCCACGAGGAGGCGTCCAGGACATGAGCCCATGGCACAACAGTAGTAGCAGTGGGTAGACCATCTGTCAGGATCGAGCCAACATCAGCCTGAGCGCACCATAGGCTCTTCCGCCTATATATATATATATATATATATATATATATATATATATATATATATGCGGTGTGAGAGAGATCCACACCTTAACTTGGTTCTTGGGTCGGGCAGTAATTAAGCAGAAGAAGGATTATCAAGTAAAGTTTAATAAATAGACAGTTCAAGCGATCAAATGGTCATCGAAAATGATTAGTTATTTGGCTGACAAGATCCACCTTCTTTCGACCCAAAGGTGTACTCTTCAAAATCTTCAATGCTTGACGTAAAGTTGGCACTGTTAATGTATGCAACTCATCGCGTTCAACCAAACCACGTATGTGTTCGGTAGTGAGTTCTGGAGTCGACTGACCTGATGCACCAGGCTCGAATTCACGGGGTGGCCACTGAAAGTTAAAAGCAGGAACACAATACGAGATAAGCAATATAGGAATGGCAATCGTTAATGGTGGATGAGCCTGCATTCTGACTGTAACATTGAAAAAGTGGATCATTGCCTTGATAGTATCATTCTGCAATGCAATCATCATCAAAACCTTACCAATCTGATCTACTGTCGAAAGATTTACAGTTTAAAAGATACGGAATGGTGTGCGATGATAAAATGATTCGAGGTGTCCTATGAAACAATAGTATGAACCAAGTGTAGTGAACCAGGGTGTCTACCAGAATGTTCATGCAAAGAGCATGAGAAAGCACAAGGATAGGTCAATAATTCGACAAATAAAGATATGGGTAACTAAGCACATAGTTGATAGTGCCACTGGCAAAACTAACGCTGTGAGCACCGTGTTTCTGAATTCCTCACTACCGTTAACTGAAAAATCTGTAATGTGTATCATCAATTCCAATCCATGGGATCAATAGCCGCAGATGGATATCATAACGTTTTCAAAACTGTCGTGATCCGGTTGTATAAACTAAAAGAGTGTATCCAGTAAATGTTCACCCAAACGTTGTGACTACATCGGCCAAAACAGCTAGTGATATTTAACCGATGCAGTATGTAATACAAATGTCACAGTCGGAGGAGGTATTGATAAACACAGTTATTTTGATCTTTCAATGACACTGCTGCTGTATGAGTAAGTGTAGTGATACATATCTGTGGCAGAAAACGCCTCATCGACTGGTGGTGTATCCGTCTGAGCCCGTGCGGTGCAGTCTCCATTTAACTCGATATCCAGTTGATTCGCAGACCAATGCCTAACCAATCGAGACGAGCACACTCGAAAAAATTTGGTATACAGCCCAACATTTTCACCGTAACATCAGTAGTCGCTGTTTTCAGAAGGGGAATGTAGCCTACATAGGAATCAGCTGGGCCAATGATGAGCCTTAAGTTTCATCTGTCGATAGAATAAGCCAGACCGAATAGCACAGTATCATTCCGCATGCTCCAACCAATAGAAGACGGTCACGCTAGCATAATGAAGAAAAGGCCGGTAACAAGCAATAACTGACGTTTGAAGAAGCTTGATGTTCGAAACAATTCGGAAGAATGGCAGCGCGAGTTTACTGTGCAGTTGTTGAGCAGTTCACCGAGCTGAACAAGTTGACTTCAGACGTTTCGTCACCAGTCGAGGCGTTATCATTACTGCAGGAGTGGCAGCGGTTTGGTAGCAGATACGGGCAGAAGTCAAATCCGGGGATTGATGTTGAATCGGTCCCCAAAACGAGGGAGACACAGGCAGATTGTCGTAGAATTTGGTAGGCAGTTAGAATGGTTCCAACAGAAAGTTAAAAAGGTAAAGCTGCCCATCGGAATCATCAACAACGCAAAAATCCCTACACACTCACTGTCGCCATCATATTCAAATGATGAATTGCGCTTCTTGGGTTGAGGTGCGGTGGAGTTAATTGCCTTGAGCAAAGTTCATAAAATAATAATTTTAATAATACTGGCAGAGGTAATTTAAGAGAAATGTGAAGAACCAAAACCGTCAGATACAACAGGTGAAACCCTACTGCCTTCATAAATGAGCCATATTCGGCAAGGCAGCCAATCATGGCTGCTCCGTACACATCGTAATTGTCGGTTAGCCCATTGTTCCGCATCGATAAAGATTACCTCTGTCTACCTCATCCTTTGCACCAGTGTAGTTGTGACCGCAATTACTGAATGTTCCAAACAGATCGACTTCACTCCACTTCAACGCTCTCCCCATTCGTTCAAGTAACCCATCCTATCATTTCGTCTGTGACATGAGAATGTTGAGCATTTTGGTTCCGTCACTTCATACTCGGTCACAACGAAGCCTAGGGTGTTGGCTCTCGCACCAAAGCGCTTCCCATTGTACTTGGTTCGATTCGCAAACGTTATTGTTGCGTAGGGTTATCCAGTTCCGGCTTTGTTGTGTATTTGATACCGATGGAAACCCGTCACTCGAACCTTCCAATTAAATTTTGTCGCTTACGGACCGAACGAACAATTCCAAGTATTCTTCGATAGTGCTTAACGCCAGTATTATGCCGGTTCAGTCATTTAACGATTTCCTGCGTTTTGAAAGCGCGAAGTCCAAGCGTGCAGCTGGGTCCAACCCAAAGGCGGCTATGTTGATCACCGCCATGGTGTTACTGGAAAACGAACCGACAGCCAGCAGCAAAAGGGTGCGAGATGGGAGCGGAAAGCAACACACCACTGACTCTCGTACAGTTCAACGAACCAGATATTTGAAAAGTAACCACATTAGATGGAAAATACGACTCAAACGCAACCTCACAGAATGCTTCTATCGCAGTATCCACCGATGATGGTGGTAATAAACCAATGAGGTTGGATGTGTGCAGTGCATTTTGGGGATGTAAGGGTGGACAGTCCCAGTGAATTAAAGTCGAAATAAGTTTTATGAATCTTAATAGGTTCGGTTGGAGCGGTTACATCACTATTGCGAACAAAATGGATGATAATATCAACATAACAAACATATTTGGGAGAAAATGGAATATATGCACAACTGTCACTACAAAACCGCTGGTGTAGCATGTGTATGACTTTCACTGGGTCAACAAGCAAACGTGATAGATAAGGCAATAGAGTATTACGACACGATGCGTGTGGGAGGATAAAATTTTGAATTTCGAACGCGTAGAAGAGAGATAAAGCGTTTTTGAAAGATTACTGTGAAGTGGATGAAGCCGGAGAGTGAGTATCTTAGAAGAAAACATTAATGCAGGTATCAATATGTGTAGAAATGACCAGATCAACTAGCCAAGCCGATGCATCTAAAGATGCGCTTTATTGATCGAACCAATAGGAAGTAGTCTTTCTGAAGCAGTCAAGGGAAGATGACAGGAGACCAGAATACAAGAAGTCAGAAACTTCAATATTAAAGTACGGGGTACTGAAAGCAGCTTAAGTCTAGAGGCATAAAAAAGAAGTTTTCTGACTTTTTGGAAGGTTTCACAGACTTGTGTGGACAAGGAAAGATTCTGGTCCAAAAAGACGCCGAGATACCTGACCGTGAATGACCTAAACATAGAACTTTCGCTCACATAAGGGTGGGGAATAGCCATAAGGAACTGCAACTTTTGGCCGGAAAGGAAAGAAAATATTACATCACTGCATTTAAAAGCGTTAAATGTGAGGGATCATGAAGATGACCACTCCAACAAATCTTACAATCCACGTTGAAGTGATGAGGAATCCTGAATAGTGGGGGCCAAACATTCCAGTACAACATAGTTTCATACCCTAAATGTGGCTTGTATAGGGAGTTGTACAACATATAAGGATCGCTTCCTGTAGATAATCACGGTCGACACAGAAGACAGATGATTTTTTGCCGTTTAATTTGGTGAAGTGAGCGCGATCCGTAAAGTAGTCACGCAGCGAAGTACATACACCAGGATGAACCCCACACTCAGATAGCAGATTCAGCAACATTAAGTTATCCAGATTTCCAAACACATGCGAATAAGTAAGGAATAGAAGCCGTACGGAATCACATTTTTGGTTTAATGCAGAAGCTATGGAATGAACTAGATATGCCACCGCATCTCATATAGGGCGCTGGAGTAATTATGCAAACTGGTAGATATCGTCTACAGGAGTAGTTGTAAACATCCGCGAAATTAGCAATTTTTCGAGAACTGTTAAAAAATACAGATGTGTACGCAGTCGGGTGACACTTGCGAAATACACTTGTGGGTACAGGGGTTACTCTGGCCGGTCTCTAAATGTCCGGGACGACACCCATAGTGAAGCATTTGTTAAAGAGATATGTTAAAGGCAGTGTGAGAGAATTAGCACACTCTTTCAAAGCAAATGATGAGAGAGCATCCGGACCACAAGCTTTGTTTGACTTTAATCTTTCCTTGTACGGTGCTTTGGTCGAAGGGAACAGCTGGACTTGTACTAATGTAGGAGGGCAAGGGGGTGAGCTTAGTGAGGCGGAACCAAATTCAGATTATCCACATCCACTTCACCGTTCTGGGTGCAAACGCTCTTACTACAGAGCTGCCTCGAAAGACTCCATAAATCATGACAATTATCGTTGCCCAGAGCCGCTTCGACGCATAAGTGGCTATGCCTTCTTATTTCAGATTTAATTGTTGAAGTTAGACTATTGACACTAGTAGAAATCTTGCACTCATAGGCCCATTCTTTCATCCTTCGAAGTCCCTTTAGCAGTAGTAATGAAGATCAATCACCCTTAGACAAATGGTTCCAACAGGGTAACGCATGTCAAAGCGATACTGTAAGTAGTCTATAAGATGATCATATTGAAGGGACAAGTACTCCCTGGTGAATATCGAGAAGCAGTTAAAAAAACATCGCCTGGAGCCCTGTGATATTTTCGAAGGATCACTTTCACCGTTTGATAATCTTGTAAGCGCGTCCAGTAAGTGGGAAAAAATTAGACCTACTGTACGTGATTGGACACAAGTTTAAAACACAATGGGCTGAGCTGCTCAAAGGAGCTCAGTTGTGTGTGGAAAATAACTACCGTTTGTTTGTGTATACAGTGTCCATTTGGGTATCTTGTCTGGTCGAGAAGGTCACCAAATCTATCAAGCCCAGTGTTCTCAAAAATGGTGTATCCTTTCTATGAAGTCCCCAACAACAATAGAATAGAACAATCTACAGCAGCAGTGAAAAAACTTGGTCCTCAAAAAGCTTCAATTGATGCAGGTGTGCCAGGCGTAATGTAAACGTTTTCAGCATTGACCGATTGAAAATCACTTAAGAACCTTGGTTTGCATTCAACGAAATGGCAGATTATAAAATTCGTTGAGTATGTGGATATGACGGTTGCTGAATTGCCTCAACGTTGATTAACACAAGTTACGACACCACCATCACGAAACTGGGGCTTTCCAGGGCAGTCAGATCTGATAAGAAAATAACCATTAAGTTGAAGGATCCCATGTTCCCATTAGTGTGTAACTACCTTTCTTGTAACAGAACGATTCCTGTATGTGTATACTCATTGCGCTGCGTAATGACACTGGGATCACTGATTTTACCAAGAAGCGAGCACACAGTATTGTAAAGTATCAGTGGGACTAGTGTCTTAACGACAGAAAAACAACTGAAGAGCAAAAACAGTAAATTCAACACTTGCATTCAAGTATGGTAAACCGGTGTCGAAGTATGATTGAATTGTGAGGCCGATTGAGTGACGGTGGTCTCATAAAATCCACAACGGACTACGCTGATGGATAGCTGGAATAAGTTAAACCATAAACCCGTCATAACCGAGGGCCATAAAGTTGCTCTCAGTCTAAAATTTAACTAGTGATTGTGCTTTGTGGTCATTAAGATGTGTGTAGTTGACGGTGCAAACGCAGCTTGGTATATTAACAATGTCCCAGTAAACGATTCCACTAAATTGTGCGTTCTGAGTGATAGCTCCGAGATGCTTAGTAGGTGATTCAGAGCCTTATCTAATGTGTGGTTCACAGACCTCGTCACGTGACTCAACTCGAGAGCGAACAGCACGAATTGACCGGTCGATCAAAAATCAAGTTTGACCACCTTCGGTGGCAATACTCGCAGCGAAAAATAAGTCATGACCTTATCGGAAGAAGACGGAACCAGTCGGGTGGTAATCAAAAATAAGTCACGTTGTCGCACGCATTATTACACCACCGACTTGGTCAGCTGATGGTCTGCACTCAAGGATATTCACACAAGGGGACTATGAGCAAACGGAGCTGAACAGAGAAGTCACACAAAGATCGCACACTTGGAAGCAAGACAAATGCGACGGGTAGGGGTAAATAAGCATTTAACACTTGACCAAAAGCAGTACAACTGGCAGTGTCACCTGAAAACGGTGGATGGAGTTGACGGAGAGTAGCCAAGGGAAGGGGAATGTTTCAGAGATGCCGAACATGCAGCGCAGAGCGATACACACAGGTATGTATTCCAGGGGATTCGTATGAGAAAAACTCCGGCAGCGCGCCGGAGGTCTGCACCCATACGTCACCGCCGTGTGACCGCAAGTGGCCGAAAAAAGGTTGACATAATGCGAGGTTTCCAGTAGTTACACAGACTAGAACCGGTGGAGGAGCCTTTAGATCGACCGTTACCTTTTCACTAGAACATCGCTCATACTCTATCCGCGGTGTATTGATCAGCTTACACAATTTTTTGACCTGTTCCTCTGCTAATCTATCTACAAGGTTACTAGTGCTGTCTTTTTCTAATTGTTGAAAATGGAATTTGAGATACTGCGCGTGGATACGCAAGGATAACAACTTTTCAACATAGCTTCCACAGTGAAGGTGATGTTGTCGAAACCCGACGGTAGAGTAATAGAGACGAGGAGAATATTTGAGTTCGTTACCTGTTGGAAAGTTTGGGAGTAATGAAGCCGTAGGAGGTCGGCTGCTTCTATTGCTAACCGCGTCCATCCATCAGCCATGACTAGAGCTGCAATCCCCCGCTTCACCTTTCGAAGGCTGCGCGGTGATCTCCTATTAGGGTATCAGATATTGAGTGACCCCAACCACGTATACCGCCAATTGCTGAAACTTAGCCCCAACACGCAGCTCAGGGGTAATTGCTTGAAATTGAAGGAACAATATAGCCGTCTGAAATGTCGACGTAACTACTTTTCCCAGACTCAGCTGTATCCTCTGTCACCTTGGACATTTTCAAAAAACGATTAGATGTTGATCTTAGCTCTCAGCATTTTGTTACCTAAACTCCTTTATTGTGGATTAAGCCAACCATGCCTTTCTACAGGATTTAGGTATCAAAATGAAACCAAGCGAGCGAGCATATGTTACTTTTCTGAAGTCTTATATCAACGACTACTGCACCCCAGAGCATTTCGGAACGTTTACGCTCGATTTTTTAATTGTATACGGTAGACGTGTGGTAGATGACCCACATATATCTTTGATTTCATCGTTTTCATCTCAACCACCCTACGGGGCGTGAAAAATCATTGTTCATTGTTCAACCTCGGGTAGCAATATTCGCTTCTATAACACAATTTCGCCAGCAAATGTCGTTACGTATGGCTGAACTAGCTTCACCCTTGCGGTGAAAAGACTTAGTTCTGGGACCACCATATAACCATGCTCAAGTAAGCTGAGCGCAGAATGTCGTGAAGCAAGGTTAACACAATGCGCTGCTTTGTAGAAAAAATACAGGAATAAATAACCGGATGCATTTAACAGCGACATAGACAATATACAACAATGTATATATACATGCGGGTTGAATGAAATCTGATAACCAGGCAAGTCAAATAAAGTTTCTTTTATAATCTACCGTCTTTCCTTATTTATAGCATAAAAATTCATATTTCTACTTCTTCCACTTTCATTTTAACAGATACTTGAAGTAAACAAGCGTCTGAAATCTGTTGAAAACAAAGAAACCGGAGCTTAGGGCAGTGAGCAAATATTTACATCTCTAAAAAAGGTCACAAAGTTTTGCATGCAATCAGAGTTAGACGAAAGGGTGTCCGTGGTGCCAGGAAAGAGTAGTACCTCTGGTAGGGGACGTGCCTTACCCTACGGGGTAGTCCGCCTATGTTTGGTATCCGCCAGTCATCCAGCTCTCACCTGTGGCTCCAAGAAGCTGTTTGCATGCGACAGCGGCCACACTCTGGTCAACCGTCAGGCAGGCGGGCTAAACCAGGTGAGGATAGCCGGGAATACTATTCCCGGTGAGTTCGTACCCGAGTGTAACGTCAGTCCTGACAGCTGGGAGGAAGAGATCGACCCCTGATCCAACGGCCAGAAGGTAAGACAATTGCCCATAATTTCGAGTATAAGACTGGGATTAGATTTTCCTCTAACATTTGCATGACAATCTCTGCAATGAGTTCAGATATGGGGGACCTCATTTGGGCTTCTTTCACTTGTTCATAGAATGCTCCATCGAAGTTAAAGTACGTCGTGAGACACAGGTCGAGAAGCTTGCATATACTCTCGGTCGTCAGATTCCCAATTATTCCTTCGCCAACATTCAGGCGTTCTCTAATGTTTTATTTCGCCACTTGCAAGTTGACAGAAGTGAACACTGCAGTAACGTCGCAGGACACCATTATTACTTCATGATCGATTCGCAGTCCTTGGAGCTTCTCCAAAAACTGCTGAGCGTTGTTTACGGAATACGGCGATCCACTAGTCAGATGCTTAAGGCGCCTCCATAAATCTTTAGCCAAGTTGTAGGTGGACGTACCAGGGAATGACACGATTAGCCGAAGTGGTACACCAGCTTTGTGCACCTTCGGAAGTACGTAGAATCGGCGACATTTGAGTCACGAGCTTCCATTCTATCGTGCTCGTCCTTTGTGAGTTGCTTCGAATCTTTAAGTCTTTTCAGGGTCTTATTTATTTTATTTGTTATGTGCACTGTTGGATCGGTTTCCAAGCAGCGGTATGTTGTACTGTCGTTCATAAGGTTAGTTGCCTTTTCAACTTATTCTGTTTTATCCATTAGAACCGTCATACGCCCTTTGTCCGCAGACAGGATCACGATAGTTTCATCAGCCTTTAAGGATCTTATTGCTTTCTTCTCTTTCTGTGATAAACAATTTTGTTGCCTGTTGTGTGTTAGGATTGGAACGACGGTATGTCTTATTTGTGTTTTCCTTTCTTAGTCAAAGCCATTGGATTGCAAAACATTCTCGAATGTGGCAAGAAATTCCCTGGATTTGGCGTCCTTGAAGTAATTGCTTTTCAGCATCACTGAGCGTCTGGTTGGACAGGTTCCCGACCCAGCTATAATTGGCACTTTCGCATTTGCAGCCGGTTAATTTAGCCAAACTGTCTTGCAAAGCAGCCTGCTTCTTCGCTCTAACCTTTGCTGTTCTGCGATCGATTGCTATGCTTAGTTGTTCTGTCAGATATTGTCTTGCGGAGAACCCGATAAACCTGCGCATTGACTTAAACCCGATCTACCGTCAACTGCAGAAAAAGAACTTAAGGCGGGGTCATTCACCACATCAGTCTACAATAGGCGGCGAGCGAACTACAAACTAGCAATGATCACGGGACGTGAATCGAAGTGGCCAAGTTCAAACATCACTCTCTCATTTGACAATTTTTGCTTAGTACGCACTGACGAAGTCACCTCGAATGGTGATGAAACGTCTGCAACGAAATAGTTTGGCTCGGAGAACAAACCTAAACCTGAACGGACAATCCGAGTTACATGTAATCCGCTTCATTGCTGACAAAGAGACTATTGTCTGACCTCTCACCATTAACCAACTTAGTGGGAGTAGCTCTCAAGGGGGCCGGAGGCACCACCCAGTATAGCTCAATGGGTCAATGAGGTACGCGAACCGTCGAATAACATTAAACTCCAGTCGCTCTGTGACGGTTCTAAGCTTGTGAAGGACTGGATCACTGAAAATGCTATCCGTTTGTTCGTTAAAGCGAGAGAAGCATGTCTCACGAATTCCCCAGGCTACCGCCGCTTGAGACGTGAGGCAAACCACTCAACACGGAATGATCACAACCGCTACTGGTTTGTTATCACAGTCAACAGTGGAAAATGTATTACATTCCTACAATTTGGGTCAACACTTTCGTCTCGTCCGTTTAATTTCCGGCAAGCGCTATTCATCACAGCCGATATTGCGCAATTCGGAAGTCCCAATCATTCCCGATACGGAAGGAAAACTTTCCAGATGGGTGGCGTATTTTAGCAAGCTCCTAAATCGCCCACCACCGCATCCATTTCATCACTAACCCATCCAAAATATTTCAAGCATATTACGCATCCCCATCTCTCACATATATTGCAGAGATCTTTCATCACCTGAAACCCTAAAAATACTCCTAGATGGGGACTTGATTCCAGCGAAAATCTACAAATCTTGTCTACCAGCTCTCTTTGACCATTTGCATGAGCTCTTCTGTTCTATATGGGAAACCAAAACCTGTCCTTCCTCGTGGAGTACCTCACTACTGCTACTATTGCCCAAGAAAGGTGACCGAACTGTGTGCAGTAATTATCGCGGGATTAGCCTAATCGATGTGGCTGCCAAAACCTTCGCACGAATCTTGCTTTCCCGCTTTGCCAATGAGAGGAACCTGCGAACTCACCATAATCAAGGTGACTTTAGTCTAGGCAGAGGATGCACTGACCAAATCTTCAGTCTACGTCAGGTACTCGAACATCGCTACCAGTTCCAGTAGCCCACGTTTGTGTGCTTCGTTGATTTTCGAGCTGCCTTTGACTCAGTTGACCGTGAAGCACTCTGGAGAATCCTAGTTGCTGATGGCGTGCTAGTTAAACTCGTTAGGTTGATGAGATCATACTACCGTTTTACAAAGCCCCTGATTTGTGTCTATAGAGAAGAAACAAAGGAATTCGACATCAAGTCTGGAGCCGGCAGGGTTGCGCACTTACTTCCGTGTTGTTCAACTTCTCATTCGACTGGGTTATCGTGGTGTTCAAGTTAGCACTGACTTCTGCCTGTCAGATCTAGAATTTGCTGACGATATCGCTATCCTTGAGGAAAATGCTATATCACTACAGTTACTGCTAAATCGGGTCGACCACACAGCCTTTATGATCGGCCTCGAAATTGACACCAGCAAGACGAAGTATTTCTCATCGTTAGCAACCCAGTCTGCGTCGTCGCTCTCCTGTTCCTGAGTTCAAGTAACTTGGATTCACTATCCTTCCCAATTTTCAAGCTACATCCGAAATCCGATATCGTACTAACAGCGTTAGAACAGCCTTCTTACAACTGAGAAACACATTAATGGGAATGACAGAAATTATTCTGAGAAGATCCGAGTATTCTCAGCAAACATTCGTGCCATTGTACTCTATGGTTGCGAAACATGACCGCTGCTTTCCGAAGACACCCGGAAGCTAGAAGTTTTCGACCACTGGTGTCTGGAAAACACAGTGGCACGAGTGTATCGCCAATGACGAAATCCGTAGGCGCTGTTACGGTCTTCCGAAGCTCTCAGCGCTCATCCAACGCCGCAGACTACAGTGGTTCGGTCACGTCCTCCGCAGGCCATACACTGACTTCACTATGGCCGTGGTTTCACCCTCGCCTTACCAGGGTTGGTGTCGTCGCCGTGGTGGATAATTGAAAAAGTGGCTCGCTGAACTGAAATCGGATGTCGATCTTATGGGACTCCATGCTGTGCATCGTGCTCGTCACTGAAGGGATCATTGGATCAGTATCTGCGTGGAGCTAGCCGCCGACCGCCGCGCTTGGGCAGCTGCAATCCGCGACATTAATGAAGCCGCCTCATCCTGTCGCAGGAGCTAGCCGCAGTAAAGTAAAGTAAGTAAGGTCTGGCTTTCCTGGATATCCAAATGTCACGTCGACCAGGTGGCTTGGTGCAGCGTAGAATCCACAGGAAATCGACATGGACGGATCAATATAATCACCTTGATAGTTTCGAAACAGTTCGACAGTGTCTTGTCGGAAGGGGGACGAACATATGCTCCGAGGGCATAACTGGAGCAGAGCGCATTGTCATAAGAAAAGTAGTCCTTACTAATCGCTATTCTTCATTGACAGGAATATGCGAACAGACTGTGTGGTCGCTAGAGCATCTACAGTAGGAAAGAAACCAGTCTACATTGTTGCAACTTAAAGGAGACAATAGCTCATAAAAACCTAGCAAACGATTAAGAGCGGCAGTCGTAAACACCTACGAGGCCACACAATTATGCACTAGTTTCACTTTCACACATATGGTACACCTCCAAATGAAGGATAAATTGTCCGTGGATGTCACCACTTTGCGTATGTATCAATTTACCTGTTCCTGTGGGACAAGTTACCTAGGTCGCACCACGCGACGTTTTCCTGAACGCTTCCGCGCGTATCAAGAAAGGTGGCTAAGCCGAGGATTGAACAAAACGCGTACCACTGCAGTAGTCGCACACCCAGTCCAAATGAATCATCCCGTCGTTATCAATAAAGCTTTTCACCCGATCTACCGTATGAGGGGTGTCCATTCCAAGCTTATCAGATGCCGAATCCTTGCACTGGCGGAGGCGATCGTGATTCGTCTCAAAAGCTCCCCGATGTGAGTTCATAAATAGTCCATCAAGGTTTGGGCTTTATCATGTCCATCTGTCGCACGGGTAGCTTCGGTGTGAACAGATCACATACATGTTGGGGAATTTTATACATTCATTTTTACTTACGCAATTCACCCTTTCTTATCCAAATTTGTTGAATGTGGACTGACGAGGAATCACGGAGAACGATCCTGTTTACTAGGCCATCATATCAAGAATGAGACAGGAATTATTTACCATACGCCCAATACTTTGCATGACTATGCCCCTTCGCATGTCACAGTTAAGCGTTGGGTACAACAACTCAATCGCAGTAAGGAGATTATTGAAGATAAGTCCAGGTCAGTGCAACAAGTAACCACTATCTCCAAAGGAGATTTTGACCATGCGGTGAATGTTATCATGCAAGATCGCCGATTACCAACTAGTCAGATAGCAGAGAGATTAGGCATTTCCCAGTAGCAGATGAGCTACTCAAAGTTTTCCACTCGATGGGTACCATGTCCTCTGATTCCTGAGCAGAAGTGCATTCGGCAAGTGATGTCCAAGGACAATCTGGAACTGTTTGAGCAGATGCCGACAATTTTCTTGCAAGACTCTTCACTATGGATGAGTGCTGGGTTCATCACTTTCAAGCAGAAAGAAAAGAACAATCAAAGCAATGGAAGCGTGCGTCATCTTCTACGCCAAAGAAGGCCAAGGTTACGCCGTTGGCTGGCAAGGTGGTGGCACCTATTTCTTGGGATTCCTGAGATATGATGAATGAGTTCCCTGAAAGAGGTCATACCATCTCTGGAAAGTATGACTGGGATCCACTGAAACGTCACAGGAAAAAATTCCAGAAAAGAGGCCAGAAATGATGACAAGAGGAGCCATTTTTCACAATGGCGATGCTCGGGCCCAGCGATCTTCGACTGATCAGAAAACAGGCCATGATTTCGGATTCCAGCTACTTCCTCAACCACCATATTCACCAGGCCTCGCCCCATCTGACTTCCACCAATTTCGAAGATTGAAAAAAATTAGATGGCCAACACTGTACTAAAGACAGTGACGTCGTTGAAACCGTAGAGGAGTTTTGAGGGTTGCATTATGAAGAGTTTACTGCTCACTGCGATAAAGACAGCTCAGTTCCGCTGGAGCCAGTGTGTTGCGCTAGAGGGTGATTAGGTTGAAAAATAAAAGCATAAAAACCACTGTATCTCGTTTCATTTGTTGAGTCTCAAACGTTTTCATTCACCCGTCGTAGACCGTAGAGCCAGTGCAAAAAACATTGGATGAACTACGGACGACGTTCCTGGCCTCCATCCGTACCGCACACAAGACAACAAGGCCATAGAATCGACTAAGTTACAGAGTGGGTAACTACAGACGGCCCCTAAAATCGACGGACATGAAAAGGCTAGTTACCTTCGAGCATTGGTGCCTTCGCAGTTTGACTCACATCTGGTGGGAACACCGGGTGAGTAACGAGCGTGTTCGACGCCTTGTTTATGGCACAGGAAAAGGAACTGAACCGCTCAGCACCGTCATCTCACGCACCAGGCTCCGACGGCTGGGCCACGTGTTGCGCATGCCAGCCCATCGACTTCCAAGACGTGCGTTGTTTGCTCACCGGGGATGTGGATGGAAGGAGAGGGGTGGCCAAGCGATGACTTGGTCCAGAGGAATGAAGGCCCTCACTTCGGAGCTGGCCTCGGTTAGGGCGTCACGGCTCCCTGGTTGGGGTCCAAAAAGACGGTGAACACGTTTGGCTGGATACACTTGCTGACATGGCAAGGAGCCGACCTCAGTGGCGTTCCTGCTGTGAGTTTCTTTGTCCCTCCCCATCCCTTTTAGCCTCCCCCTCCACCTATGATCTCATTTCTTAGCGTAAAACATAATGATTTTTCTTTTGCCTAGTAGCCGGCTGATAGCTTACCGGAACGATGCCTATCCGTTGCTGGTAGCTCAGCTGGCATGCAACTTTTGTATTTATTTTCCTTTTTCATTTATTTATCGCGGCACAGTAGCTGAGGTGTTTCCCACTTTTAGCTGACGTGTATAATGATGATAATGATGGGTAATTACAGAAAAAACCAAGTTGAATCTACCAAATTTCGTAGCCCATGGTCTCGGAGCGCAGAAGGGCAGAAAAGGAAAACCATCGAGAGATCTAGATCGATTTCATAGGTACCCTAAAATAGAGCCCAACAGTTCAATAGTGTATGAAAGGATAAAAAGCAAAAGGTTACAAGACCCACAGGATGGATATGAAAACGAAAATCAAAAATGTTCCAAAGTGGAACGTGAAGTATCAGTGGTTGAAACATTGCAGTTTACCAAACTGTTGTGTAGCGTTTATCACTAAGCGGAAAGTCTAACTCTTTCGAATGTCGTCATGTCTGGTGCGTTCACCACATATCTTGGTAATGCATTCCAATGAGAACAGATCCTGAGCAAAAGTACTTTCTGCAATTCAGACGTCGGTGTCGCGTCATTAGTTTCAGGTGGTTGCCTCGGCTTTGTTTGGGCTAGGGTCAACAGGGATGTACATGAACGTTCGCTTTCAGTTAGTATCCGGCATGTGAGAATAAGATCTCCGCGAAGCCGTCGGTATTCTGAGGAGAACACACCGAGTACACGAGGATGCAGTTAGTAACATAGACCGGATAGTCCACACGTTGCCTTTGTGGCTCTTCTTTGGGATTATTCCAAAGGGCGAATGTCTCGTTTTAATTATGGACACTAGGCCTGAATTGCATAGCCAACGTGAGAACGAATATAAGAGTTAAACCACATTGGTACTAGCCGCCGATCAAAGGTGCCGAGAGCTCACCTCAAAAGTATCAAGTTCAAGTTCGCCACACTGGCTGCTTTCGAACACTGGAGCGAACTGCCAAGAGTCACTTGCACGATTACACCTAAGTCCCGTTCACTAGTCACGTGTTACAGGACGTGTTTCCCCAAAAATATGTGTTGATGAAGCTGCTGCGTACCGTCAGAAGGTGACACAATGCAGGGTTCAGAGGGAGTTGGTTCGCTTCTGCCCATTCGTTAATTCAAGCCAGATCCTCCTGAAGACAGACACAGTCGGATACGGAGCGAATCGCTCTCCATATTGTAGCATTATCAGCAAATATTTGCATCGGGGATAGAATGTCAGCTGGAAGGTCAATAATGTAGACTAAAAACAGTAGCGGATCAAGGACGGATCCTTACGGTACATCACTGGAGACGCACAGGCTTTCAGAGTGAGTATCCGCTACTCTTATCTTGATTGCTCTGTCGTGTAAGTAGTATTCCAACCGGGTGAGAAGGGAACCGTTGATACCGTAGGAAACAAGCTTTTGGAGGAGAAAGTAGTGATGGGAACTGTGGAATGTTTTAGAAAAATCCAATTAAATCACGTCTATGGGGACTGATTCATCAGCCGCCGAGTAAGCAGCAAATTGGCGAGATAATATCGTCTGCGTCTGAAACAATGTTGGACAATAAAAGCGTTTTACTCAGGAAGCTCCGACCCGGTGGCCAGAACACCCAAACTAGTGGAATAGACCTGTAGAGGCTAACTCCGGGCAAGGGACACCATAGATGACTCGGAACTGGAAAACACTGCATTAGGGCGCGCGAAGGAGTCTTACGCGTAGACAGACCGATCAACTGTGTTTCATGTGTGAACACGATGAAGTGAGTAAGTGTATGCACTGAGAATGGCGGTAAACACTGACTTGGAAGCGGAAAAAGCATCCTTTTGTAGGAACCCTGGATACATATTGTTGGAGACTGTCGATGAGGAACTCAGTCTGTCGACACCTAGCATGAGGTCTGATGGGTGAACGTTAGCTGGGGGTAAAACCGCAATCCGTTTTTATTCGTACTCTTATATACATTTGCAACAGTGTATGAATAGACATAGAGCCAGCAGAAACCATGGAAAAGTACAGAAATAGTAAAAGAAAACACAACACATTAAAGTCCATGGTTTGTCAGAGGGCGAGATACTACCCGGTTGCCCAAGCCGAAGTAGGGTGTTGACTTAGGGGACACCACCCCGAGCCTTTGGCTGAATAGCCTGCCCGCAAGACAGCGGAGCGAATTCAGGGAATCGCACCTATTGGGAGCCGGTGACTGATTGCGCAGTTCATACGCCTTTCATTTGTTCCTTTGTCAAAAAGGGGCCCAATGCTCCCCAAAATTGCAGCATAAACTTGCTGGAATACAAAGCTTCGCCAGGATGAAGCAAGGGGCAGTGACTTTATTTAGTGGCGAGTCACGTCCGCTAGGTCACAGTGTTGTTAAACGGACATATGTGGCTTGGTATAGCGATAACGATTGCCAGGCGAAAACCCACCACGTCCTGGAACACTGCCGCCGAACCATTCGCTGGAACGGGGAAATCCCGAACCACCCAGCTGGCACCACGAGGAGGTTGTTCATGATGAATATGCTTCGTTCGATCGGAAAACCGGTGTGCCAAGATTGGAAAAATGGACAGCTATTCCCACGATGAATTATCCTACTTTTTCCCACATACGGGGAAGAGATCCACAACGACTCGTGCCAAACTGGCTGTAAGATTAAACGTCCGACTTTTTATATACTTACTCTTGTGTGCCAGCTGCCAAAAGCTGTTGAACCAGTGAACAACTTAATCTGAAGAATCTTTGAAATAGAAAGACGACACGTAAAATTGGTGGCGCCAGAGGGCGTTTTTAGGGGTTAGGTGTTAAGTATCAAAATTAAAAATGTTCTAGGGTGCACTGAAAGAAGTTTAAAAGAATACCTACCACGCGCACCTAGTGATGTCAGTAATGGGCGATGAATGAATGGTGCCGAAATATGGCGACAAGCCTCCCAAATCATTAATGATTGCGCGATGCAACGAGAATATGTGATCAACTGGACACCAACAGGTTACTGCCAACGGAACGAGTGACGGCACTACCTCAGCGGATTGGAGCGTGATAAAAATACGGAATAAACTATCCATCATCTTCCACTTTTCCAGTGGATGCCAATGCCCCACGAAAAGATCGAAGTATGAGGACGGAAATGAATAGGAAATAATGATATGCAAAGTATCGATCGATCATTCAATATATAGACAGCCTAATAATGATCAGCTTGAC
Source organism: Dicrocoelium dendriticum (assembly GCA_944474145.2). Taxonomy (NCBI): domain Eukaryota; kingdom Metazoa; phylum Platyhelminthes; class Trematoda; order Plagiorchiida; family Dicrocoeliidae; genus Dicrocoelium; species Dicrocoelium dendriticum. The sequence goes on along the minus strand of OX104064.1, from coordinate 233,677,355 downwards.
TAGACACTCAAGTTTTCCAAGCACTGTGGAAATGCGCAGTGTATATCACATGTTTAAAAACCGACCTTGACGAAACTCGCATCCTCTAGATGACAAGCACGTTTAAAGTTCTCTAGTTCCGCTCCAGCGCGCCGATTGATTCCGGTAATATTCGGCACTGAAACAAGCGGAGCACCGAATATAGTAAAATGGAAAAAAGAATGCATAGAGGGAATTCTGAAAGAATTTAGCACAGAAGAAAGCATTCATTGTTGGTTTAGAGTAATATGTGGAATAATAGTGTCTATGAGGAGATTCGTCGCGGCTAGACCTAGGCAGACAGACATCAAATATACAGGAAAGCGCTAGACGACCATTTCGTAAGTAGCGCATTTATGAACTCCAAACATTTGGCCTGACTTTTACGAGTCAGCAACTCATGCCACTGAGGCATGGGTGACGGCTGCGGACCGTCATGGTCAGTTTCTAACTGCGATGTAGCTATACAGCAGATTTCAGAAAAAAAACTATTCCCATTAGCCCCTTTATCCGTGATTTAGGCTTAAGACATTTTGATTCGCTTAACTTAAGCGAATGTACAAATCAACTGTAACAAAGGATAAGAAATCGGTTGTGTTTATATATTAACTGTTAACACTGAAAGAAGTCAGATGAATTGTCTTCAAAATGCGTAAGAGACGAATCATTAGGTATTGCTAACATTCAGTAATCTGCATAAATGTCTTAGAAAACGTCCAGCACTCCATCACAAAGTGTATCTTCGGTTCATCAACTGTACTCTCCTATAAACAGAGATGCACCGAGCTGTACCTCGAATCTTTATGGTGGAAGAAGCTGCGCCTAAATTTTTGTTTTGTCCATAAGCTCGTGTGACGAAAAGATGACAGTGAAAAATATATATTAAAACCTAGAATAGTAACAAAATATGATACACGAAACAGTGAACAATGAACAGATTTATTAGGAGCTAAAAAGTGGGCGCTTGACATGTCCCGTAGGATGGTTGCGGTGAAAGTACAATATCAAAAAATATGTTAGTCGTCTGTTTAGGCGTTTATCGAGTAAATGCGTTGCACAATAACGGTCGTACAGAATGAGAAGTGAATGCAAGCATACAAAGCAACATGGTGGGCAGCTATGGCTGAGGTATTCCGTGCAAAACATAAAAACAAGTACATCCACGCATGCACCGGTTCCTTAGATCCATGTGACACAAATTCGGTATGGGGGTATGATTAATATATTCCAAATTAGTACAATTTAGGTAACGGAGTATTGGAAGCCAATGGTAAGTTATAGTTGTTTTACAAAAAAAATTTAAGGTAAGGGAGAAGACAAACTCAAAGAGGAAAATAATTCCGTCGGCATTCTAGACGGTTGTTATGTTCACTCCATTTCAAGCAGCTACCTCTGAGGTTTGTGCTGCGGCTGAGTCTCAGCAAGTAACGGCATACTTGATTATGGTCATTAAATACTTGGTACAATAATAGGAGATCACTGCATAGCCTTCGATAGCGTCCGTTGAAAACTCCCAGTAACTTCAGGCAGTGCTGCTAAGATAGTTTGCGCGGATAATTGACGTCCTGTGTTGACCCACGTTGTGGTGTTTCTATCACCTCTAGGACACACTTCAACGAAAATTGCCAAGTTTGGATAGCGTATTCAATGTGATGGCGCACGTAAGAATTGTACGTCATTGTTAATGCCCTGCACAAAAAACCTACGTCCTGATCGTCTCTTTTCGCAGCTACTTTAGCCTGTTTTCTACAGTTGAAGTCAATTTGTATGAGCATACCAAGGTCGCGTTGCGGGGACGTATTCGCAATATGTGTTACCCAAGCCAATTCTTGTAGTCATGCCTATTGAGCAGTTGAACAACGCGACATTTTCCCATTTTGAATGGCAAGGTATTCTAGACCGACCAGCGCGAAATCGTGTTAAGGTCGCGCTGGAGTTCTTTGTTGTCGTCCGGTTCCCCGATTGCTAACCAGCGAAGAATGGTAAAACAGTTCTAAAGTTTATAGAGGATACTTCGGTGGTCTAAGTGATCAAACGCTTTTGAGAAGTGAAGGTAAATGGCATCGGACCTGCCCTACCACCAACTGCGCAAACCCATTGCCCAGATTCGGGACTAATCTGAGGTTTAAAAAAAAATTTGCTTCCCCAGTTACAGCAATATATGGCAAAAGTTGCCTAATGAAACTAGGTGTACAGAATATTTGTACATGTTCAAAAAAGTGATTAGGGTTAATTTGTCAAATGAGAGGGTCAAAAATAGTACAAATATTTAAATTTAGTAAAAACGTTTGAGGAAGGACTTGATCATAATTGGTACCAGGGAATATTGAGTACACAGGCGCTGCAAAAGGTGAAAGAGCGCAATGTGAATTTTGTATGTTGTACCGTTCCAATCACTTGTAAAATCTATTCTTGTACACAAATATTTTATTTAAATTCACCTCGTACTAAGTGTATCCTGAGCTAAGATCGAGAACAATAAGCTATCGGTACGATGACATGAATTATCTGCGTAACCCCCTACTTAAACTGAGCAATGCGTAACGTTTATTTTACGACTTGCTTCTTCAGATTTGCCCAGTAATGTTAACCATTTCTTTTCCGGAGGCAACAGCTCAAGAACACCTGACAAATTTCAGTGCTAAGCGATATCGAGTTCTCTACTATTCGAATGCGTGACACTCCGCAGTATGTTGAGGAATTGTTCAGCATTGTTGATGCTATGTTCGGATCCAGCAATCAAATGTTTCAACCTTCTCCACAAAGAGAAGAGAAACTTAAAGAAACGAATGTCTCAGAAACAGCAGCAGTAGTCACCTGAACAAGCAAACAAACGGATAGTGCTCCCCTACATCAAGAACGTCTAAGAACTAACAAGAAGTTTGCTGCAGTCACATGGAATCCCTGTGGCTAAAAAGCCAGGTGCCACCATAAGGAAATTGATCTCAAGACCCAAAGAAAAAAGCAATCAAACCGACCAATGCAATGTCATCTACCGGACAAAATGCAACGACTGCGATAAAAAACGATGTCGGACAAAGTGAAATAAAGCTTTGTACACGAATCACCGAACACAAGACGGCCGTCAGAAGGCATGATCCGTACTCATTGGTTTGTGCGCATGAAGATTAAGAAGACCACCATTTCGATCAGGAGAATGTAAAGATCCTAGCACATGGAAGTACAAAACACGAGAGAGTTTTTGGAGGCCTGGTACTCTACAACGAATTCAATCAATCGACACATCGAATTGGACGCAGTATACGCAACACTACTGGCGAAGGACGGCTAACTCGATCAATTGAATCCGGCGGAACGTATGACTAGACAACCAGAACTGACGACAGACTCGCTCAAAAGAGCAAGCAGACAAAGGCCACGAAACACAAGCGGTCAAGGTCAGAGGTCATCTGCCCATCAACGAAGTTGAACGCAGATCGAAGTCCCAACCAATAAGATTGCTTATCCCCACGGATAACCATGGCGGTATAAAAACGCACGCACACCACGCTCAGCGCACTCACACCGAGGCTCCTCTAGGCTACTTCACGCCATTCAACTACGCACTGATGATGTCACCTCGATTGGTGACGAAACGTTTGCAACAAAATTGCCAAGCTCAGCGAACAGTTCAACCGCCACGGCGCTTATTGATTTGTGTTGGTCTGACCGACTTCATTACACGTGAATTGGACACCTTCAGATCGGTTGTGATTGAACACTATTCCGAAATTAAAAACCTATGCCGATGTTGTTCGAAGTTATCACTCGCTGGCGGTCATAAAATCGACTAGCTTACTGCAGGCAGTTTTAAGATTCGTAAGACTTTTCAAAACGTTTGTGGAGATGTCGGAATGTGATCAGACTGATTAAGGAACGGGTCTACAATGCTAGGGCCCCCTTCGAGCAGATGAGATGGGAAGGCGACTAGGATTTACCACCGTAAGCTGCGAAATTCAGATAGGAGTAAGAAATAATAACAGCTAATTACATCATCTGGTTCGCAACAACAGGTCCTCTGATGCACAATTAGAGTGACTATTGTTCTTCCATCGACCTCTTGGCTCAGGGATGTGCTCTGCATGTTTGCCATGCGGCTGCCACTACATGCAGCGTTTGCTGATACTGCCTCCGCTTTGATGAGACCCACACGTTGCTAGTCAGTGGCATAGCAAACGAACATGAAAAAACGCACTGAATGACAATCATTTCCCCACATCGGACTCTTGGTTATTTTGTCTGACGACTTACACCCAAAAATCCTTACTCATAAAGAGGTACCATTGTCTTCATTACTATGGCGACGTATGTCAACTCATCTGGATCCACTGCAACTCCGCGCACTGATGAGAGTTGATAAGCCGAAGTGAAAAAGAGATCGACATCGCCTCATCATGCCGCAACCGCGCTAAAACACGGATATTGTAGGATGCGCATTTATCCTGATGTCCCTTGGAGCGCGCGACACTCAAAAAGAAACACTAAAGAGGGACACAGTAAGCTAAACCGCCTCAACACAATCGTCATACATGGAGTGCCAGAACATCTTTCTAATGAGGTTCAAAAGACCGGAAAGCACGATTTAGAACAGCGGCGGTTCATTCGTGAAACACGTTCTTAGGATAATATGGTGGCGCTATCGCTCACCATGATACTCTACTCACCAAATTATAAAGGATGCTGCCCCAGCATCCTAAAACTTGTAGTGCACTCAGAACAAAAAGTAACGGATATTTTGGATCGATGCGGAGAAATCGGAAAAGTATTCCTTCTGAACTTCGGTTAAAGGTCGCAGAGGCTTTGCAAAGTTCAAATATCAAAGCACCTGAAGCAGCAAACGGATCGACGAAGATACAGGAGTTTAACTTTACTGCTGCTTTACTCGACTCTGACATAGGTCTAAACGAAGAATAGGCCGCACCTTGGCCGAATCAAGTTGCAAACGAGGTATCATTATCCCATCAGAAAACGAGTAACTGCCAAACTCCATCGGTCGACATTCTCCCAACACTTGACTCATTTAGCCCTTTGTGGGTATCTAGAGACCGAGAAATTAGCCTTCTTGTACACAAATGCTCAAGGACTTTTTAACAAACTGGCTGAACTTAAAGATCGCCAAGCTTCCGGGTCATATGATGTCATTGATATCACCGAGACGTGGTGGCACACGGGAATGACGGATGCTGAAGTTTCGCTACCGGGTATGTCGCTGATCCGAAACGATAGGCTCATAAAAGAAGGAGGGGTAATCCTGTGTTACCGAAGCGACTTACAGTGCGAAGCCGGGGCGGATTCGGACTCTCAGTTTCCCGACTCTCTCTGGTGCCGCTTGCAGTGAAAAGGCAGTGGCGCTTGCCTTATTGTCTTGATGTACCGCCCCTTATCTCTACATCTGAAACCGGCTGCCACCTTGCGGCTGTTTAAAGATGCAGTTCCCACCAAAAGTACAATTACATACTTATCATGGGTGATTTCAACGTACATTGTTTAGAAACCCCCGCCACGATAGGAGAACAATACAAAACAGATCGACAAGATCTAGTAACTACTGTTCCTCTTTACAATTACATCACTTTGCCAACGCGGTTCAGAACAGGCAACAGGCCATCTGTGCTGGAGCTTGTGCTTATCAATGAGGAGCATATGATTGAGATGTTGGTTGTAGACCGCGCGTGGGGCCGCAGTGGTCAGTTTCAACTTCGTCTGCTATGCGGAATATCGGAATGAGAACGATGAGACTGTGCGAATCATCACAAGCTACGATCGATTAGCCCAGCTCGTCAGCGCTACAACTTGGTCGTTCCTTGACGAAGAACAGCTGGAAGTCGCCTGGCTAGAGTTCGTCAACAAATTCAGTCAGCTGATTACGGAGACTTCAGAGATAAGCATTTGGGATTAGAGCAAATTTGTTCCTTTCCTTAGGAGCAGAACTCGAAAATGGATGATGATACGCAACGCAGCATGGTGTGTGTACGGAGAAGCTCAAGCACCAAACACTTGGGAGGACTACGTAGCCCAAGGTAACCTCTGCACTCAACTGCTAAGGGAAGACAAAGCCGCATATCAGCAGAACATCGCAACAACTTCAGTGCTAACCACAAACTGCTGTACAAACATGTCAATAGTCTAAGAAAGGAGAGGCAAGGATTTTCTCCACTCACGTTGGCCGATGGCCTAACAAGAACGGCGCTGCGGATGCAATAGGCCGCCACGTATCAGAGGGTCTTGCCACCAAGCGATCTTCAAACCTCTGTCGTCTCTCCGCCAGGACTAACCCACGTCCCTTTTACCCCGGAGGCTGTATTGCAAAAGCTGACGTCTGACACAAACACAGCTCCCCGGGTGTTGATACCACTCGTCTAGAGCCAGTGGAAGCAGCAATAAGACAACTGACAGGACAATTAAATCAGTTTTACAAGCGCTGCGTAGACCAGAACCAAGTTCCCACAATATGGAACCTTGGAATAATAACCCTGATTCACAAATGTGGAAATAGTACTGAGTCACGCGTGGAATGATCTCCCAGAATCGTTCGCCTCTGCACCGACACTAACAGTATTTAAAAGACGGTTGGATGACGCACTCATCGACTTACACTTTGTCACTTAGCGCTACGTCTCTATCCTACACCTGGAGTTTACCATGGGATTATTTGATGTTTACTGTTGGTGCTGCGAATCTAAGAGGATTGCAGGACTACGGTGGAGCAAACGGTAAGTCGTTATTTCATAGTTAAAGTACTAACTGTTTTACCATTATTATTATTATTATTATTATTATTATTATTATTATTATTATTATTATTATTTCGATAGTGCTACCAACTATCCAACGAGACTCGTAAAGGAATGCTTCTTAACCGATATGAATCCATTGTGCGTTGTCTTCAAAGTGTTAAATACTACTGTATACCAGGTCGCATGGAATTTTAACCAAATGCACTTGATGAGGTATCTGAACTGCTTATAGGCAGGAGAGTCTTGACAGCAGTGTCATCGAAATTAGCACACCATCGACAGCCACAGTGAACTAAAACGCTGAGAGAGTGTTCTTGCAAGTAACATTGCTCATATCTAACAGGACACTTGGAACATCAGTGCCAAAGGTACTAAACTTATACTGAGGGATATGTCTTCCTGTCTACAACTACTATTATGATATACCCGCAGTTTGTGCTGGTTCAGTCATGTTCTCCGTATGTCCGCCAAAAATCAACCCGGAGCGGGTACTGATAGTCTGGATGAAGCTTCAGTGAGACCGAGAAGTAACGCAACAAAGACGAATGAAGAACACCTACAAGAGGCTGAGTCACAATAGTGAGTTTTGCCTTCCCAAATACTTTCCATGCAACAAGCCGGTTTAGGAGCCAAATATCGGATACGTTATATGCAATCAAGAAATCAGTGAGTATATCGAACCTACTAGATAGCATCCGGTTGACTTTCTCACACCGAATTTAAGCCTATTCCTAGTTCTTTGTTTTTGACATATCAGCGCTTTTCTGGAAGCTTAATCATTCATTAGCTTCAATTCCGATCAAAATGACAGTTTGGCAACTGGACACACGACGCAGAAATGCTTCCAGGATGGTTAGCAATCGGAACCCAACCCGATACGAACGGAAAGAGTAGTCGCAACTGTGCATGCGAATCACTAATCAGAACACAAAGTAGATGTGTTCGACGGCATCAGATAGCAAAACATGGTCCCTTGTGCGCTGCAGGTAGTATGGAAGCGGTAACATTTTGAGGCCAAGAGATCGCCCAAGCTGTTAGTGATGCATTGTTGATTAAAGTGATGTAGAAGGAAGCTATTACAACTAGCAGATCGCCTGTGAAAACTGTGTAAAACGACAGATAGCCAATTAATTGTCGCCAAGTCAATTAACAGTGTAGGGCTGACAGAATAGGCAGCGCAATAGAACAATGGTTTGTAGCGGATAAAAAAGCACAGGCTTGAAATGTCCCAAAGGACGGTAAAGAATTGCAAATTCGAATACTATGTAAGTGGAGCAAATAGAATACGCATCGGTGAAACGAAAGGGTAAAAGTTTAAAAATAATGAGACGGTTGGTGTGAGATAGAACCAGGCAAAACCGATTAACAAGTTGTATGGTTAATGCTAACAGCAGTCTGCACATATTTACATACATCATTGGGGGTTATAACTCCAAGAAATCTAGTTAGCCTGAATGTATTTAGCATCCGTACATGCAACAAGGTGTAGGGAGTTTAATGCGATATTTAACCGTTTTTTTGGGAAAACAGTTAAGGTGAGCATAAACAATTGAGTTGGGAAGAGGGTTCCAGGGTTAGCAGACCTAGAGGGAGAAGTAAGTTGGTTCATAATCTATACGACTGTATTGTTGACTCAGTTTCAGGCTATTACCTCTGAGGTTGGTGTTTGGACTGAGAGTCAACAGGTGACCGGAGTCGCTCAGTAGTTAGTAACCTAATATGAGGTGTCAACGTAGCCACCGGAAGTGTCCGCTGAATACTCTGAGTACCTTCAGTCATTCTTGATACGGAAGGTGGTGCAAACCTCCTTTTTTGCTCGACGTTGTGGAGTGTCGAGCACGGCGAGATCACGCTTTTGCCAAGGTTGCCAAGCCCGGATTGCGTATTTGACGTGGGACGCACGTAGGCATTGATGATCAGAGAGAAGATGGATGAATGCAAACTCCCGAGAGCCCTCCGCAAGAGACCAACATGACAGTTACCCCCTTTTGAAGTAAACACTAACTACCTGGAACAACCGAGATAGCCCTGCCCCAGCACAACCAGATCATGTTCCCGAGAACTTGTCTGCTGATCGTGTTCCCAAGCTTGTAGATGCAGGAGTGTCGATGGCGGATGTGGACAACACGACCCTTGTCCACACTGAATGACAGTGCGTTCCTCACCAACGAAATTCAGGTCCCAGAGAGGTCGCACTAGAGGGCTTCGTGGTCGTCCGATTCCTTGATCGCTTGTGAAATCTTAACGTCGTCCGCAAAGAGTAGAAATTTTGGGGTGACAACTCCCGCTAGATGGTGAATAAAAACTAAGAAAAGGCAGCACGGTTTTCAACCTGATGTCATCAGACGGGGCGAGGAATGCCATCGCGGACTCCAGGTCATCTTCACAAGCAGTGTCCCACGCATGACAAGGATGAGGGAGCACCAAGGTTAGAGATCATCAAAATAAAAGACGGTTTAAATCAGTTAGGCGAAGTGAAGCCATCGGAAAGAGCTAGATCGGTCGTCAAAACGCACTTTTCATGGTTCGATGCTGCTCAATTGAAAATGCGTGGATAAGCTAACATTAGTAAGCCAGGGCACTATCTCTCCATCCGATTAGATAGCTTATTTCTCTCTCCTTATCCCATCCGACCCGTACTAAAGCAATAATCACCTTTCCGGCAATCGGTCAAGGCTACGTTGATGACGTATTGAGGGAATTCTCCCTATATGGGGACGAAGGCTTTACTGGACAGTATTGGAAAACCTTCATAAACAGGCGAAATGAACAAGGTAACCGTGACGGGATCGGTTGGAAACCTTCAAATACACATACTACGCATTAGACATCAGTAATTACCCGAGTAGCTCATTGTGTCGGGAGATAGTTGACGACTTAAAGAGGGAGATCGCGCTTCTGAGAGATAACCATGTCCGCTGCATGGAAGCAGACTGCGGAATTGCTTAGGCGTGTGAAATATCGACGACTCCCCCCAAGGGCACGAAATTGTCGTCTGGCAAATACCCGGATGCTGATGGCTGTATGACTGGGTGCACCTGCAACGCACGACATCAGTACACCAAAAAACGTTGATTCAAGCTTGGTCGAAAGAAAAAGGGCCGAGAATAAGAAGGAGACTAGAAGGAGAGGGATCATGAGAGAAACAACGACCATACTTTCTAAGAGAGGGAAAATAAGGTAGCATAACGTGCAGGAAGAACGAAGCGAAGCAATATAGACCTACGATAGGCACCTGTGAACGAAATGTCGATGTCAAAGTATCAAAAATGAATGTGAAGCCATCGAAAAACTGACTCTGGCAAGTGGTCGATGAGGCACTGCGCAAAAGAAGTCGCGATCGCGGCGAACCATCTGATTCCGAGAAGCAAACGGTAGTCTCAAATTCACGGATCACCTACCACTTAAGCCGCACAGCTCGGATGCAATTTTAAGGGAAAAACCCGTCCAAAGGTTTGTGAGGTGCTCGCAACTAGGTAGACATAAAAAGCATAGACATCCAGTAAGGAGCCGACGGAGAATATAATCTGCTTACATGTCTCATCGATCACCTCGGTGGGCAGTTCATCCTTGTTTAGCGCGAGTGCCTCGAGCATAGCATAGTGTCGCTGAAGTAAGGGGTTGTGAATCTGTCTCGGGTCAAATGGAACAGTCAATTTTTTGATCAAAGACTTCGCTGCTTCGACTTGATCGGCGGATGCTGAATGAGAAGAAATCATAAAAGCAATGAAAGAAAAGTGAGCACGAATCGAACAGAATCAGATCTCAAGGACTGCCAGTGATCCCATCATGTCCTGGAGATGATGTTAAAATACAATAAGATGCAAAGTTTAGCATGATTCCGTTCGTGAGGGCAACCATAAAACGAAAAGAATATTGCAAGAATCCGACACATGAACCACGTGAAAAAGACACTGTTCTGTGAGGTATTGTCATGCGCTAAGTAAACACAACTATGGCTTAGAATCCAGGGAGGAATTCGGAACATTAGTATACAGTCCAGACTAGTGTAAATACACAACTGTCCAGATATGAATGCTACCAGATAGGTAAGCATATATAGCATGCACGGAAGTTATTCAGTTTGAAAAGAATACCTTTGGGTGTATCGAACTGTCATAAAATTTAAGAAAAGACAGGAAGAACCTTTGTCTGTTTACCCGACAAAGACTCCTGAATGCGTGACGTCTCAAATTACAGCAACTACCAACAAACCTTTGTGCTAGAATGTGACGAAATGGAATTACGAACACTAGATAAGCCAGCATCACATCAAAATGCTTGGGTGCGCTTTCACCTTAAAGGCATCGGTATCGAGTTACAGAAAAGCCAATCGCTTACGAAGTCTATGACAGACTGAGGAGTTGGGCTTCGCAAAGCATTGATTTGGCAAAGATAAAACGACCTGCTGCCGGCGGAACGATGCCGTCTTTTCAGTGGTTTTCTTGACTCAATCAGGTTTTGAATAGTTCTCTTTCTGTCTATCATACACGATAACGAGAGAGTACGGTTGTAGGCAAACATGAGCACTATTCACACAAGAAGAAAAGGCGCTCCTGTGATGATGCGATGGCAATATGTTCAACTTTAAGCAGTTGCGATTTATCCATATGTGATAAGTTCACGAAAGAAGAGCGCGACAGGATGAGAGCCCGCGACTCGAACATCGCGCAATTCTACGGACTCCCAAAGGTGCACAAAGATAAGGTACCTAATGTGTTTGGCAATACTTCATTCCTATATCGATTTGCCCATGTAGCTATCCATATATATACAGCTCGCCGTCTAGTTACTAAGCCACGAAGCTAATCTAGAGAAACCAACGATTTAAGATACGGAGACGAGACAGAAAATGAAGTATTGCTATGAGACACTGATGCTGTGGTAACTTAAACAACTGGAAAAGAATAATGAAGCAGGTGTTGAAACGAAAATGCTGAAGTGGCGGAATTGAAATGCAAATCAACCATGGAAGACTAGATCACCAGATTTGGTAGCAAAATGACGCGACTTGTGCGTAGAAATCCGAATACCCCAGCCTATGGAGACGTTAGTGCCACTCAGTGAACCCTTCGCGTGGTCCCCACGACCTATTGCCCAAACCTTCCTTTTGCCACAATCAAAACATCCTGCGCTCAAGACCTCAATCCTGATTCGGTTCTATGTCTATAACCATCCGGCCAACATGTACTTTAGAAATTTGTCTCAATACATTGAGTTTCCATCACAAATACGTTCACCTTGATCCAGTTTGATGTGATGTATAGTTCACTCCTGTTACATATGGCGCTACCAGTTGCATTAGGGGTGCTCTGAACAATTTGGATCTCTGTGCCTTTGCGCCATTGGACATTAAAGTACATTGGCACCCCGGAGCGTGGTTCATGGTGGCTACATCGCACTGTCAGTGAGTTCACAATCTTAGAACCTGGATGCGGGTGAAGAGCGTGCTTAAGAACAACTTCATCCGTGCACTCAATGGTGTTGCCGCCCACTCTCTGTGTACGGTTGAACTTTAACAATGTCAGAGAATCACCGTGTGTGTGTGTGTGTGTGACACACAATCCCAAAGCCTACGAGGCAGTGTAGTATCCAGCTGTTTGGTCAATTACCCTCATTCACTGTCGAGTACAAGTAAGGTGGCCGGATTTTTCGCAGGCCAAAACGGGACGCTTTCAGATTTGTTTACGGGCCAGGGCGTGACGCTTAGCCTACCCCACCCCCGCTGTTTCAGCATATGCAGACTGTACAAAAATTGAAAAGCTAAATATCTACATGTGTTACTTCACTGCAATAACAGAGTACTTACGTTTACCGCGGAGGCTGTATTGCAGAATCTGACGCCTCTACGCAAACAGCTCGCTGGGTGTTGATATCATTCGTCCAGAGGCATTGAAAGCAACAGCATGCCAACTGGCAGGACATTTAACTTAGTTTTTCAGCGCTGCGTAGATCAGAACCAAGTTCCCGCTATGTGAAAGTTTGGAATAATAATCCCGATTCACCAAGGTGGAAGCAGAACTGAGCCTACCAACTACTGCCTAAAATCCTTTCTTCCTGTACCCTCTAAGGTCATGAAATCCATAGTTGCCGATGCACTGGTGTGTTATCTGGAAAATTACATCACGCCTGACCAGCACGGTTTCCGTCGACATCAGTCATGCATAATGAATTTACTGATCACACGCAGTAGTTAGACCGAGTCAGCTGACGCCGGAGAAGAGGTTGATGTGATCTATCTGGATGTTTCCAAGGCTTTCGATCGTCTAGACCATCGGATACTACTCTCCAAGCTCCAGCATTACGGGATCGGCGACCGTCTTTTAAGCTGGATTGCCTTCTTTCTACTTCAACGGCAATTAGTGGTCAGTCTTCGGAGCTATTTATCGGACGCCATACAAGTCGAGTGTGGTGTGCCGCAAGGCTCAGTTCTCGGTCCACATCTGTTTTTAGTGTTTACTGATGACCTCGCACTATGTATTAAGACGCCGCTATATGTAAGCATGCGTCATTCGCAGCCATATTAATTGGCTACTTTGAGCCCACTGAAAGTCAATGATGTTGATTGTGCTAACAGCACAAAGTGCTAAGGTATCGTGCATTTGGTATTGCAAACTTTTTGTAACTGGTACAGTTATCCAGTTCCAGCTTGTTTTTCAAGTTACGGTGGAAACGAGTTGCCCAACATTTGCAAGCGCTTTGTGCGCTTGTATTAGAATGAAGGAAACGTAGCACTACAAAGTGTTGAATGCAGTGCAAACTAATGACTAGACCAGGCCTTCAGAAGTAAAGTGAACTTACCTAAGCTAGCTGACGGTAGATCCAGATTACGGAAATCATCTGCATAGGGTAAGAAAACCAGAAGGAATCCGGGAGGATACAACTGAGTGCCATCAGCGTCCAGTCGCTCCGCCTGTCGCGATACAGAATGATGTGTAAATAGCGGGAGTGTGCAATAAAGTAGTTAGATGGCTAGGATAATGTCAGAAAGCAACCGAGGGAGAGTTCGGGTTGTCGAACAAAATCAGATTGAAAAAAATTAATCCACTAAAGGGAACAAGCACTGCAACAAAAACAACAACAACAACAACTCAAAGTACACCGCATTAACTAGCGTAGTCAGCACACCGTAATCTGCAATGTGTAGTTATGGAAACGACTTCGTTATTTATAGCGAGGTACCTACATGCTTGTCAGGCTATCATTTCCGCTGAGTTTGCTTTGTCGAATAAACCGTCTGTCTCTGAATGACCAAGATCTACGAAATCCGCTAAGCACATTTCAGCCCTGTCGTTCAGCAAACTTGATATAATCGACTTGTGTGTGTTTACCATAAGAGGATCGTTTAAAGTGTATGACACCTACAACCGAGGCGTAATATCGTGAAACACCTCATACTAACAGCGTACACCCACACAATCTCGAGCGTTGAACATGGTAAATGTCAGGATATTTGTCCAATCTCGGCGAATCTATGTAATCCCCAGGCCATGGACCGTGCATACATGTGCCGAAAATATTTGTTCATGGACCGCGATTTGTAGTGTAGTGAATCTTGGTCAATTCGATCACTGGGACTGCAACATGAAGCATATCAGTATCGGGTGCTTCCCGTCTGAAAACACCGCACTCAACGATCGGTTTCGGATTTGTATGATCTCATCAGGTAGAGATGACAGGTATCGACCCCGTGACTATTGGGATATTAGCTAAAATCGTTACTAATTTGGCAACTGAGTGACGACGAGTAAAGCGTGCCACGGGCCGTTGGAGTGCAGTGTTTTCGAACGGACAACCCCCAATAGTTATCTGTTTCATCAGTTACTGTCCATGTGATCGAATTGACCAATGTACACTTCAATGCGAATCGCGGTTCATGAGCATATATTTTCGGCAAATTTACGCAATCTATTTGTCAAGTCAGTATCGTATGAAAAATGAGAAAGGCGCCAGGCGGTGCAGAGCTGAAGAACGGAAGGTGTCCACAACGAAGTGAACACTTACCTGTGGAGTGAGAGCCACAAGACGAGGAGGCGTGCGCTTTCTTGGGACATAAACAGCTAAGGCAAACAGATCCCGTCGAAGGCAAACGTGTAAAAGAAGAGAGAACCATGTGCGACTACCACGAACCACCGACTCGTTAGGGTAAACAAACTGCGGAGGTCGGATATGATAATGACGTTTTAGTTCCTTCAGTGGTTTGAATCCCAGTAGGTATAGCCCTGAGCAGCACAATGAAAGAAAAGTTGAGAACGGAAAATGGATATAAAAGCGCCTTCATAAGGAATGAGTATCCACGATGATGAAAAGAAGTTCCGCGTGAAATTAAAAACCTTAGCCTCGCATGACGAGTCAAATTGACCTAAAGATTGACGTGAGAAAAAAGTTTGTGAATTGACACTTCTGCGGTGAGTTAGAACAGCTTGTTGAAATGCAAATAAGCGTCAGGTGGCAGTACATAGTCATTAGAATAGGGTTAAACAAGGGACGAATGTTTCCAAGCATGTGTAGTAGCAAAAATAATATGACAGCTAGCATGTCGTTAAGCATAATGAGTAGTAGGCGAGCAGGACATAATGCTGGAATATCGATTTACTGATGTCGTTTGGTGGTAGACCCGAAAGTCCCAGGTCCAAAGTTCTGCTCATCAAGACTTGGGGAGGACGTATGCAAGAAGGATTATCTATAGCATAGAATGGAAGTGCACAAAAAGTGGCGAAAAATCGTGCATTGCACGATCAAAAATACGAAACATGTAGTAGCTCATGTCATGTGATTTAGGCTTGGCTCTTCATCGCTGCATCCCCAACAAAACATACGCCAAGCCAAAGAAGGCGGGAATATGCCAACTGATCCTACGACATTGGATAGTACTGTGCAAACCTGAGAGACGCTTCTACATGCACGGATACAGACTATCAGGAAATAAAATTTCAAAGCGTTTCGGAGTAAATTTCCTTTGTAGGCTGACGCCGTGCCATTGTTCACCGAAAGGAAAGCATAAATACTTTCCTTTTATCCCGACAAAGTGGAAAGCACCCAGTTTAAAAAATGTGGTTAGGAAGTACTTGGCAGCATTAACTGAACGAAATGTGAAATGTCGAAATCACTTCGAATTCGAAGAGGAACACCGTTTTCCGAGAGGAGCATACATATTTGACTGAGCTTTGCAGTGAGTGTAGCAATGCGGTAGTGGTGTGATCACTGAAGGAAAATCCATGACGATGGCCTACGTTGAGCTTCAGACATCGAGCTCGATGGAATGGACACAAGTGGCCACGGGGGCTAGAAAACTCGATATGATTTGCTTTGTCTATCGCTTCTTCTGAGCCGTACATGTGATTTCATTTAGCGTAAAGATATAGTGACACCAAATATTGAGTGGGATTGCCTAGCAAAATATACAGACGATAGGGCACAGGCGGTAACTGATGATTACGAAAAGGTTACATCTCTCGCCGATAACCGTGAGTTTGCCGCATAACGCTCGCAGTCACCCAGCAAGAACGTTTACTCCAGTTGGAAGCATTTCGTGTGCGTACATTTATTGTCGTGCGACAGCCCAATTTGTGACTGTTTGTTTGCTTAACGCATTATATAATACTATGATGTCCCTGCGGATAAACTGCTTACTACACAATCTCAACACCGCGGTGGTACCAGGTTCAGTGGAAACTAATAAAATGGTATTCTCTTCTACCTGATGAGACAGGGGTATAAGATAGAGAGGAGCATATTGGTAGCCTAAGTCGCTCAGTTGGTGGTCGGAGTGGGCGCTGAGCTCGGCAGTTTTGCTGCAAACGTCTCACCACCACTCGAAGTGACAAAGTTAGTGCAGTATTCTGTAGCGGAGCGGAACGATGCGAAGCGTCAGTGAGTGTGTAAAACGCGGAGATTTTCGCTATCGGGGCCATAACCATTTCCGGTTTTAAAGCACTTCCAGAGGCACTCTAAAGACAGGTTGAACGAATCCGGTTTCCGGACTGGAAGCCATAATCCCGACAATGCCGGTAGTAGGAAAGCTTTACCGGTTGGCAATGGCAACGTGACTGAGTCCTGTTAGGGAAATTAAAAACAGGTGTGTGGTAAACTGATAAAGCCCGGTAAGTCAGAATTGGAAGCAGTGAAAGTGGGTAAATTTTCACCAGTTTGTCGGCTGAATGACAAATAAGAAAATGCGTTTAATGAAGTTTCTGATGTGTAAAAACATTAATCGTCTTTTAAAAATGTAGTACTCAATTTATTGCAGCATTTTCAGTCGAATTAGTAAGAATGCTAAGATTTTGTTTTGACGGACAACTTCCGTGTTTTGGTATATGAGGATTAAATTTATGTTTTCGGCTGTAATTTCTAAATCTTAGCTATCCGCGCGCAGCAGATATGCTTAGCAGGCAATAGGCAGCCAAACGCACACATCTTGCAGGTATGCAAATGCTTACGCATCAGAAACGTTCGCTATACTCATTGTTATCAGTTACATTGAAGCAGTTATCTGCTATTGAAGCTTGTCACGAAGATCAGTCCTATCAAATAACGTAAAGTATTGTTTATAGGGGCATTATGTGCTTACATCAACAGAGTAAATGTATTTTCGTCCGAATTTTTATTTGAATTTACGCGCGAAAGTAACGCTGGATGCATTTCGGTGCTAGCAATTGCATAATGTGTGCACACACAAACTGCGTGAAGAGGGTTGTGCTTAGTGAGATTTGTAAATGTATTCTCGCCCGGCCGTTAATCGCTCAGGTGCCCCCAGAAGTCATCATTTCTGTTCGACTGAATCGTCAGCACAGAGCTGTACTGATCCGCTACTACTCAGTAAAACATGCTAACCATAGACCACCTTGTTTGCAAGCTAAGACACAATAACTTAGCAAGAAGTATGAAACGGGCAGACCCAAATGACCGATTCGTCAAGGAAACCATAGTAGTGAGTAGGATGGTAAATTAAAGCCGTATCGTGGATATGCAATATTGCAGATTCCTGGTGACGCAATCAGATGCAGTAAGGTAATGGCAATGCGCCCGAGTAGCAGTAACTAAGAGGTATGGACGAAAGAACGAGATAAGCGGGGGAAGAACGTCTCTCAGGATTAGCTCTGGTTAGTTGAATGTGATCAGACTGAGAAAAGGTGATCAGTAATCGAAGTATCGCAGGGATGATGAGTGGGTTAAATGCCAGTCACCAAGTGGATGACCAGATAAAGCAATAGTTGATATGGTGTGGTACCGGGTGTGAAAAAGGTGACGTATGGCTCTGTTTAAACGGTTGTTCACTTTAGAAGAAAGTAGAGTGGGAATTGGCTGAGCATCTGGTTGGCATGGGCTAGGATACGAAAACTGCTAGATCGACTGGCGCATAATGGCTTAAATCTTGGTAGGCACTTCGCACCATTAAAATGCTAGGAAATAGGACTGCGTCCTAAAGACCTAAGCAGAGAGGGTGAATGGTGACCGTGAACATCCGTAAGGCTCATACAGCATGTCAGCACCACAACCTCTAGCGAAAGTAAAGAGCGAACAGTTTAAGTGTTAATGATATGGTGTGCCATCAAAGTGCGGTCGGCGTCACAGTAGGCAATGGAGACATGACCAATACAGGTTGGAGGTCACAGGATAATTTCCGGCTCCGATCAGTACGGATTGTCAAGAACTGCTTGCTTCTGAAAAGCCATTGCGTTGATAAAGCTAAGTAAGCTGGATGTCGGCGAGGGTCCCAGTACATGAACACGTAACGGATCTGCGCTGCGTAGAACGAATGATGCAGTTTCACGCTGCAGCCAAAAAGTAAAACAGCGCCGTTTTTAGCAAAACTGCATCCGTTTGGACTAGAACCCAGAGCGGCCTGATGGTGATGTAGAAAACTTAGTGGAGGACACGGGCAGAAGGCCTGTGTCGAGCGAGTGGATGCAGCCTACCTATAAAGACATCTCGTATCGAGTTCAGCGACGTACTTGCACTCTGTTCCTAGATTCCAGCTGCTTGTCATTCAGCTTGAAGAAACTAACTTTTACGTGACTTCTCTCAATATGATTGTCCTCAGAAAAGGGAATAAAGGTAACTGATTACAGCATATTTCGACAATGGGGACGTGGTTGGCTAAGTGAAGCATGATGCCAACTCGGATGCTTACTCCGCAGCAACGGATTCGTTGAAATTAAGCCACCGTTATGTAGAGGAGGAGGACGTTTGGTGCGTCGCCAGATACCCATGATTGATTTGTTTGCCACAGACGCAGATTGACCCTAGTAGAAGTACATGCATCATGGCATCCAAAAGCGGAAACGGAACATACCCACAGGTGCTAGTTCTTTCATGGCTCGATTCAATTCGTCCGACTCGAAACACAGGTAACGACTGCCCATCTTTATCCCTCGCATAATGTCATGTGACTGTAGCAAATCTGTTTGGGGATCGAATCCACCGCCGGGTTTAGTCACTTTGTACCAATTGCGACGTGCGGTGACCGGGCGATTATCATGTGCCGATAATCGCACTCCAGGCGGTAGCGGAGTTCGCCGAAGCAGGCAGTAGACTGAGACGCCTAGGGACATTCGTGAGTCTGGGCCCAGATGAAACAGTAGACTGGTTAGTCGGCGTTCAGGAAGTTCACGTGATCGAACGCTGAAACCAAATAAGCCAATGTACGTGTGATGTTAGTTGGGATGATATACATCATCAAAAAAAGCAGCAAACAAGTTGTCATGGCGGGAAAACTAAACGGAATTGAGAATCGCACGGTGGAAAGATGGGAAAGATTCACTCCAGTTCAACACTAAGAGAGAGCGATTTCGATGTGATCAAAAGCTTTACAGATAGTCAGGAAGTTTGCACATAGGTCTCTACAAAGACCGGTCCGACATAAAAATGGTGACTACACAGGGAGAAATTCTTTACAGTGTACGGAAACGCATAAAGAGTAGTGCAGAAAGAAGCAGACGAGCCCTAACTTAAACAAGTAGGCCGTATCACTGACTCTCACACAATCATCACACAAAGGGGAGAAATAACGTAGCACAGTTGGTTCAGTCTAGTAATGTGACTTTGATCCAAACAACCAGATGAAATGGTACCAGGTTGCCTGATTGTAGTCATAGTAACACAAGATACGATGATAACAAAAACGAGACAGAGCGCCAGACGAGTTAGTGTAATCAATAGTAGGATAGAAATTGGTGAACATGCATATAGGAGAACAACAATCGATAAAGATGAAGCAAAGAAAAATGACAAACAAAATCGAT
>OX104064.1:233611821-233656861 GCA_944474145.2 Dicrocoelium dendriticum | reverse complement strand
GTTGGCCACATTGGGGTCTCACCTACCTAGATGCTATTTCTGAAATCAACGTAAGTGTTCTTCATGTACGAAAGCTTATTCAGCATGAGACAAAGAGGAAAATATTCGCCCTAAAAGTTTCTAAATGTTATGGCGCACATAGTTACTGTCAGTGGAAGCCGTGTCTTTCGGGGTTAAACCGGTTCTCTGCAATGTTCCTAACTTGTATGATAGTGGAGGATAAGACTCACTATATTGTTTGTAAACCATGGTGGTTTACTACTGTGCATCACGGCTGAGTGACATAAGCTGCTGACTGTTGGCGCGAGCCGCTAGTGGTCAAGGGTTCGGATCATGATGGATCCGGTGGATGCGCACTACCGACAAGACACAAAAAACGTCGAAACGGCCGTTTAGTGCTTTTCAAGGCAAGTGGAGGACTATCTAACTTGGAAGGTGCTGCTACGACGATTGCGGTGTAAAAGTGTTGAGTCAACTACACACTAACCTTGCACATGATGGACTCCACTCACTGGTCCCCTTTTCACCCAGCGTTTCGCTTACCATGACTGACCTGTTCGGCAGGTCACTGTCAGAAGGTTTGTTTGGCTATTGGTTGGAAATGTTCGGTGATAGAGCCGATTCGGAAAGACAGTCGTCATCCTAGTAAAGTTGACAACTAAAGCACCAATTGGTCAAACACCTATTTTGGCCAAGATTGCCGAGAATGTCATGGAGAAGGCTCTACTACAGCTGTTCCAAACAAAAGATCTGACGCGCGCAACGTCTGATTTCATGTATCACCAACGTGCTGGCGAAGAGGCACAAATGGTTCCAGGTAGTGAAGCAGAGTAAGTCTGTCGACGTGACACACCGATTTCAGCAAAGCGTTCGACAAGGTTAACTAGGACATGTCACTCCACAGGCGGAGAGTGTGCGGTACTGGTGGTTCAATGCAGCAGCGAACCCGCGAGTTTCACGTTGGTCGAAAGTAGAAAGTGCAAGTTGAAAGACATCTGACCGACTCGTATTCTTCTACTAGTGGGGTACACCCCAGCGCACGGTGCTGAGAGCCACATTGTTCCTGATTTATATCAACGATCTACCTCAGCTTCTTCGACCGTTACGTGCTGCTATTTGTGTTGCGCTAATCGATGCCCCATGGTCTCACTGTACTATGCAATGCGCAAGATGGATATCGGGATTTTGCTCTGGATAACCACACCACTTGGGCCATCCGCTGAGACGCCCGCCTACCGACTAGTTGTTTTACTTCATGTGTTCCTAGTCGATGCTCACGTGGTATATTACAACACCGCTGATAGTAGTGTAGATGGCAACATAGCACCACAAGATGATCTTAACACGGCTTACGAGTGGTCGGCTAGGATAATGCTTGTTTTCAACGTTCCGAAGGCAAAATAATGAGCATACGCCCCCAGAGCACCTACGAATATCGACTAGATAAAAGTGTTTCGCAGTGTACTTCCCATGAAAGTGATTTTGGGGTACTCGTGGAGGACGATCCCGGATGCTGAAAAAGGCAGTCGAGAAGGCTGTGGAAAAAGCAACCAACATTTGGGCCTATTTCGCAGGATGCTTCGATGGTTTGATATGACCAGTTTGCAAATGCTCAAAGTTTAAGTGAGACCAATTGTAAAATACGCCATTCAAACGGGACACCCTCGGTAAAAACATGGCCTCGTCGCTTTTGAGAATCCACAACAAAGGATGAATGAAATGTTAAGAGTTTGCTCTACCCGCTTACCAGTTTAAATTAAAGACCATAAGAGTTTTAAGTGAGAGCAGCTGCACACTCAATCAATGACGTGGTGCACAAAGAATAGAAAAATAATGGCCAAGACAGTAGCATGTGTCGAACTGGGTCCACTCATAAAATGACTTCACTAGTGAGAACAGTGCAGGAACTCAAGGGGTTGAACAGCGTAGTCGAGTAGTGAATAGAGCACACATATGGCAAGTTTCAAAAGCAAATATTGTTAGATGTGTAAGAGCAGATCAAACCAAAAGTATCCAATAGCATTCAACAGTGCTCACCTGGTAAAACAAAGCAAAATCGAATGTAACCCCTTCAACTTTGATGGGCAGCACTTCAAAGACAATGCCAGACTGATGCAAATCGGACACCTTGGCGAGGGCTTGGCGCTGCGATGAGGAAAAGTGAAAACAGGAAGCAATGAATTTTGGCAAACAAACCGGAAGAAGAACCTGGCAGCGTGAAGTATGATTTTAGGAAAAAAACCGAATCAATGAGGCGATCCTGTAGAAATAACACCTTTGGATTCTGCTCCAGGCTAGTCGCTCGCTTATTGCGCGCGTGACTGGTACTCGTAAAGACCACTTGTAGAGCCATGAGTATTGACTGCATAGCCATATATTGCGGGTATTGGGCTCATTGGAATACCCAACGGGATTTCAGTCCGCTCCACCGCATTGAAAACACCATTGATGTTTAAAGGCTAAGCACTGTTATAACATAACTGGGACATGGATAGTTGGATTTGACCCGAAAACGCTAATACCCTCAATAGTCATGTCCCTGAATGGTGTCAGTTCGTCTATGGCAGTATGTGGGAAAAGGGATAGGAAAGTAAGGGGGGTTTACGATAATCATTCGCCAGTGATACTGTAAGTCAGACATTTTAAAATAGCACATAAGAAATTGAGGAAAGGTTAAAGTAACAACAGGCGACACTTTTTACAACAAGTTTATCATATTCCGATGTGGCTGTGCAGATGTAAATTTATACTTGCTCTCACAATAAAGTATTTGGTACGTCTGGGTGATATTTATGGTTAAATGATGGTAAGGGTTCTGGATGGGGCATAGAGACGCATCAGGGAAGCGTTACAAAGTTGTCTCGTCCTTTTTAGACGAGTCAGTAGGGCATACCTCCATTGTGACCATAGTACGGGACTTGTTCGCAAGAAACCACTGCTCAGTTGCACAAACATTTATCATCCCAGCTGGGGTCGAAACCAAAGACCGGTAGGGGGAGGTGAATAAGTCAAGCGAAACGATAAAAAACACCGAATCTTCTTCTGTAAGCCTCCTACTGAGACTATCTCAATTGCACTTTTGTTAGCTAATGTGATCATAAATGAGAATTTTTCACAGAAATAATACCGTTTTATTAAGCGCAAGCACTAAGCGATGGTTCATCGGGCAAATCAAATATAAGGCGTACAATTTTAATAAAACGATATTGACAAAACGAAAAGTAATGAATTACGATGCAGAAAACTTACTGCCCGTCGACCGGGGCTCAAAATTTAACTTGGATACTATTTTCTTGTGTAACTAACTGGTGTCTGAAGCGTTAGAAAACGGAATCGATAAGAGGGTGAAAGGTGTCAAACACTCTGGCTTACGTTTATGTTAAATGTATGGTTCGCTATAGGGCTAATTCTGTTAAACGCTCCGCTAACCATTGATCAAAAGAATTGATTCTATGCTTGCGAATAGAATGTTAGTCTTTTTTGTAAATTTTCCGTTACAACTTGCTGTTACAAGCGTCGTAAGAGGAACTGTGCTGACGAAACATGTGGAATTGGTAGTTAGGTGACATTTACAGCAACAGAGAGATTTAATTGCTAACTAGATGGCAAACGTAATGACGTTTATGGTCTAGGAATAATTAAACAGATAAATAAATAACAGTCCTGAGGACAGAATGCCAAGAAGAGAAAAATACAGACACAATTAGCCCCACCTTATATAAGAAGAATTGGCATTTGCGTACACGCATGCTTGCAAGCTTATCTGCTGCCCTATACTTGACATCCTCCCCACTACTTAGTTGTACAAAATTATCCTTCACTACATGTAAAGTGGTAACATGTGCTATTCTTATAGGTAAACCGCAGGTCCTCAGAACGAGACGAAAGATCATCCATGCCGATGTTAGTCCCGACCCACCAAAAGTGTTAACCGGATTAACGTAATGCTTTTTGCTAACCTCTTACGCTTCGATATATATATATATATATATATATATGTTACAAATAATCTTTTCTTTTTCGGTAAACCTCAGTTATGTATTCCATCAAATGTAGCACCATTGCCATTTGCTAAAGCAATGAAAAGAACACGAGCATTTGGAAGTCCCACGAGGATCGGCTGTGCCCAAGAAAAAATGTCTATATTCGCTCCACGGATGGTCATATGGCATCAATTGACTTATTGACCATATCTACATTTGTTCCCACCCATTACCTCCCGACCCGTTTATAAATTGTAATTGATAGAACACTCCGAAAACTCCTTTGGGAACTCTACTATCCAATTATGCTTTACAGAATCATCAAACCACGTAGTTGGTGTGTGTCTCGCACTGCCGAGAAACATACCATGTATTTAATTATTTATTCCTATGCAAGCGCATAAAACATCTGTAATACTTTGGATCTGACTCTGAATGGGAACAACTCCCAGCATAGTCTAGAAATACACTGTTTATTTATTTAAGAGGGAAGGAAAGGGTGAATGACCTTAATGCGGTCCAGTCTGTGAAGAACTCAAGGGAGAGCCTCCTGTAGTCCATCGCACGACCTCGGGAGTCGAAGTAAAGACAGCTCAAAGGAAAGGACCCCCTTTGAAACAAGCTACAAAGTTAAGCAAAGTCGGCAGGCTGCAAGGCTGAGGTACGGACTGTGTTCCGAACACAAGTAGAGAAATTCTACTGCCAATGTTTAAACTATCGGAAACCACTTCAAGGCGTCGCTTGTACTACAATAAGTCACAATCGTTTTCCCACTATCGTATATATATGGTCGTACGGAGTTATATAGCTGATGGACGAATTTGTCTATGGTTGTTTCCGAGCAGCAGTTGGTAGTGGCCAGTCCAGTAACTAAAAAGTGCACCATGTCCTCCTAGAGTGCAATGGGTAACCTCCATGGTGGTTACAAATCGAACCACACGTAACAGGTCGCATTCCGCGGCCTACTGCAGAACAGCGTCCACTTAAATTAGAGTAAGTCGAACCCAAGTACCATTGGTCGACGACTCAGCATTATTAGGGACGCGAAGAAACCCGGGTCGGTGTTAGCAGTGCATTTGGGGCCCGAAGCAGTGATGGCAAGAATTGCTGTTATTATGCCTGACATCGGCTTAGGATGTGGATGAAGCGAATCCGGAGTAAGATTTCTGATCCGGAGGACGACTTGGGTGAACAGTCGAGAATAGCGACGAGTTCAGGTGTAATCTCTATAGCGTAAATCTAGAGGGAAAATGCGCAAAGATGAAAAATGTAAAGGAGCAAGAGGAAAACTAATGGCTGGGTTCGGTGAACAGCTACTGAACAGAACAGACTGATTCACATCATCATCATCATCATCAACAGCAGTACATCAGCCATTTGTACTGATGCTTCGCTGCCATACAACCATAATGACCTATGAAATAAAGAATAATAAGAGGGAGAGAAGGGGGACTTACTTGAAAACCTTAATACCCTAAGCAAACATTCAGGGTCACTGACTGATTCACAAGGCTATGTGATTAACAGTTGGACTGAGAGTGTTCCATCGGAGGTCTTTGATGTAATAGTCCGGTGCGTAGAGAAAAGCAGCGAATCCAAATTGCCTAGTGGGTATTCCACTGCGAGCTCTAAGCCCAATAGCCAGGTTCACGAGATAGTGAGAAGCAGGTCCAGTTCACAGGTATGATTTCAACGTTTCATAGGGCGCTGTTCAAGATGTAGCACATGCAATTTTGACGGATGCTAAGGATTTCATGCCAGCTGATGATGATACACTCGGGACCGAAGTCAACTTTAAGCGAGTCCTAGTAGGCCAAGTAGCTATTAGTGAACCGCAACGAACTAATTACTTTAGTAAAGTATGCTAACGGACAGAAAAAGGATTTGCGCCACCACAACCACATGAACGTCCGGACCATTTTAGTACACACTAAATTGTGAGAAAGAAAGATAAAGCATCCGCTGCAGCCAGTTTGCCAGTGCCCGGGAATAGATCTAGTAACACTCCATCGTCTGCAAGGAATACGCCAATTACTTAGCACCATATTACAATGAACAATGATTTATCACGGGATAAAATCAAGTGCTTGACACGTCCTGTAGGATGGTTGGGGTGAATATGATGAAATCAAAATATATCTGGATCATCTACCGAACGTCTGCCGAGATGAATATTTTGATAGGTAACATCAGTGTAAAATTAAAATAAATTATCGAGCGTAAACGTTCAAAAAGACACTGAGGTGCAGTGATCGTTGATGTAAGGAGTGAAAAAAGTAAAATATGGTCGCTCACTTAAGTCCATTTGATACATAAATCCTGTTGAAAAGCATGTTTGGCGTAATCCACAATAGAGGAGTTTAGGTAACAAAATGCTGGGAGCTAAGAGCAACATCTAATCGTTTTTTCGAAAGCGCCCAAGGTAAGAGAGGATACAATTGAGTCTGGGAGTGCGATCCAGGGTTGGCAAACCCGAAGGGAAAGTAATTCCGTCGACACTCTAGACGGCTGTATTGTTCCTTCAATTTTAACCAGTAACCCCTGAGCTGCGTTTTGTGGCTAAGTTTCAGCAAATGGCCGCATACGTGTTTGGGGTCACACAGTATGTGATACGCTAATTTGAAATCACCGCGCAGTCTTCGATAGCGTCTGCTGAAAATTCCCAGCAACTTCAGCCTTCGGTGGTAAGAGTGAGAGCGCAGGCCCTTTACATTCTTTGTTGCTCTCCCTTGTGGTGCATCTAACGCTTCTAGGTAGCGCCTCAATCAAGGTTGCCAAGCTTGGATAGCGTAGTCAACATGCAGGCGCACGTAGGAATTGTGCATCATTGGGAAGATTGATGGGTCAAACCTCCCGAATGCTCTTCGCAGTATGCCGACCTGCTGGTTACCACTTTTAGCACCTACCTCAGTGGAGGTCGCTCTGTACGAACACACCAAGGTCACGCTCCTGGGAGCTGGTCTGCAATCCGTTTGTCCCAAGTAAATATGTGTAGTTATGTCTATGGCGTAATTGTACAACGCGACATTTGTCTATGTTGAATGGTAGGGCGTTTCGAACTGACCAGTTCGACACTGTGTTAGGACCGCACTGGAGCCATTCGTGGTCGTCCGGCCCTCTGATCCTTCGTCATATCTTGATATCATCAGCGAAAAATAGTAAATCTGAAGCAATTGATCTCGCCAAATCGTTAATGACCACGAAGAATAGACGAGGTCCAAGAACCGAGCCTTGTGGTACTCCACACGCCACATCGATTGCATCAGACAATGATTCTCGGACTCTCACCACTAGCCGTCGTTACTGTATAAAATTGCTAATCCAACTCAGAATTAGGTCGCCAATGCCGTAGTTCTGAAGCTTTTGTAGAAGAATTCGATGGTCTAAGCGACCAAACGCTTTTGAAATGTCCAGGTAGATGATATCGACTCCTACTCCATCATCAACAGCTTCAGCCCAGCTATTACGTGCAATTAATAGGTTAGTATTACACGAATGCTTTTGACGAAAGCCATGTTGCTCTGGAGCTATTAAGTTGTGGCTTTCCAGATACTGCATCAGCGCATCTGCGATGATTGATTCCGTCAATTTGGATAGTACGGAAAGTAGTGTTATTGGACGGTAGTTGGCAGGATCAGTGCGGCTACCTCCTGTATGGATAGGAGTGATGACCCCTCGCTTCCATACTGGTGGAATATAGTTCTCCTGTAGATATCGCTGATAGAAAACAGCCAGTGGTTCTGCTAGAGACTAGCTACCGCCTGCAGAGCCTTTGGTCGGATGTTGTCGGCTCCTGGAGAACTGTGGATACGCAAGCATAACAACTTCTTCAACACAGCTACCGCAGTGAAGATGATGTTGTCTAAACCAGACGATGGAGTAATAGAAACGAAGAAGATATTTAGGTTCATTACTTGCTGGAAAGCTTGGGAGTAATGAGGTCGTAAAAGATCAGCTGCTTCTATTGCTGATCGCGTGCACCCATCAGTCGTGACGAGTGCTGGAATCCCCCGCTTTACATTTCGAAGGCCGTTAACGTGCCTGTACAGGAGTTTGCGGTTGTGCAGAATCGCTTTATTATTTCCAGCTGATGAGTGACCTTGTCTTCGCGGGTCAGTTTCGCACAGAAGTTACCATGTGCCACGTATGCAGTCCAAGTTTCGGCATTCGAGCAGTCTTGGTGATCTCGCCATGCCAAATCCCTCCGGGACATATATTTACGTGTTTTGCTCCTCAGAAGTGACTTATGCTTGATTCTGGCTTGGAAGAACTTCTGTTCCGATGCGTGCGCAACCAGTGTGCTAAACGTCCTTGTAAAGGTTTCCCAGACAACATCTGAGGAGAATTCGGTTAAGAAAGTCCAAGATGTATCCTTAACAAGCTTAGATAACACATTGTAGTGCGTGACAGTATGCACTTTATCCTCCTCCTTTTCAGGGTACTCGGCATAGCATATATAATCAAAGAGTAGAGTGACATGATCACTACGACCCAGTGGTGTGCTTGTAACTATCCCGTCAACCATGAGTTCTTCGTTAGTTAGCACAAGATCCAGTATCGACGGTTTGTTAGCAGTTCGAAATCTGGTGGGAGAGGTTACGTAGTTGTACAGAGGGTGGTTAGTAATTAGCTCTTGCAAGCAGGCTTTGAACTGCGTACTGTCGGTTGCCGACATTTCTATGTCGTGCACGTTAAAGTCTCCCGCGATAAGAATGTCGGTGTAGGGCTTGTTCAAAGCAAACTGAAAAACGTGGTGCAGTTTGGAATCCATTTCGGACGTTGAGTTTGGTGGACTTGTTTCCTTGGTTCGCAACCAAAGGCGGCATCAAAGCGAATCAGGAGCTCGGATTACCGGGTGATCGATAAGTTCACATCGGAGGTTTGTATTATATTAGAGAATCACACCGCCACGCTTTCTGGTTCTATCCGCCCGAAGCAGCGACATACAGGGTAAATTTATCTCAGAATCGGTTATCTCAGGGTTTAACCATGTCTCTGTAATCACAACGACGTCCCGCGGCTGAGGCATGGATTTATCTAAGTTCGGTCAACGTGTTTAGAAGGCCTTGGGCGTTTGTGTACATGCAAGATAGGGCTTGTGTTGTTAGAAGTTCACTGGTAGATGACAAGTTTGTGTTAGTTCTTAAGCCAGCCGTCAATCGTTGTTTTGGTTTATGTATTTCCCTCGTGTAGTATGGCATTATTGAGCGTTCCTGAACAGACGTTTCACTCGTGCTGTGCTCCGTCCTGTTGTGTGCCATGAGCGCTGTTGTGTCGGTCTCTCCGCAGAACTGTGCAAATAAAGAAGTTGGAGCGTTTGCAAGTTCCATCGAATTGATTCCGACTTTTGGCCGTTCGACTGCTGCCTTTAGCCGGATCTCTGTTGGCGACCTAGCTCGAAAATTTAACCAGCTATCCAACAGAACTTGCGTCATTCCCTCGGAGTGCAGTATTACTTTCATTAGCCTTGGACCGCAGCCCTTGTAGTTAGGTGATGACGGAACTCTTGTCAGGGATTTGACAATAACATTGTCAACAGAGAGTGCTTCGCGGATGTAGCACTATTGCTCTCAGTCATGTGGTTGCGTATCGTGATCAGAAGAGTCGAGAAGCTCGGGAACACCGTGAACACATTGCTTTCTTGCTATCCCTATTAGGAATGCCGCGTTGGTCAACTGCTTCTTTTGGGCGATCTTTCCAAGGTAGATCAGGTAATATGCGCACTCCGCTCGGCGAGTTGTGAAGACGAACTGCTGAGAGCAGGACAGCCTCTGTCTCAACTGCTGAGTTTAGTATTACTCGAAGAATTCGAGGTTCGCCAAAATGCACTGAGGTCGGATGACGCGCTATGCATTGCAGCATTGCAGGCTCAACCCGAATACCAATCGCATCGCAGATGGAACTCCACTGGCTGCGATCGTCTTGCAACTTACCTTTTATTGTGCCAGATTTGGATTCGGGAACATTGGTGCACATGAGAGTTAACGCAGCGTGGTTTTGTCTACCGAGTGTTGGCTTTATTCCATCGAAATGCAAAGTACTTCTCCAAGATTAGCAGGGATTCAACCCTGCGCTAACGCTTGGTGGTGATCTGCTAGAAGTCGTTCAGAAAATCAAGTACCTGGGCAGCTATATTAACACACGTGGGATTGAAGATGAGGTTACGAACCGTATAGCAAAAGCTCGAGGTGCTTTTACCAATCTCCGCTACCTGTGGCGCAGACGCGACATTACTCTCGCCCTGAACGGCAGAGTTTACATCGCAACCATCCGTTCAACGCTCTTATATGGCTGTGAAACCTGGCCCATCAGGTCGACAGACATAAAGAGGCTCGTCATATTCGAGCATCGCTGCCTTCGCAGCTTAGCTCATATCTGGTGGGAGCACCGCGTGAGCAATGAGCGTGTTCGACGTCGCGAATTTGGTGCAGGAAGAGCGAGTAAACTGCTCAGCACCATTATATCACGCGCCAGGCTCCGATGGCTGGGCCACGTGTTGCGCATGCCAGCACACCGACTCCCGCGACGTGCATTGTTTGCGCGTTGTGGGTGCGGTTGGAAAAGGAGGAGGGGATGCCAAGTGATGACTTGGTCGAGAGAAATGAAAACCCTCACTTCGAAGTTGGCGTCGGTTGGTGCATCCCGACTGCCTGGCTGGAGTCCCAAGGACGGCGAACACGTTTGGTTCGACACACTTGCTGTTATGGCTAGGAACCGGCCCCAATGGCGTTTGTGTTGTAAGTTCCTTTGTCCATCCTCCTCCTGTTTAGCATCCCCGTCTCCTAATTGGACTGCCTGTTTAAAGTGTGTTTGGTGCTGAGTTATCTGCGGGGTAATGGCTGATTATGACGCGTGGCAGTGAAAGCCGCAAGGAAGCTGTCTTGCCGATGCCGCCTTATCTTTGCACAATAGCCAGCTGTTTGTGACGGAATGTTGTCTACGCAAGGTACAGGCGCCTTGACTGAATGTTTGCTTAGTGCATTAGGGTTTTCAGGTAATTCCCCCTTCTCTCCCTCTGCTTATTCTTTGTTTCGTAGGTCCCCATGGTTGTATGGCAGCGAAGCATCAGTTCAAATGGCTGATGTACTGTTGTTGTTGATGATGATGATGTTTAGCATACCCCTCCAATCACGATCTCATTTGTTAGGCATAATATGATTCTCTTTTTACTGCACGATAGCCAGCTGTTAGCTCTCCGGAACAATGTCCATCCGTTACTGGGAACTCAGCGGGCGTGCCACTGTTTGTTTTCCTTTCCTTGTCTTTTGTATTGCGGCACAATAGCTGAGGGGTTTTCAACCTCCAGCTAACGTGTAATGATAATGATGTTGGCTTTATAGGTTTTGCCGGCAATTCGGGTTGTCTAAAAGGCACCACTGGAGTTGACGGTGAAAGCTGCTTTGCGCCACGCGTGCTCGGTACTGAAGATGGACCTATGTATGTCGCTCCCGGTGTGTTTGTCGAGGCAATCGATGCGTACGTTACCTGCTTGGTATCTGCACCGGATTGCCTTCCGATCTGAGCTGTCGGTGTCATGGCTGAATCTCCAAGTGAAGCGTCTATGGTTGGAGAAGTGGAAGCAAGCATGTTTGAGGCTTGTCCACTTATGGGAGTGAGGTGACCCAGTGGATTTAGAGTCACAGACGCTGCAGTGCGGTTGGAGCGTCTAGCTCCCTTCTTCGGCTTAGATTCGGAGCTTACTTTGGCTGGGTGAGGTATTATCGTGGCCATATTTACCTCTGTGGGATCGATCTTAGTATTCACAAAATTTTGCGATTAACTCAGTCATCCTATCGCACTTTTCATGAGCAAAGATAAACAGTTGACAATTGGAATGACTTGACATGTTGGGCAAAACCAAACTGTATCAGCAACTTGGTTTGTCTGTCTCATTTCATGGACGCATTCGTCTACACATTGCGGATAGTACGGTCTAATGCAGTTAGAACAGGTAACACTGATCTTAAGGACTTTACTGCAATTGTCTGCGCAACATAGGCGACGTTGAACCATTGGAATGCTAGTCGTCCTCTTATTACGCTGGTTTGCACACGTTTTGCTTAAAGCAAAACAAGATAGTGGGTTGTCGGCGAAACGCTAGCATCGTGACGGTGCCGAAAGAAGGAACGTACAGATAGCGACCCATTGCCTGCACATTATTTGCCTTGAAAACGTTTGAGAAGTGTATCCCACACACACATTCGGGCAACCCTTATCAACTCTCCAAATTCATTTCAAGCCACATTTTGTGCCTCCATCACCGGATGGTAAAATCAAATCCACGCGTATCTGCTTCCTTGAAAGCAACAAGGGTAAGAACCGTGAACTGCTGCTGCGTTTGACCTGTCTCCCATTGGAGTTCAAAATTCTGTAGTTCTTCTGAGGAAATATTTCGTCGAAGGTCTGCTGGGGACTCTTGGTCGCTCAGCACGAATTCAGGTGTTCTTCAGGGCGCTATTTTGTCTCACATACTTCACCTCAATTCATGCCCTAAAAGAAGCATTACTGCTGAAGTATGAACAATGAACAAAGATGCATCACGGGTAAAAAGCAGGCGCTTGACAAGTCTCGTAGGATGTTTGGGGTGAAACTACAATATCAAAAAAATGTGAGTTGTCTGTTTAGGCGTCTTTCGAGTAAATCCGCTGGTGAATAACGGTGGTGTGAAATGAGAATTCGATGCATGCATACAGGGCAACATGGGGGGGTAAATATGGCTGACGTATCCCGAGAGAAAAATACAAAAACAAGAACGTACACACCGGCACCGGTTCCTTAGATCCGTGTGACACAAATTCGGTATGAGGGCATGATTAATATATTGCAAATTAGTACAGCTTATGTAACGAAGTATTGAGAGCCAAAGGCAAATTCCAATCGTTTCCTTTTGAAAATATCCAAGTTGGGGGAGCAAACAACTGGGTACGAGAGAACGCCAAGGTCGGAAAACCTGATGAGAAAAATAATTCCGTCGACATTCCAGACCGCTGTTTGTTCACTCAGTTTCAAGCAGTCACATCCAAGTTTGGTGTTTTGACTGTTTCAGCAAATGGCAGCATACGTGATTAGGGTCAGCCAATACAGTAAAACCAAAGTTGACCACCTCTCCAGGTGGACCACTATTATAGCTTGAACGGTCACTATGTAAAGCTTATGGAACCGGACCTCTGTAGGTTGACCACCTCTGTAAGTCATACGTTGACGACTTGGGCTATGACAGTCAGTAAGAATTCAACCTCCATAAGTTGACCATTTGTGGGTTTACCTTTCAATGGCTTCCGAATGGCTCGTTCGTTCGGATAACACAGCGTACAGCGCGACTGCTATCCGTGGACTTCTGACCCCAAAATCAGTGAACTTGACGTTTGAGGATACAGTGTGTTCTCTGTGTGTATGTGTATGTGCACATTTGTACTGGTCTTCAGCGTTTACGCGCACGCGTATTACCTAGATCAATGTGAGTCCCTACAGATCCGCGCCCATGAATGACTTAGAACGAGTTGTGTTCAGCCACCCTCACCTGTCCACAGGTAAGCATTCGTTTAAGAACATGTGTCCACTCATCGCAATCAAAGTTTCAGTGACTGTCAAACTTAAGCACCAGTTCATTAGCACCTTGGATTGCGGCGAATTGAGGTTTACCCTCACAGTAATTGTCGAGCGTTTATCCGGCTTTATTTGGTGGCGGCCTGAAAGTGAAACCAATTGCGGTTAGCTATTTTATGTAATTAATGTTACGTATATAGACCCGTAAATCCACTCTGTACGTTAAACAAGTTAGAATCGATCATTCCGAGTAATTCAACATTATGACCCAAAGAAAAGATCTCGGAGATTTGGCTTCGTAGGAAAAAAATTAGTCTGCTACAGGTAGAAATTGGGTGTTGTTCGCCCGGAAACACAGCATTCCTATGGCGCGTTTCGATGTTATTTCATCTCATCATCGTTTCGCCTTCGTGACTTGCTGGATTAAGGGTATCGGTCACAAATAACAACCTAATGGTCCTGCGTTCGACCCCTGCTATCTCTATCTGATGAGATGAAATAACATCGAAAGGCGTCATAGGAGTGCAGTGTTTTCGGGCGGGCAACACCCAATTTTCTTTTTGCTTCAGCTACCGTCCTCTTGATCGAAAAACCGAGGTTCGCTTTAATGCGAATCGCGGTCAACATTGAGATTGTGTGCCGTAATCCATCCATACAACGTGTACTTCAAAATGACCCACAAAATCGATCACTGACGGTTGTGTCAAAAGTTGCCCGCCGTGACACAGTAGCCAAAGGGGTAGAGGTTTCGGCTACTATTCCAATGCTTACGGGTTCGATGCCTGCTATCTCCACCTGAGGAGATCAAATCAAATTAAAACGCGGCGTGGTCGTGCAGTATTTTTGGGAGGCTAACACCCAATTTCCATCTACTTCAGCCACAATCCTCGTGATCGCAGTGACCAATGTTCACTTCAATGTGAATCGCGGTCAACATTGAGATTGCGTGTCGCAATCCATCCACAGAAAGTGTATTAAAAATGACCCACAATAGTTTTCTGGAAAGCAGTAACCAAAGAAAGACGGCAGAGCATTTTCGTGTTCGCGAGACAAATTAGCAACTTTTAGAGACATACACACGATTATTTGGAGAGATACGATAATGAAAGACGAGATCTACAGCGGAAAAAGTGGATAAGTCATTGAGGCTACGTTGTGCTGATACGAGCGAATGAAGGCAGTTAACGCTCAAATTTCCGGGCCGATGATTCAAGAAATTTCTAAAAAATTTAGGGTTGCAGATTTTCAAGCATCCAATGGTCGATGAGAGAAATTTAAAATCCTACATGAAATTTCCCAATGAGTTTTGTGTGGTGAATCTAATGAAGTGCCTGAAGCGTTTGTTCAAGAAGTCGTCGAAAAATTTTCCAACTTCAGCAAGGGCTTCAACAGTGACGCTGCAACGCTGACGACTGCGGTCTCCTTTTTAAGGCGATGCTTAACAGAAGCTTTGTTATAATGGGTGACAAATACAAGAGCGGAAAACATTCCAAAGAACATTTCACAGTTCTGTTATGTGCCAGCTTAAGTGATGAGAAGCTAAAGTCCCTGGTCATTAGTAAATCAGCTAGACCAGTTGCGTTCAAAAACCTAAATCCCGAAAACCTTCCAGTCACCTGAAGATCAAATCGATCTGCCTGGAACAGAAATATCGACAAAGAAATTACGCAGTAGAGCTTCATTATCCTGGTCATAATCATTTAAAAAATCTCACAAATATTACACTTAAGTTTCTACCTCCAAACATGACCTCACAAATTCAAACTCTGGATCAAGAGATAAACAAAATATTTAAAATACATTACCGAGCCCAGTTCATGCAATGTGCTATGGCAAAAGTGCATACTAATGATTCTCATGCTGGAGGAACTACATCTGTTGCTTCAGGTACTGCCTTGGATGCTGTGCTTTTGATAAGTTTCTCTTGGACCAAAGATCAACCAGAAATAATAGGGGAGTGGTATGGAAAAGCCGGGGTTTGTCCACTCGCTCGAGCGGGATGCTGTCGACTTATTAGACATTCCATCTCCATTGGCAGAATTCAACGGAATAGATTTCAAAGATTTCGTTACAATGGATGTTGAACTTGATAGGTTGCATTGAATCAAACCCAGGTGTTATTTTCCAAGAGATACTGGCTACGGTACACCCCTACGGAAACAAAGTACAAACACCTGATGACGCTGATGAAGAATAGGAAGGACTGAGTGACGATGATTTGGAAATCACAGAAACTCCAAATGAAATCATTTGCTGTGAAAAAATGTCAAAGCATGCTGAGTAGTGTGGCTTGTGCTGAGAGTGCTTTATTTAGTTACCTTTGTCATAGGAGAAAGAGACGAAGGTTGACCTTTTATTCAAAAAATGATCTCACGCGAAATGCATACTGCATTTTGTGATACCTTGTCTATGTTTCCGAAACGGGTTTAATTGAAAATAAATCTTTTAAAATCCTACCCACAAAGCGAAAGTAGGTTACGCTAAGTTTTGATGTATAACTTCCGCATGTTAACCACCTCTCTATGTTGACCAGTTTAGCTCAGTCCCTTGGGTGGTCAATTTACGGAGGTTTGACTGTATTTGGTACATTAATATGACATCACCGTGAAGCCTTCAATAGTGACCGCTGAAAACTCCAAGTAATCAGTTGTCGTTGATAAGAGCGATTGCGTAGACCCTTGACATTCGTTGCTGCTCTGCATTGTGGTGTCCCTACCACCTCCAAGTCGCGCTTCAACCAAGATTGCAAAGCATAAATAGCATATTCAACGTGAAGTCGCACGTAAGGACTGTGCATCATTTGGAATATTGATCGGTTAGATGTCCCGAATGCTCTTCGCAGCAGGCCGATGCGCTGAGTGCCTCTTTTCGCAGTTGCCTTAGCCTGTTTTGAGCAACTGTGGTCACTTTGTATGAGCACACAAATGTCACGTTTCTGGGAACTGGTTGGCATTAGGAGTGACCACCATCTGACCAAAAACTCACCAGCCGAACCTTTCCGCATAAAACCAAGGTTTGATACAAATCCCGTTTCCCGGCCTCAAAATTCAAAAACCCCTCGGCCATTGTTCGAAGAAGATGGCAGCCAGAAAATCTTCACCCCTTGTACACAGTTTGCATCAACATGAATGTCTGAACTCCTCCAAGTTAGGGAAGCTATGTGGCCATATCCCTCGAAGGACTGTCGTCTTAAGTCTTTTGTATTGGGTCTTCCTCCACACCCCGCTGTTTGATCGCAATGAGGCTGGGCCTTACCGTATTGTCATGGTTTGAGTGCTTCAGAGATCCAGAAAACTATGCTAAGTGGTGCTTTTGTACCTTCAGAACCACTCGTACCAGATTTTTCAATGGTTAGAGGCCAGACAAACTCAGCCTCCTGGTCCTCCAGGTTGGGGTGGGGAATGAGGTGGCTCCTTATTCCTTAAAACGGACTCCTTCTAGTCTAACACCAAACCTGATGCCTTCTGGTTAGGTTTTTGAACCAAAGGCTTTAGTTGAGAACCCTAATGGTTCTCCTGTCTAGGCCTGGACAACCTGACAGTATCCTGCCCACGCGAAGAATAAATTTCCCTTTAAACAGTTTCTTGATGCTCTGGCCACCGCAGAGGATAATCAACGGTGCCCTATCTGCTTCATCGAACAGGTTGGAATGGGATTTGGATGCTATTTGCTCAAGCCTACCCATATTCTTGTTCCTCCACTTACGCTTCTTCACTCTTACCGTCCCGTTCCAGCCTCACTGTTATCCTCCCCTGTTTTCAAACCCCCAATTCTTGGCCCTCCCCCACCTTGCTTTGATAGGCTTTTACCTTTTAGCTTCAACTCACATGTGAACGCGGAGCGTCATTCCTGTCCTGTCAACAGGCCCATGTCTAACCAAGCAACCAAGCCTAGTTCATCGGCTTCCATTTGGAGGCCTTAATCATCCTTCAGGTTGGCATGCCTCAATGTTCGCACATTGCTTCAGATCGGTCAACAGGCAGCACTTGCTCGAACATTAGAGACCCTATCGATCGATATCTGCTGCTTATCGGAGACCCGCCTGCAAGACTCGAGCTCTGTACTCACTCTGCGATCTCCTTCAGGTGACACCAGCAGCACATTCACATTGCGCCTATCCGGCGACGATGCAGCTTCGAGCACCAGCCAAGCCGGTGTTGGTATTGCCCTGAGTCCCCGGGCTGAAGCTCCTCCGGTTCACTGGGTTACACTCAGTAACCGGATGTGTGCGGTCCGATTGCCTGGCTCGTTCAAACCTTCGAAGTCGCAGGGGACTAACAGGTGTCCATTAGTTACCGCTGCCTATGTACCCACAAACTCTAAAGATGATTCGGTAAAAGACCACTTCTATCGCCAAGTGAACGACCTCTTTCGACACACAAGAGGCTCAGACACTTGTGCTGGCTAGGGATCTGAACGCTCAAATTACAAAAAGTATCCACTGATGAACTGCATCTGGGCGGCCAACATGGCGTGGGCTCCCGTAATGATAACGGTGAGCGGTTACTTCATTTGTGTGAAGATGCTGGCTTATTTCTTGCAAGCACAAATTTTAGACACAGCACTCGTCGGATGGTGACTTGGCGCCCACCAGCCTCAGACAAACAAAGGACGCAAATCGATCATATTGTGATAAGTTACCGATAGTAAGGCTGCATCCAAAACTGTTGCTCGATTTGGAGCACATGTGCGCACACCGACTATGCACTTGTATGCGCTGACATGCGGATGTGTTTTGGCGGACGCCCACGACGACGTTGTAAGCGCATTAACACCAGCCAACTTGGGAAACAAGCTGTTAAGAATGCCTATCAAAGTATGCGATCATGCGAGTTGGATAAACGCTCACTGGATGCATTTGAAGCTCACTGGTCTCATACTCACCACACCTTACTAGCAGCAGGAAAATCCTCATGTGGTATGTCGAATCGCCAACATGGACATTGGGTCTCTTCACAGTCTCTGGAACTTATCGACGCTGGCCGGCATATCCCGGCTGGAAGCAAACACAATGAAACTCGCAAAGAACTCCGGGCATAACTCCGCGCTAGTCCGAAAAGAAACCGCGAATCCTGGCGGTCTCACGTGCTTCAGAGATGGAAATGGTTTCTGCCCTTGGTAACCATCGTAAGTTATTCCGTCTGATACGAGAAACGGGCAGCAGGAGACCTAGGGTTAGTGTAACTATACGTGACGAGAGTGGACAGCCTATCCACAATTTGTCAAAACGCTTGAAGCGTTGGGCTGAGCACTTTGAAAGGCAATTTAATCGGCCGGAATCGTTAGATTTCTCGCCGGTCACTGATCGCCCCGCTCCCTGGGCTGACCCTTTGGATCCACCCTCTCGCTCAGAAGTCAAACGCGAGGTCGAACTGTTGAACTTAAATAAAGCTGCGGGACCATTTGTACTTCCTCCAGCTCTCTTCAAATTCGAGGGACCTGCTCTTGTGGATGATTTATACGAGTTACTAGTGAAACTGTGGGAGCAGGAAACTGTCCCAACCGACTGGAGCCGCTCCGTCATAGTCCCAATTTTCAAGGGAGGCTCACGATCGGAATTTGGCAACCATAGAGGAATCAGTCTGGTCTTCATCGCCTCTAAATTGCTTGCCTCCATCATCCTTCACAGACTAACTGGCACTCATGAAAGCCATATTCGTGAATAGCAAGCCGGGTTTCGTCGAGGTCGTGGCTGCATTGACCACATCTTCACTTTGCGTCAGTTGTTGGAGCACCGTCACACATATTGGCGGCCCACCGTTGTCGTGTTCCTCGATATCGAAAGTGCATTCGATTCGGTGGATAGACGTGCACTTTGGGACTGTCTACTCAGGAAAGTTGTGCCCGAGAAATATGTAAATATTATCCGATCATTATACGCAAGTAGCTCAGGCAGAGTGAGGGTTTAGGCAAATGTCATCGCCCTTGAATATCTCCAGCGGTGTAAGACAAGGATGCCGGCTGTCACCTTTCCTCTTCAACTTCGCTATTGATGAAGTCATGGAAATCGCGTTCACAGGACAACACTTACAAGGTGTGGGTCTGCTCCCAGGAGAGCGACTTCTTGATTTGGAGTATGCTGATGATATTCCCCTCATCTGTGACAGCTCCCAGACGTGCCAAGCAGCACTGGACAGATTCGCACTGGCTGTCCGTCACTTCGGGCTTTGCTTTGCACCATCGAAGTGCAAAGCGTTCCTCCAAGATTGGTCTGCACCGCCTCCTTCACTGACCGTTGGTGGGGATCAGCTGGAAGTCGTTCAGAAATTCAACTACCTGGGAAGTTGTATCATCGCTCGTGGGATTGGAGATGAGATCACGAACCGTATAGCAAAAGCTCGGGGCGCTTTTGTTAACCTACGCCACTTATGGCGCCGGCACGACATCACTCTCGCCCTGAAGGGTAGAGGGTACAGTGCAGCGGTATGTTCGATCCGACTGTACCGTTGTGAAACCTGGTCCCTTAAAGCAACGGGCCTGAAGAGGCTAGTTACGTCTGACAACTAGTGCTTTGGCAATTTAGCTCACATCTGGTGAGAACACCGAGTAAGCAACGAGTGTGTTTGACGTCTTGTTTACGGCACAGGAAAAAGAAATGAACCGCTCAGCACCGTCATTTCACGCACCAGGCTCCAATGGCTCGGCCACGTGTTACGCACGCCAGCCCACCGACTCCCGCGATGTGCGTCGTTTGCTCAGCGGGGATGTGGATGGAAGAAGCGGAGGGGTTGCCAAACGATGGCTTGGTCGAGAGGAATGAAGGACCTCACTTCGAAGCTGACCTCGGTTGGAGCGTGTCAGCTCCCTGGTTGGGGTTCGAAAGACGATGAACACGTTTGGCTGAATACACTTGATTTGGCTAGGAGCCGACCTCAGTGGCGTTCACGCTGTGAGTTTCTTTGTCCCACACCATCCTCTTATCCTCCCCCTCCAACCACGATCTCACTATTTAGTCTTACATAATTTTGTATCGTAAATTATTTTTTGCTGCATAGTAGCCGGCAGCTAGATTACCGGAACCATGCCTATCCGTTACCGGTAGCTGAGCTGGCTTGCACCTGCTGCACTTTATTCCTTTTTCTTTTAGGTATTGCGGCATAGTAGCTGAGATATTTCCCACCTCTAGCTAACGTGCATAATGATGATCTTACAATTAAGGTTGCCCAACCGGACTACTTGCTTACTTTGAGATAATTCTTGATACCCAGAAAATGGGCCTCAAATTAATTGCCGGTACATTGGAACATCTGTATCGACGCAATGACATTCCTATACCGGATCTTGCTAACATTATTAAGTCTAATCATGTTAATTCTCGCAAATAACGCTTGCAAGGTACGCTGACGTAAGTCAACAACCCCTCAGGGCGGTGTCAGAATGCATACCAAACTCATGGACTAGACAAGTGTACAAAAGTATATACGCTGTAATACATTAGCCTACAGTACATCAGTTTGTCCGTATTTGTCACACCTTCTAACGGATTAACGTTTACTCACTGACAAAATCGAAGCGCCGCACATGTGGCATCTTACTGCTCTCCCGGTATGCCAATACCTCTATCACTCAGTGACGGTTTGAACGAACAAACGGACCATATCAGAATGTAAAGTAATAAATTAAATGACATGCTCGCTGTGTGTAGCGTAGCGAACTAGATGCTGGAACATACGCCGATTCATAAGAGACGTCCACGATGCTAAATGAGGTGTGGTAGAGGGCATGGTTTGCCATATAAAGAGGTGACTATACATGGTGCAGCTTTGTGTGAAAATACAAAACGTGGCCTGTTTAATGCGAACCGAACATGACGTGCCAGCCCTCTTGTGGCCTTGACCTTAAACAGAGAAAGGAGGCGTTTGACGCATTCGAAGGAGATGCGCGTAAAGGAGCTACAAAGAGCCGCTTTCATCTGGTGGATATTGGGTGTTACCCCCAATAAAAAACATGGCACTCCACGACCAGTTTCGAACTCGCTTGATCACATCAGTTAGTGGGCAGTCTAAATCGGAGCATATGGGATGTTAACTGAAGAATCGACCCCCAAGCCAGTGAGTCGCGGTTGGAAACGCTTGGCGTAACAGTGAATGACTGATTTCAGGGGTCGTTTTGAATCACTCGTTTGGTGAATCGATTGCGAAGCACAACTGTGATGTGAACCACGAGGGGCATTAAAGGGATCCATGGTCTATCGATCACTGGGATGGTAACTAATGAATCAACAGGATATTGGGTGTTGCCCGCCCGAAAACACTGCATACCATGACTTGTTTCGATTTCATTCGACCTCATCAGGTGGAGACAGCAGCCGCTCGGACTCGGAATCTTTGGGATGTGCGCCGAAGCCTCCACACTTAAGCCACTGAGTCGCGGCGGGCAACGATTGGCAAAACGACCAATGACTGATTGGAGAGGTCACTTTGAAGCGCTCGTTGTGTGAATGGATCCAGACCAACATTGAGATTGTCCATCGCAATCCATTGTCACACAACGAGTGCCGCAAGCGGTCAGAAATCGCCAAAACTCGTAAGGTGTTATTACAACGGAAAGTTCTCGTAGTGCCCCGCAAAACTTTACCTGTTTACTGATGGAAAACCAATCCAAGACAAAATTAGCGCCCAAAAAGGATTTTCCTCATTCCGAAAAATTCACAACAAGGGTCAACCTACACCTGGCTATCCTAATTGTTTTCCAGTCACTTAGCCGCCAGTGTCAGTAGTGCATTGCTGGTGTCCGATGGCAAAAGCGATCTCGCAAAGACCAACTGCGCAGAAGACGACCAGGCCGTGCGGACCGCGTTAGTTCATTTGCTCAACAAAGCAGACTGAGCAAGCTACAAAGCTCGGAGCGCGTTTTGCGAACGCATATACACCAATTGTCTACGGACAGGTTTTGTCCACTTATCCAAGAAGGTTCGAGGACAGTAGCAGCCGGAAGTGAAGCCAACGAGGTGTAGATCGGACGATTTGGTCTCTAGAGCTTCTCAGTTTTAAGTCCGCAAAATCCAAAGCTAGATATGCTATAATAAATGGATCACATTACAAACACCAGTAGCGTGTCTGCTGTCGTCTCAGCCGGATTAACCGTTCAGTGTGCATGACACTGTGGATTAAGAATGATTGTGACACTTGGGAGAAGCGAAAGCTACAATGGAGTTACTAAAAGTTTGCCGACTTAGCAAAGCGTGATCATAAAACACCTGCAATTGTAAGTTGTTGGCAGGGCATATGTGTCTTTACTATGAATGTATGCTTAAGGTGTATAGGTTGCAAATTGGGGGAAATTTCATCCTCTCTTGCTATAATGTAACAACAAAGTTATCTTCTCCAATGAAGACTGCACAAAACACTGATGCATAGTCGTGTTCATTGTCGTGACCAACGATGATGATGATGATGATGATGACGACGACGACGACGACGATGATGATGATGGATTGATGATGATGGATTGATGATGATGGATGATGATGATGATGATGATGATGATGATGATGATGATGATGATGATGATGATGATGATGATGATGATGATGATGATGATGATGATGATGATGAAACTTCGCTCGCAGCTCGTACGTAACAATAAGCGCCGCCGCCGCCGCCGAAACAAAGAGAGCGAAACCTACTGTGACATGTGTTCGGTCGAGGCTTCTGTGTATAAGTCGAAACAGACCAGGGAGTGGTGCATTGAAAACAAAATACCTCGTAGGCAGTTGGATGTTATCACAACCACCTGGTGAGACCACACGGAATGTACCGTGCGATTGGCTAACTCCTTGTCGCGAGCTGAATCTTGTTGTCATAGCTGCCGTGGGAATCGAGCCTTAGCAGAGTAGATGGTTAAAACAGGCACGAGTGATGGCTGTAGGCGCCGAGGGAGGATAAAGAGAGAATAGGAAACATCAATGGCCGCCTAACCGCGGTACGACGATCTTCTTACGGATCGCTACAAGGTAACGCTCGGACGTGCTAAACCTACTAACCATGCCAATGGCACACATTCACGGGCTCATGTAGACAAATAATGCGTAGCACACGAGCAAGAATCTACTTCAGTTCGGCTCAGTTCAGCTAAAGAACTATGATAGGGTAAAGAAGTACGGTGGATCCAGTTGCCACGACTCACGTGATCGGAACAAAAATAAGCAAAGACAGTAAGAAAAGGAGGCTGAGTGCAAATAGTACGGAAGGAAATAGAAGGAAAAGTAAGCGTGTTAAACTGGTCGTGGAATGAAGATTGATGAGTGCAAGAAACCGAATTCAGGAATGCCACCGACTAAGTGACTACGCCCTGTCTGATACGGTCTCCGACCAACCCGAGGCCCACATCCACGAAAACGGCATACACCAGCCTGACAAAGTCCGTCAGTCAACTTCGTCATGCCCCTATGATCCGTGGTGGGCTG
Source organism: Dicrocoelium dendriticum (assembly GCA_944474145.2). Taxonomy (NCBI): domain Eukaryota; kingdom Metazoa; phylum Platyhelminthes; class Trematoda; order Plagiorchiida; family Dicrocoeliidae; genus Dicrocoelium; species Dicrocoelium dendriticum. Next base: position 233,632,924 of record OX104064.1, on the reverse strand, counting down.
ACGACCTCGTGTTTTCGCCCAATCTGGTGCAGCCACAGCGCATGATTCACGGCGAGGAAGGCGGTCAACGGGCATACGGAGAACATAGCCTAGCCAAAACAAGCGATTAAGATTCAGCAAACACTCAAGTGAGGCATCAGGTTTCTTACCAAAAGCTAACTGGCGGACTCCAGCATTGCTCACCCGGTGTTCCCACCAGACGTGAGCAATACTCTGCAAGCACCGGTGATCAATCACGGTCAATCGTTTAATGTCTTCGCCGCGAAGTGGCCAGGTCTCTGACACATACAGTAAGACCGGCCTTATCGCAGCGTTATACACCCTCCCTTTCACGGATCTATGTCTTTCCGGCGGGACCAGGTTCCCCATCTAAGTAAGGTCGATTCGCTTTAATACAGGCTGATATTCCACAGTTTCAAAAGATGGTTAGGTTTTTGAGAAGGCACACGTGTCTTGCTGAGAGGTAACCTGCCCAGTGATTTGAAAACAGAGGTAAGTAGTGGGTAAAATCGTAGCATGATTAAACCACACTGATGCGGTTAAAGACGGTAGGTCGTCACAACTTACTTTGGCGTGTAGCCTTCCGTTCACCGGATCTGGATCATCAGTAAACAAAAAGATATGGCGATATCCCATCGATTTGGTGCTGTAAGTGAATAACAGGAAGCCGATTAGAAGTATCAAAAATGTGAAGCCAAAACGATCACACCGATAGAATTTAAGTGCGACTCACCTGTTGGAGAACATATTTTGACATGTCCATAAAGCGTGATGAAAATCAAACGGCTCTTTGTCCAGTGCACCGTAACGGGACATCAATTCGGTTGGGGACAATTTCAGCATTGCATCCAGCTCGAGTATACGCGGGGCGTTAACAGTGTCCAAAGGCTAGAATTGGGAAAGTTGGACGGAAGACGGTCAAATTGAAATAGGTGATTTAATGGTGAAGTCCTTCGCAGTCACTGTTGCGGTTTCCGCAGACAGTACAGATAACCTGCTGTGCCGCCCCAAACCAGTTCAATCCCGCAACGAACTGAGAACGCCAAGACCAACCGGATCGAGGGATTCCGATTCTGATTCTATTGCTTGAGAGCATAGCGCAATAAATAGGTTGAAGGAAAGCACTAACACAACAAAATTGGAGACGCTAATTAATAATAATTAACACAAATCAAACGGTTCAAGTTAATGGTCCGACTTGCCGTTGATTCCACATAGATTCGCATTTTGATCTTTACTCGAGTTTGATCTCCAATTGCAGATCGATGCACTCTTGCATCACGCTTCTCGGCTTGTGCGCTCGATCTCTGTAACATCTCCCTCGCGCAAAATGACGCGCCAGTTCCGTCATGGGTCCAAGTGCATTATGATGACGTGTCTCCACACCCGCTCAGTGTATCATCGTGGCTGGAAGTTCGCTCCTTTTTGTGGCCACTGGTCAAAGCATATCAGGCCCCTTCTGGGTCCCAAAATGAGTGGTTCACCGGGTAGAGAACTGTTCTCTCTAAGCGATAAAGCTCTTGGTCAACCATTGGTGTTGTAAGTCCTTTCCGAAAAACTGCTGTATACCTCTCTCGCAGGTGCTCAATGGCCACTGTTTTGGGGACTGTTGGTTTACGTATCTGAACAGTTGTAGAGTTGCAGACCCTTGCATTTCAGTTCGCAGGCAATTTCTCTGTCCAGTGACAAAGGGCCTCTTGGTGCGCTCTTATCCCTGCGGAATGCGGCAATAATCGCAATGGGGTGCTATTGCTTCGGCACGTTTTGGTTCACATTGTGGCTTCCACTAGATGTGGGGTGGATCCGGAGTTCACATGTAGCATTTGAAGTTGCAACTTTTTTGGTGTCCGATCCCCACTTGAGCTGCTTGTAATATTCACCTGCAATGTGCTCTGATGTGAGTTCTGGGTCCAGTTCACAATCTGCTTGAATGATCAACTTCTGTGTCTGCATCTCTGTCAATTGCCGTCGCAATTACTCAAACACGACGAAAAAAATGAGGAACATATGAACAAGCTGCAAGACTATGGAGCTTGTCAAGATACTGCATCAGAGAACCAGTGACCGCTCTCCTCTGCTTACTGAAGTTGTTGGCGGTGTGGGCCACTTACTTCATGACCCAGCTGCAATCTGTGAAGCATTCAGTGACTTTTTGCCACTTCCATGAGTCTCGACGCTGACTCCGCGCCTAACTACACAGAGCTTATCGTGACAAACCACCTAAGCAGAGTCAAAATCTTGCTCAAGCGTATCTAACAAGTTATTTAGTCAACCAGACCATCCTCTGAGCTGCGATCTGATGGTATTTCACCAACCACCACTAAAATAGTAGGGCCTGATATACAACTGCCTTTGATGAACAAGTTTACCCTATCGCTGGAGTCCAGTCTCTTTCCAGATCAATTGAAAATGTCATTTATCATGCTTCGGCACAAAGGAGGTCCAAAACAAACGATTGATAGCTACCGGCCAATACATCAATCCAATAATTGCTTGGTTATTTGGAAAAAACTGACCAAAAAGGGAGTGATGGACCTTGTTAATTCTTTGGGCGTGATAAACGATGCGTAGCATGGTTTTCTTGAGAAGCAATCATGCACCATCCGTTAATTGTATTTCCTGACCTACAGTTTAGAATCCAACGATGCTGGCTATGCAGTAATAATTCTATTTCTGGACATACACCAAGCATTAGATCTGGCACCTCAGAAACGGTTGTTTCAAAAGTCAGAGACCTTTGGGATCCGGCATCTATTACTAGGTTGGCTATCGTTGTTGCTACCAGGTAGTTATTTTAAGTGAGTATTGCTCTTCTCCCCACCCAATCAACAACGGGGTCACTCAAGGGTGCGTGCTCGATCCCTCAGTCATTTTGCTCTACATTAATGATATCACCACATCGGGAAAATATGGTCGGCCATTTGTATTCGCTGACAACATCAAGATAGTCTATAAGCTAAGACGTGACAAACTTCATGTAAAGCTTATACTCATTCATGATGACTTATATTCCCTTGTCACACGTGGATGATAAAAATATCGGCTGAGAAATGAAATATTACGTTATACGGTTGTTCCATTCCAGAATGATATATCGCACTGAAAAAAGAACACATCCCTATGCAACTGTCTACGTGCGATCTCGGAATTAGCTACTCATTTATTAACAATTTCTCCGAACTGGCCCAATACCAAGCAGCAGGTGAAAGACAATCGGTGGTTAATATAACAAATAAAATCCATGCTAGAGTGGAGCATTTGAGATAATGACCGTAGCATAGTATACGGCAAAATGAGAATCAGTGACAGAATTGTTGTGAAACACATGCAGAGGTCGTCTATCAAACATGTGAGTAGCAAGCACTTTGTCATGAATTACTGAGATGGTTGCAAGAAACCTCAACTCGAATCAATTTGGAAGGGATTAGTTAACTACTGTAAGATGTGATAAAAAGCATAACTTTACAAGACCCACAGGATGAGTACGCAAAAGAAAAATCAAATCAAATTGTTCCAAGGTGGAAGGTGAATTAGCAATGGTTAGGCCATTGTACTTTAGCAAACTGTTGTGTAGTGCTTATCATTAAAAAGAAAGTCTAAGAGTCTTTCGAATGTCGTCATGTCTGGTGCGTTCACCACCTATATTGGCAAGGTATTCCATTGAGAACAGATTCTATGTGAATAAAAAGACGTTTGGCAATTCAAACGGGAGTGTTGCGTCATTAGCTTCAGGTGGTTGCCTCGGCTTTGTTTGTAAGGGGCTAGGGTCAACAGGGATGTACATGGATGTTCGCTTTCAGTTAGTGTCCGGTATGTGAGAATAAGATCTATGCGAAGCCGTCGGTATTCTGTGGAAAACACACCGAGTACACGAAGACGCAGTTCGTAAATGAGACCCGATAGTACACGCGTTGCCTTCGCGGCTCTTCTTTGGCGTTGTTCCAATGGGCGAATGTCTCGTTTTAACCATGGACACCAGGCCTGAACTGCATATTCAACGTGAGGGCGAATGCAGGAGTTAATCAGCAATCGTACTAGCTGTCGCTCAAAGGTGCCGAGAGTTCGCCTCAAAAGTCTCAAGTTCAAGTTCGCCACACTTGCTGCTTTCGAACATTGGAGTGAACTGCCAAGAGTCTCTTGCGCGATTATACCTAAGTCGCGTTCACTACTCACGTGTTGCTCCAAAAGGTACGTGTTGACGAATCTGCTGCGGGCCGTCGGCAAGTGGCACTTTGTAGGGTTCAGTGGGAGCTGGTTCGCTTGTGCGCATTCGCTAATCCGAGCCAGATCATCCTGTAGACACAGTCGGATAGGGAGCGAATTACTCTCCACATTTCAGCATCGTCTGCAAATATTTGCGTGGGGGTTGGAGTGTCTGCTGAAAGATCATAATCGTAGACTAAGTAGCGGGTAGAGGACGGATCCACGCCTTACACCACTGGAGACACGCAGGCTTCCAGAGTGAGTGTCGGCTACTCTTACCTTGATTATTCTATCGTGTAAATAGTATTCTAGCTAAGTGAGCAAGGGACCGTTGATACCGTAGGTAGAAAGCTTTTGGAGTAGAAAGAAATGATTGACCCTCTCAAATGCTTTAGAAAAATCCAAGTAAGTCACATCTATCGGGACTCTTTCATCATCCGCCCTGGTCCTGAGTAAGCAGCAAAGTGGTGAGACAAGATCATCTGCGTCTGAAACCATATTGGGCGTTAGAAATTACTTGTAAACTTTCAAAGTAGCACGTCAGTTCATTTGCAACTACCAATTCCATCACTTTTGATAAAACAGGAAGGAGTGTAATAGGTCGGTACTTGGCAGGATCCGATCGGTTACCTCCTTTGTATATTGGAGTGATAACTATATTTTGTCATTCAGATGGGAGCTTATGAGAACCAAACGGACCCCGGGGAAAAGGCTGCAAAAGGTGCTGCTATAGTGGGAGAAAGGGTTTTCAGTACTACTGAGCAGAACATGTCGATTCCAGCGGTGTTGTACTCCCGGAGAGACGGTAATTTGCTGGCAACAGCTGCTGGAGTAAAGGTGACGCTGGACAAGCCAACGACTTTTGTTGGGAGTTGATAAGGCGAAGGTTCCATGGTATTTGTAGCTACCGAGCCAAACTGCAGGAGTAGAGCGTTCGCGGCATCCACAGAAGTAATTGTTAGGCCACTGGCCGTCTTGAGTGGTGGTATTCTGGGCTTAGTCTTTCATTTGCCATTCATAAATCTGTATCGTAGTTTGGTGTTACTCGTAAATTTCAGCACCACGGTCTCCTGCCATTCTACTTAGCGGCTCTAATGAGCGACGTTCAGTAGTTGCTGATTGCTTCGTAATTCTGTCATGTGGTATCACATGGGCTTAGCGAACGTTGCCTCCAGATCTCATCTCTTCTGATGATCCATTTACGTGTTCTGCTCCGGATCCACGTATTGGTCCGGCGCGATGCTCGTAATGGTGCAATCTTCAATGCTGATTGTGTGACCTAGTTAATTTTGTCTTTCAGTTCCTTCCACGAGTGATTCGCTGAACCGTGCGTCTGTAGGTCCCAGTCCACGGTTGCTGCTAAGTTGTGCAGCTTAAAATAGTCCGTAATAGTTCACTAAGTCCCACTTTCTTTAGCAACAGTACTGACATAACACACATAACCAAATGTTAGAACTGAATGGTCGCTGCCACCCAGTGGAGCATCGTCAGGTACTGACCCAACCATAAACTCTTCATCAGTCAGGATTAAGTACAGGAGTGATGGCTTGTTTGAACCGCGGTGTCTGGTTGGTTGATGTATATGGTTATACAAAACTGCCATATACATGAATTCAAGGAGCTTTGATTTAAATGATGACTTATTAAAGAACACTGATACTATCTAAGTACTTTGAAGTCGACCATTATAAGATAGTGGGAGTACTTTTGTGGAACAGCATAGCGGAAGGCGTTTAACAGAATGTGATCGATGTCTGTTGATGAGTTCGGAGGCCTATAGAAAACTGCTAAGAGGCAAGCATCACTCGTCTTCTGTGAATCAACATCTCGACCTGCTGAGTGTAGTCGGCAAATTAGTGCGTCAGGAGTAACATGGGAATTTTTGATAAGCCCATCACATTTCAATTAATCTCGATAGTAGAGAGCAACACCGCCACTGCAAAATGGACTATCATTTCGAATGACTGGCATCTCACTGAGTTCAATCTCTGGATCAAGTATGTCGTTTGAAAGCTAAGTTTCAGTAACTGCTATGAGGTCCCAAGTTGTTGTTTCATGTCGATGGCGCAGTTCCGCGAGCTTGGAATACAACTCCTGCGTGTTGGTGTAGCAGTATTGTATTTGTTGACGCATCAGGAGCTGGGTTCACTGCAAGTGACCGGCACAAATAGTGTCGGTCTGCTAAGTTTTGTGAAACGGTTGTTTGCATGGTTGGCTGATCTGAGATAGGTACGACTGAGACTGGCTCATCTGTATCTGGGGTCTGTACTAATTGAAGGAATGGTCTTAACCGTACTTCTGGTGGCCTAAATTTCCTGTTGTCACGCCATGCTTGGATTGCCACTAATATCATTTCGGGTGCAGCCAAGGTAACTTTCCAAATTCGTGGCCTGCTACCTTGGTAGTTTGTGGACGCAATTAGACGAGTAACTTCAAAAGCCACGAGAGTCTGCATGTCGTAAAGTTCTGTGATGTACTTCCGTTCGTCGACGTCAGGCTTCTGTCGTTCACTGCTATTGTCATGTTTCCATTCTGGCACCCCGTGAACCAGTACCAATTGCTTTACCTCATTTAGACGTGACGAACTAGGGCTGGATTCCCGCTTCTGTCTTTCTGCCCAGGACCTGCCAGGAAAAATGCGGGCACTGACAGGAAACTTCACTAGAATGTGGCTTGATAAGAGAACATCTTCTAGGTCGCGTGTGTTGTCAAACGTTATTCGCAGTCACCGACGTTCCCCTACGTGTGGAGATGATGGATTTCGTGAGGTGTGTAAGACTAGTTGGGAGGACTTTCAGTTCCAGTGCGTAAGTTATTTCAGCCCAGCGGTTTTGTTCCTCGGCTTGTCCACCTTTTAGCGACTCGCTAGTGGTTTCTGGGTCGTTTGGAAATATTATTGTTATTGCCTTTTGGTTGTGTAGTAATTGTTTGTTCTGCATTTCCTTGTGGGAATGGGTTTGTCGTGTGGGGGTATCTGGCTTCTTCCGTGGACGATAGGCCAAGGCTACAACAAGATTTTTACGTTCAACGCTGTTAGTTGCACTATCTGTAGGAGTCAGTCGTTGTTGCCCAGCTCCTGACGGAAGTGACCGTTTAATTTGTGTGTAACTGCATGCTTTGGGGCATTACGTGATACTTGGTAAACCCTTCAACCGGCCTGTTTTCACTGCTGTTTTTCACTAACGGTGTTTCGCTAGACTGTGTAGCATTGTTGATAGAGAGTTTTCGCCTTTTAACGGGTCTGGGATTCGGGCTACGTAATGCATTAAGCTGCAACTCGAGTTCTGAGATTTCTCGATACCGCAGTCAGTTCCTTTTGGTCTGCCGACGTAACAGACATCTCACACCTTATCGTAAGCGTTTGAACCATCTTAATTATCGTTACGTTTATTGTTCACCTTTGTTGCGTCGTAGGAATTGATAGAGAACGAACACGTGACTTTCGAGAGGATCTCAGTCCCCCGCTTGTCCGACCTACGATTAACCTTGGGTTTATTGCTCACTGGATTCCCGGTAGACAAAGTTCTCTGGCCCGTGGATCAATGGTCGGGATGCATTTTTAGGTCACCCAGGTCATGCCGTTTGGGCTGCCTCAGTTGTTTGCTTCGGTTAGCGGGTTTGGTGGTGGTGCGTCACTAGACACACGATCAGCCAAAATCACACAGGCTTTGTGCAGTGAAATGCGCGTAAAAGTATGGTGGTAGCGTGAGATGACAAAATATGCCTGTACCTATGGTATGTATTGGTACACAGCACTAAGTTACATATTGTCTGACAGCCTTAAAGAAGCTCTGTTGAAAGGTATTATAAAGATACAAATGAAACTCAAATAAGCAAAGTTAATCATCTTGGCCTTAGTGAATAGACTTCCGAAGACTTCGTTGGTGGTGTACCAGCGTGTCGTTGGACTTAATGCAAAAATACAGACCCCCGTTAGATAGAGCTCGGTGGTCCGAGTCGATTGAGCGTACTTCCGAAGAAGTAGCACATGAATGTGAGGGGATAAGTCCAATTTGACACAGACATATTCCGATCTGCCTACACTCGAACTGCAGCATAGTTCAACTAGAAAGCCTCGAAACAAAGAGTATACACTGATTACAAAAAAGTTAGAACAAGCATTCGCTCAAATGTTTTCCTGGTGAGATATAGTTATGTGTGGAATGAACTGCTAATCATACTCAGGTCATGTGGAAGCATGGTAACATTTAGTAGCAAACTCTTAAGTTACCTTAATCTGAATACCATAACTATATTCACAGGTACTAAAGAGGGGCCCAAAATTTGCAAAACCTGTACGTTTCTAAACATTGGCCTTGGCCTCAACCATCCACCAGAACGCCACTACATAGATCGCATGCCCCAATATGAGCCTGGGTAAGTGTGAGCACAGTCGAACCTACACGGTGGCTGGTCAACCGTTGCATCCCGCGCCTTTCGTGCGCGACCACGGTGTACTCCCACGCTACGACCTAAAGTCCATGGACAACACGAATAGGATTTACCAAAACAGCCCTCGTTTGCTTTGGGCGCTCAGGCGCAGCTTCAGCACTTAGTCCGAAGAGATTGCCACTCGTCTCTTCGTCTCAATAATACGACCAGTGCTAGAATATGGCTCTCGCGCGTACTGTCCTATTATCCGGGACGAGGTAGAAAAGACTGAGCGAGTACAGCATGTAGCCACTAGGCTGATTCCCAATTTACGAGGTGTGCCGTACGAAGACCGATGTAAGAAACTAGGACTGTACACTCTAGCTTATCGTCGAATGCGAAATGACATCATCATGACGCACCGGATAGTACATCTGGGAGATTACCCCATGTTGGGACCGCTGCTTCATCTGCGCACACCAAGCAGCACACGATGGCACCGGTACAAGTTTGTCGTACCGGATTTGAAGCGGTTCGTTCACCAACTCAGTTTCGAACGCAGAGTGGTGAAGGCATGGAACGACCTGACGCAGCACGTAGTTGAGTCAAGGTCGGTGTCGGAATTTAAGAAGTTCTTGGACAAACACTTTGCAGACGCAAAATATCTTGGGCGCAACACGACATAACGGGTGTTTGTCCCTGAGTGACATTAGATGCAGCTAAACAGAGCAAATTCTACTTGCTTCTTGCAACCAGTAATCAGTATCGCCCACGCAAAAGCATGGTTGTTATTGTTGTGGTACATATTGATCTGTGCCGCTACATACACAGCTTTTCGCATCAGGAGAAATATACGTATGATGAATATTATTATTCCATTGCTATTTATCATTATCACCATACAACGGTGTATTAATAGCACTCGCTCCTTAGTCACTACTAGTACAAATTCGCTCCAATGGTAGATAGTTACACTAATGACACTTCATCGCTTGATTTTATAAGTTTCCATCCCGACCGTCCCATGGAACTTGTCAATCGGATGACTTTTTCCCTGTGATAAATCGTTGCGCACTGCGCAGATATCCCAGAAGCAAGCTCATGTTGGATTATTGTCACCAACGTCTCACATGGAATGTCTGTCCAAAGAATGACAATCAGAAACGTAGTGGTCAGATGATATCCGAATCAATCGCGGCTCGTTCAAGTTATTTCGAAGAGATGTTCATCGCCTATTGAATTCGGATCGCCACGGATTAAGGAGCCTAGCCGTCAGACGTATGTACACTGGAGCTGAGACTGGAGACGAAACTTGTAACCTCGCACGAGGTACAGAGATGGAGAAAAGAAAGACTGACCGATAGGAAGAATTCATTCATTGGTTCAGTCAAAGGAAAGCAAACTTTCCACACCGTCGTATTCGTGGCTAAGTAGTATAGCAACGCGATGCATAAACTGTAGACGGAGGTGAATATTGGTGTTGCCACATTGTGACAATGTCCTGAGGTCACTGCGGATTGGGACAGTAGATATTGCAACGTCACTGAGGAGAGCTTAGGTGGAGTCTGCGCAGTTCACGATGATATATAACAGCGGAGCTAGACTTAGCCAGACAGGTACCACACATCCAGAAAGGCCGTTTTGTCCTACAGGGACTCGTCAGAAGTGTGCATCCGTTGAATCCTGCTGGATCTGAACCTAAGACCCCTACGAGTAAACGACGAATGTCACTGAGCCATGGATAATGGCAGCTCATCTTCCATTGTCATGTAAGTTATGGACGAGCAGAGAGAAAGGCTGGCCCGGGGAGCTACGCATAATTTTGCAAGCCGTCACTAATCGAAGAGGCACGCAACCCCTAAGACGGTTACTGGTTATTAGAGAGTAGGTGCTAGCCCTGTCTTCCTCGTGTTTATAACATGCATGACAGTGAAGAATGAGCCGCGTTATGACACAGTGAGAAATTAGACATTGCGGTCCGCCGTCGTTACTTACGGCCCAGTGGGATAAGCCGTTGATTCGCAACAGTGAGGCTATGGGTTCGGATCGGGCGCGGTCCGACGGATGCGCGCTACAGACGAGTTCCAGTATGACGAAACTGCTATCTAGCGCTTTGCTGGATGTGTGCAATCTGTCTGAATGAGTCAAGCTGCGAGGAATCTTCTCAACATGAAGAAATCCACTGCTACGTTGAAATAACAGTAGTTCCAATGAGGAGAGCTCAACGTTCGCCTGCGCAGTTTGAGTCGCCGAGTGGTGACGGTACTATTGAGGTGATCTTAGGCGAACTCTGCGTAGATATGCTAGCTTCTCAACAGGAACATCGGTTACAGAAATTCCAGCGTCCATGTCCAAGACAAATCATAAAGTGCATAGGGATAGCAGGAATTCCGAAGATGTTTCGGAGGATAATGTATAAGCAGAAAAGCAGAGCAGTATTTAAAAGGGCAAAGTGCAACGGTCTTTGCTGGTACATCTGAGGAATACCCTACGTTTAGATAATACAACCAGCTGCATCTATAAGATCTCATACAAAGACTACATACACGTGCATATAGATCAATCATAGGTCATCTAGTCGACAATCTCTTACTGTACCATTTGAAACGATGGTCCGCCATGTGCCTATAACTGCAAGCTATTACGAATTCTTACGAACGTTAGTCATAAAATGTCAACCAATTTTAAGCTAGTTCAGTTAGTTTGAAGAGGTTTTGTGTTACAAACAAAACGTTGTGCAGTAAATACATCAACCGGTTGTTCCTGAACCCTTTGAAAAGCAACGATGTCAACATTAAACAACAAGCAGGTGTAAGTGTCACATGTCGGAAACAACGTAACCTCGCTCTATTGATTTGACCTAACCTCCGCCGTTGCCTAATGCTCATCAGGGCACCTAGTCGACAACGACACGTAGGTGTAGACGACGAGGTTGAATCTGCCTCAGGGTTTAAGACAGGCGATAGATGATGACAGTGAACTAATGAATCGACGGTAAGATTAGTTGCTGTCATGTATGTGTATCGAAAGTTACTCACCTGTACGATGTAAATGTTCTTCAGATCCGAAGAGGACGACTTCTTCTGAATGTAATAAGGGGACGAAACAAAAGCACATATGAAAAAGTGGCGGACATCAATACAAAAAATCAACTAACCCTAAAAATACACTGTTTCTACAAACGCAAGTGACCACCATGGCGAATGCGTTCAATCGCAATGCGTAGCCGGATGAAGGAAACCAAAAGGGCAGCCGTCCACTCAAAGTCATTGGAGGACCAGCCAACCCTTCACAAACAACGTCAAAAATAAATTTCCCGAACCTTCCAGAACTTGAAAATGTAATGCAATCAAAAGCAAACTGGGTTCTTAGAAATTACCACTACATGACTGTTCGTCTTGACTGTCTCTATACTAGTGTTAAGTACCGAAGTTATCTTAGACGTTCGTTCCTGTTTGTGTAACTGATGAGTACTCGCGGTAGGCTTTGACTGCGCGGTCTAGTGACCGGATAAACGTCTCGTGCCGACTTGCTTGTTCTCTTTCGTTCGTCGGGGGACCGCCGTTGTGCGATTACGCCGCTGACACAGTTCTCACCGTGCGCATCGTTTTAGCCCGGTCGTTCATTCGCATCCGGAACCCGTATCAACGAAAATATTACAGAAACAGATCGGTGAAACTGATCGAGAACTAATTATTCCAGGAAAAAAAGAAAACCAGTTGCTGGTCGACTGGATGAGTGTCGCTTAAGATTTCACATAATAATACCGTCGGATCAGGTGAACGAGTCAATGAAATCCCACACGGTCTTTATGTACGGTCACTTGGTACGACAAATCTCATCTGCAAAATGTGAGATGTCGCCTGGAAAGTAAACAAACTTTGGTGTTTAGTTCCCAATAAACTCCGATTGTCTAGAAAGGATCTAGAGCTGACCACGTGTGCTAAAAGGTGGAAAATGTCCCGATTCCGGGATACCCGGGTTCGTCAGATGGGCACCAAAGAAATTAGCGAACTACGCTGGTGAGTACAACGGTTAGCAAAAGAAACGGAAGTACATTAACGTCAAAAACACTCAACGAAACCAGACATCAGTTTTATTGCACACTACTGAAAGTAAATGTTGTTATTATCAGTATAAAGATCTACTGGCTGTTGCTAGATGAAAACGAGAAAGCTAACAGAAGACTATGGGCATCAGTGGGCCAACAGTTATAACAATGAATTTTATAGACCGGCCGCTTTCACGAATAGAAGGCAATTAGTGGCAACAGCGGTGGAACAGAGCAGGAAGGAGAAAAATTGGCGAGCTGAAAGGACATCTTGTGATGAAACTATTGGTATCAGCATCACAACAACCATGGTAAACGTTCATGACCGCATCATGGAGCTGAGGTTGGTTAGGCGCAGATTGCACATTCAGCGGGGTATGATACAAGAAAAACTTCGTATTCGCATCTAGTCACGGAATAAAATTTTGGTGCAGTGATTTGCTGTCACAATGTGGTCGACCTGCGTTCAAGATGGACACGAGGTTCAATGAGTACACTGTAACTTCCGAGCAGATTAACGTTGACGAGTAACATGGCAGCGGTCGATTGACGTAGCCTCTGTGAGCATGCACGCTCAGCTCGTCGCGCAGATGGAGGAAATTAAAGTCGGACAGGTGCCCGATGCCAAACTGGTCACTCACTATCAGCTTGGTGTCTAAACCTCCTTATTATGATTACAATAACGAATGGATTCCCTTTTCGTCACATATGGGACGCACCTCTCTCAGCCGAAATCAAGAATAGTGAACGAGCACCGGTTTCTAATGCTAAAGCGAGGCAGCTTAGACGAAAATGTAATGTGGTCTTAATCAAGCAAACCAATATGGCTACCATCTAAGTTACAACGCTGCCGGTGGAAGTTAAGCCCATCGCACAACGGGACAAAATCAACTAGTGAACGCTTCTCTCATGGTTTTGAGGAAAAATCGACCGCAAGATGCTATTTTAACGAAACGATTGTTCTAATTTTTTGAAGCCGTTGGACCAAATCGAGGAATTGTGTTCGCGTTGACTTTGTAAACATAGGTATTGGGCATCTAACCACGTGACACTGGACAGCACTTTAAGCATGTCAATGTCGCTCGCGTGTGTGCTGTCCAGTAACACAGTGCCGAAATGTCGCCAACATCAAGTTGAGGAGAGAAACACGGCTTCAGTGCGGCTTGCGGGAAGATGCAAAAACAACCCACAGGACAAGAATGTTGACTCCAGCGTTCGTGTGAATCTCCGTTATTGATAACTTTCCCCATGTAAGCGAGCGATAGAAGGGCGACGCAAAGGAGAAGCCACGTTGTTGTACAGACCACAGTAAGGGAGACAATGCATTGGATTAACAACGATAACAATTGCGAGAGAACATGTCAGTGACCGAATGGTCTGCACGCCTGGCTTGCAACCATAAGGTCAACGATTCGAATCCGCGTAGGGGCGGGCATCCTCGCGGTATACTCAGCCCACGCGCGACTAGTGGTGGTTGCGCGGCAGTGAAGCGCTGTTATGGCATACAGCTGAAGACTTTCCCATACTTCAAGTTAAATTAAAGATAAGAAGAGTGCAAAGGAGTCTGGAAAACAAGAAGTAAGACGGGAAAGGGTAAGCAAAATGAATGGTCTGACCAATTGTGCACCCTGAAATGGGTGTGGCTGTAGTAATCTAATGAGAAAGCAGTCCTGGTACATCACTGAAAGCAAGTCAACGCCGCGTACAGCGTTGGGCCGTTTGGAGGGGACAGAACGAATATGGTTGTAGTTTGTTTAAATAACACATTAACAACGGCTCATACATTCAAATAAGCAAAAGAAATAGTTTCGCTCCCGACTAGTCGCATACACCAATAGAGGCATGACGATGGAGGTGCAGCAGTGAATACCACATCGACAATCAGATATAATGGGATAGATGAATAAGTGCAACTAGATAGGGGGTGAGTGATCCGTTATTTGACATATATGAAAAGAGTACAGAGTAATTCCGAAATAAGTAGATGTGTACAAGCAGTGGTAAGAGATAGGTTTCGAAATGATTTAAACGATGTGGTGAGACTTCACTCGGAGACTGCAGGTTATGTTCGAGTGTGCCACCCATTTGCAGTTCAAAAACATTTTGCTATCCGCAGTCGGCATAACCCCCAAATTACAACAAGACCTGGTACGTTAGCACTACGGTCCGGGAGATGAAGGGAGCTTGTGCTAGATTTTATCTTTCGTGTGTTTGAATACCTGACGATCCCTATCGTCTACTGCGTTATATTCAACATGAGTTCATCCAAATTTTTATAAATAAATAAACTTTGTATTCTCGACAACGCAAGGCACACCTTCACAGGCGTGATCATGTTAACATAACAAAGTGTGGTCGAAAATGCACAAAAATACGTTTTATATAACAGTGAATGTGTGTATGGGTGTATACACGCATATAATTGTTAGATATGTAGCTATGTCGCTTGAAAGTGTGTTGCTGTCTTTTTGACTGTTTGATATCGTCAGGAATGTGAGAATAAACGAATTATGTCCGTGGGTTGGATAGTATTATCCGTGAAAGTGGAGGGTCCAGTTGGACAACCATCTAACTGACTGGTGGTATCCATCGAGCAGCGGCGTGCCCCAAGGCACTGTAATGGGGCCGATATTGTTTCTGATCCATGTAAACGATGTGCCTCAGCTACTCCAATCACCTTGTGCGTTGTTCGCAGATGACTTGAAGGTGTGGAAAATAATCCGCACACTCAATGATTGTGATTTACTTCAGCAGGATCTCGACCGCCTCTCGACATGGTCTGCAGAGGTTAACCTTCCGATCAACCCTGCCAAGTCTCAATTTATGAGGTTGAGTAAGTGTGAGCACAGCCGAATCTACAAAGTGGCTGGTCAACCGTTGCATCCCGCGCCTTTCGTGCGCGACCTCGGTGTGCTCTCACACTGCGACCTAAAGTCCATTGACAACACGAATAGGATTTACCAAAACAGCCTTCGGATGCTTTGGCCCTCAGGCGCAGCTTCAGCACTTGGTCCGAAGAGATTGCTACTCGTCTCTAGATATCCACGGGGCAGGGAATTTAGCTTGTGGCGAGTCACATCACAGTGCTGTTAAAAGGACATTTGTGGTTTTTTATAGGGAGAATGTTTGTCAGGTGAAAACCCACCACGTCCTGGAACACTGCCGCCGAACTATTTGCTGGAATGGGTTAAACTCGAACCACCCTGCTGGCACCACGAGGAGGTTGTTCGGCTAATGGCTGTCGTAGTCTAAGGCAGCCAGAGGAACGTACAAGGTCTACCGGCGTAGTTCGCAACCGAAAAAGTTTAATCATGAGTAGTTCAAGATTTACCGTTCCGCAAACTGGCCTGGAATCCATCCAAGGTTCAACCCAACCTTCCAATCAATTCCTGTTGACAACTCACGTCGCCATCCTAATGTTTTCGGAGACAAGACACTAACTGAGGCTAACCATCCATTGACTCTGCGCTCTGCTAGCTCTAAAGACGCAGATGAATGTCCAATGGATGCTGAACTATGGAAAACTTAACGACGGAAAAAGCCGCGAAATGAAATGAAGGTCTCTGCTACTGACTAATAGCAGGTCAGGTAAAGCAAAGCTCTAATCTCCGCTTCTCCCGCAGCAACCACTTTAAATGACAACAGACGATCAACTCTGATGCTTTTTCACGCGTCTGAGTTCAACGAGCTTAGTCCTCAGGCACGCTATGGTCATGATGTAGTATTTTCACAGAACCTGGTTGACAGGCTCCACAATTTGAGTGAGGACGGAGTAAAAGTGAAACAAGTCATAGCCTTGAGAAAAACACTGCTGAAAAAGACCGACCTGTGCGGGCAACCTTTGCCGACCAAGCCAGCCTGACGCTAATACTGTCTCGATTGAGTAGACTGGGAGACGGATAGAGTACATATTCGTCCGGATATCGATCCAGGTGGCCAGAAGCGCCCCAAGTACGACATCATCGAGTTAAAGCGTCAAACTGGTGTGGAGAAACAAACCTACGTATGGTAAGTTTTCGGGTGACTACAACACGAACGCGAATTCGGATGAATCGGTCGCTCATTCTTCAGGCACGCCCAGTAGTTCTTACCGTCGCCTGCGTATAGCCTTTACCAACGTCTGCAGTCTTGTGAACAAGCGCGATGAGCTGTGTCGTTTCGTTGCTATGGAGCGACCAGATGTAATGGGACTCGCAGTGATGTGGCTGAACGATGAGGTACTCAACCAAGAAGTTGAGGTTAATGGCTACGCGCGCTTCCGCTGTGATAGGCTATCTAATGCGCACGGTGGCGTCTTGCTCTATATCCGGTCTTCTCTGTGTGGGAGACTTGTGAGCGCCCAGCGAAGTGAAGTTGGACTAAGTGAATAGTTGTGGTGCTCGATCCACTTCAGGCGCGGAGAGCTGCACGTGAGTGCATTCCATCGCTGTCCTCTGAGCCGTTATTTGGATTATCTGCCGCATCTCCGAGACCACAAGAATCGCTGTCATTTTCTACTCATATGCGATTTTAATTGTCCTCGAATACGCTGGCCTGAAATTGTATTTATCACCGATTATTGTGAAGTCGAAGGAAAGTTCGCTGATATAGAACTTGATATGGAGGCAGCATAACACATCTGTCAAACGACGTGCATAACACCACGCTCAACTGCGTCGTGCTTAGACTTGATGTTAACCAGCTGTTTACAACCCGTGTATGATATTCGGATCCTGGAGCTTCTGACAACAAGCGAGTGGAGGTTTGATATGCTAATGAGTGGACCGGTCGAATGATGCGAAAAACGACTCTACCGGTGGAAATCTGCTGAAATCGACCAGTGGATGCATCCCACTGGTGGCTACATTAGCCCTTACAAGCCAAGACGGATAAACAAATGTGATGAATTGTATTCCGCAGCAAGCTGGAGGCACAGAAAACGGCACTAGCGACTAAAAGGGTGTTATTCACTAGATGAGCGAACTCAGAGTAGAATAGTTTGTCCCTGAGAGAAGGATTTGTCATGGCACGGAGTCACCGATGGTTTCACACACACACACACACACACACACACACACACACATGCACACGCTGGACCCACTTTAAGAGGGCATAATCTATCGACAGCAAAACGATCAGTGATTAGGGCACAAAAGCGGTAAGTTTGGTGATGAAACAGAGTAAGCGAATAACAACGTCTCGCAAGACGAATCCAAGCTTTAAATTAATAAGACAAGACAGGTCTTCTGAACTGAACAGCAGGGCTTGCAGTTGATGCAAAATAAACTCAGAATGCGCGGGGCAGGTTACTCACATTGAAACAAAATACTTTGCTCGATCACAAAAGGGACCTATGTCAACCACGGAGTAAGACAAACAGTCGGCAAAAAATGCCGCCGTGTTTCGACCAAATGCGATGCCATTTAGATGACCTAGAAAAATGCTTTCTAGCAAAGGCATATGGTAGCATGGATTAACGGCCAGCTCCATCATCCAAGCCGACCAAACGAAAGAAATCGCAACTAGGTCCTTTTTTCTGTGCAATACATAAACATCCCAATGACAGCAAGTTCTCCCAAGTACAGTGACCGTGCACTGGCTACGAATTAAAGGGAGTTCGCATGCAACCTCAATAGTGAGTGAATTGGAACAAGCAGGTATATGGGAAAAAGCATCCAGCCAGCAAAAATGATTAATTTGCTTGCACGATGGCTCAGCCGCCCATCAGATAAACGAACAATATTGTTTCAATTGGAATCCGAGCTAAATATAGTGCAATAGGCTATTTTCCTTCGCTAGTTCGGACATTCACTGCAAATAATTGCGATTCCATTTCGTTGGAGCCGGTTGCCGTTTGTTCATTTATTCAAACTACTAACCGTTCCATCATGAAACGACATAGGTGATCCGTTACGCCGCCAGTGACACCGACAACTTGGTTGTATTGTTCCATGTCAGCATGGATTGATCTTCATCTCATTTGTGTGACACTTTACTTCGCTATAAGCGCCACTTCGTATCGTTCCATTCCGTTCGGTACGCATTATGGCTGATATGTGACCTAGTTTTGGAGAACGTTCCAGGAAGCTGTGTAACATGCGAATTTCACTTTTGTACCGTTTACACATTACACTGTTGATAGCCGTTTCAGTCACATACTTCATATCTCCACACCGCACGTTCGCCACGTAGTTGTCCATTTCACCTACGATATAACTACGCTATTCAAAGATACTGTAGTTAATGCAGGCATCATTTCGAAGTCTATCCTGTTGGATATCGAAGCGAATAGCCGGTTGTTGTAGCAAATTTGAGTTTAAGCGCTGTTGTTAGCTACTGTGCTTCTTGGTGTTGCTTTACAATGTCAGGTTTGTGCTTTGCCTTGATACAAGAGACGAGTAACTCAAAGCTCCCAAATCGAATTTGTCACCGGTGCCTTTTTCGCATACCAGATGCGATTGGAAAGCAGATTTTCGACGGTTATTAGTGAAAAGTCGCAAGGATATGTAGAATACAGAGAAAGTGCACCCATTTTTCACCTCGAATATCTAACGGAGGGTAGGCGACACCGTGGCTAGGGGTATTGATCCTTATAGTTTCGAAGTAATTGCAGCGACATAAAGTTTCGAGTCCACTGTTGAGTTTGTGTGTCAATTGTCGGATCGACTGATACCGATGCACGTTGCACAGTAGATGTATGATGAAAACCCAATTTGTGGTACATCAAACGAGAGATACACGCATAAAGTCTTATCACCGAATTCAGTTTGGGTACCAGCATTTCACCCGTAAAAATAACCGGTTCAAATAAACGGTCCTTTTGTGGAGGCTGATAGTTCGTGGCAACACATTAGACAACATTTGTGCCAGTATACCTGAGGTCGCATTCGGAGAACCAAACAAGACTTCGATCGCAAACCCGAACTACCAGTAGTTTGAGGTGTGGGGTGTTGCCAATATTGTCATCTGTTTTGGATGATATGACAAGAATGCGTGGAGTAACCGATTAAAGCATTGCGTTGGGTTGGTACGTTACGGTCTGGTGCATAAAGATTGCGGCATCAGCAATATCTACACTGAATCGGAACGGGAAATGCAGCAACGTGCTTGAAGTAAGTCTAACTCCAAACGATGCAACTACACGGTTCGAATCACATGTTTGTCTGTGCGTGTTGTGTATAAGTAGTTCATCGACTGGTTTTCGTCTGTCGACCCAACACCCCACCAACCCATCGGGATTCCCGGCCAACACTGCACCCCTTGAATTTGTTTAGGTTCTTTGAAGGGCGTGTTGTTCGCCACTGTTGCCGGGAACAATCAAGCCGCTTTAGCTGAAACCACACTGCACTTCGCTCGTCATAGGCGCAATCAACTCTTCCTTGTCCATCGGCCACGTGTACTTGTGGTCAACTCGTTTGACATATATGCATCGAGAGCATAGCAACATCAGTAAGTATATTTCCAAGCCGCAAACAGATCGAGAGAAAAGCGTTGTTGAAATATGCTTAAGGAAGCTAGTATCGGCGCAATAGGTGGGTAACCCTGGAGACTGCAGTCAAGGTGTTTAGTTTATCAAAAAAGCCCAAGCAAACAATGCACGTACCGTTCGCATAAACACCAGTCCTACCATGTCTTTAGGCGAAGCAATAGCTTTGTTTTGCTGGACCGTCTGGCAACATCGCAGAGCAAGCTGAAACCCAGTGGGATTCGTTGAACCGTGTTTATCCAGTCCCATCATGGTCGGAGTACAATCTAGCAGAAATATCCAACCAGAGCGTGATGCCGGGGTCTGTGGAGTGGAACGGAAAGATCAAAAAACACATATCAAGGGAGAAGAAGAAGAAGTAGGGAGCCACATGCGACAACGAGGATGGAAAGTTGAAATTCGCCTGGACATTCACGAAAATGAAGCGCAATCTCGAATTATAAAGGAAGCAAGCACCTCCGTAGGATTGTATCGTGCGGAAAATTAGTGCTAGTACGAAAGTGCAAAACAGTGACAGTGGAAGTAGAAGAAAAATAGGTAATCACACCACCTGATCTGAAACAATATTATCGCCGCAGTGGATACGTAGCATGCGTACCACACTTGCTCATAGACGGGAGAAAGTAAAATCAGTAATTAACGACGATAGGCGAATAGTATGAAGCATCAAGGTGAGCATCAAAATGGCACAGGAAATCCGCTCCTCACGAGTATAGAGCCCAACGTCGGGTACTGCTTGGACCGGCTAAAATGCTAATGATAGTGCGAGGAACGTTGTGAACAAACATGGGGGCGGAAAGCTGCCACTTGTGTGGAAACATGAATGAACTGGGACCTGTTTGAGCGCATGCACACGTAATGCGCAGTGTGTGTCAACGACGTGCTCAAAACATAGACGTCACAACGAACGCGCGCCACAGGTCGTATGAACCGCGAGGGTATTTCGAGTCAATACTCCTCTGGAAACGACAACCAAACCCTGACGAGAGTCACAGCGCCGTATTCAGTCCCCT